>CP050232.2:2370207-2970207 GCA_012066045.3 Morus alba
ACGTTGCCATGTTTCCGTGGTTCGCCACCGGCCACATTTCGCCGTTCATCCATGTGGCCAACGAGCTTGCCGTCAGAGGCCATAGAATTTCAATCCTTCTGCCAAAGAAAGCTCAAATTCTTCTCCAACATCTCAATCTCCACCCCAACCTCATCACCTTCCATACGATCACCGTTCCCCACGTCGACGGCCTCCCTCCCGGCGTCGAGACCGCCTCCGACATCCACCTCTCAAAAACCCACTTGCTCGCCGCCGCCATGGACCTCACGCGCCCCCAAGTCCATGACTTCCTCTCCGCCACCAAGCCCCAGATTGTCTTCTATGATTTTGCTCACTGGGTTCCCGACATCACAGCTCACATTGGTGCGACTTCTGTTTGCTACAGCGTCGTCTCTGCGTCGTCGTTGGCGATCGCGCTGGTTCCTGCACGTAATGTTCCCTGCGATAGGCCGGTCACAGTGGAGGACATAAAGGATCCACCACCTGGATACCCGTCGTCAACCGTGGTTCTTCGCGGGCCTGAAGTCCGATCATTGCTCTTCATTTCTCTCCCGTTCGGAGATGGAATAACATTCTACGAACGGACGACGACGGCAATGAGAAACGCCGACGTTTTGTCAATAAGAACGTGTAGGGAAGTGGAAGGTGAATTGTGCGACTATATGGCATCTCAATATAAAAAGCCCTTGCTCCTAACCGGCCCGATGTTATCTAAACCAACCGATACCACCCCATTAGAAGACCGGTGGACCGAGTGGTTAAACCGGTTCAAACCCGGTTCGGTTGTGTTTTGTGCTTTTGGTAGCCAATATATTCTCGAAAAGGATCAGTTTCAAGAACTCCTTCTAGGGTTTGAGTCAACAAATTTTCCTTTCCTCATCGCCCTGAAACCGCCCGTGGGATGCGAAACCGTGGAGGAAGCATTCCCGGTCGGGTTCGCGGAGAGAGTAAAGGGAAGAGGAATTGTTTACGGGGGCTGGGTTCAGCAGCCATTGATACTGAACCACCCTTCTGTCGGGTGTTTTGTTAACCATTGTGGGTTTGGGTCAATGTGGGAGGCATTGTTGAGCAAGAACCAGATTGTGTTGGTCCCACACTTGGGTGACCAAATACTCAACACCAAGCTTTTGGCTAAAGAGATCAAAGTTGCAGTGGAAGTTGAGAAGGAATTAGAAAGTGGGTGGTTTTCGAAGGAAAGTTTGAGAAAAGCCATAAAATCTGTGGTGGATGAAGATAGTGAGGTGGGGATTATGGTGAGGAAAAACCATGCAAAGTGGAGAGATTTGTTGGGGAAACCTGGGTTCATCAGTGGCTATATTGACGAGTTTGTCAAGAATTTGGAAGAGTCGGTGATTAATAAAAAATGATTTAGTTATTAGAAATTAAGTACTTCTAATCTTGGTTAGCTTAATTATTTTCTTTTCTGATTTTGTTGCCCATGTTACAAGAAAATAATGGTTGATTATTATTATTATTATTATTATTATTATTATTATTATTATTATTATTATTATTATTATTATTATTATTATTTGATTTCTTCAAGGTTGATATGAGGTGATTAAGTTGCCTTAGTAATATAAGTTTTTGTCTTTTTGTTCTTGTTTTTCTGCTGAAATTGCTTTTTCCATTTGTTTACTCATAATAGAATTTGTCCTTTTAAGTGGCAAGATATTGGATTTACAATAAGTTCCTGAATAGACATAACGGGAAAAAAAATTTTGAATACAAATTATGGGCAAAAATTGAAAAAGAAAAGATACAACTTATTTTTTTAACTTGTAACTTTGTTTAAAAAATTGATTCTAATAAGATATAAGTTTATCCGAGTTCTAAAAATTATGAAAACAAAGGAAAAGACAAAGAAATGAGATACCAATCATAATGAGGATAGCAAACCCACCGCAAGCAAAAAAGAAAAAAAAAGAAAAAAAGAAAAAGGAACTAGATCATAACAAAGAAACTCCCCCAATTTCAGCTTGCAAGAATTAATAAACTTGTTATAACTAATTTCATAGTATGTAGCGTTGCTTCCATGAATTGACGAGTTGCATATAATATAAATCACTCTTATTAAATCACATGATAAAGGTATACATACAAAGACATGAGTCATGAAACTAAATTAAGTGGTACTTGTATTATTCTTGAAGCTGTCGTTTGATTAGGCCGAACCTATCATCATAATACCGGCCTCTTGCGATGCGGTGCTACCAGCTTGGTGACAGGTATGCTTAACGCATTCGATAGGTATTGGCGACAAGTATTGGCGAGTAGCAAGGTCCACCAACTCCGCTACACGAGCCTTGTACACAAGTTCCTGACCAGTCTGTAATTCCTTAGTTGTGCTTACATTGAAGGGTTTCGCAACACCAATTGGTTGGGGCTAGGTCACAATAAGCACCTAGTCACCACAGTTTGGCTGCGGCTCTAATTTCATCAGCTTTCTGTTAATGACCTCGTTGTTGTTGTTGTTGTTGTTGTCATGATTACAATCTACGACGACCAAATACGCTGCCACTAAAACGAGGATTAATATCATCCGCACGGCCAGCTTTTACTGCATAATCTTCTTAGCACTCGCCATGATCACTCGATCGCAGTGTTTTTTTTGTTTTTGTTTATTACTTTCTTAGTGTGAGTCGTTCTTTTCCGACTTCAAAGTCTGGCTATTTATGGCCACCATCAAAAGCAAAAATCTTTCCTAACTCCCATGCGGTTAGGTGGAGCACCTCCTCCTCTTACTTTTTTCTAAAAAATAAAATCATTATTTGGCCTTTTCCCCTTTTCTTTAAATATTAGTCTTTTAATTTTCTTTTTTCTCCTTTTTTCTTAAATTTTACTCTTTATTATTATTATTATTATTATTATTATTATTATTATTATTTTGCCTTTCGTTATTTTTAAGTGCTCTGTCCTTCTAAGCATTTCAACTTATTTACAATATACTTTTTCTTCTTGATTTATTTGCGTCAAAATAATTTTTTTTAAATCACTGACATCTAATACTAAATTTCTTACATTATTCATTTAACCTAACACCAAATCTAAATTCTAAATCATCGACATATTATATCTTGAATTTCTTAAGATGATTAATCTTCTTCATACTTTTAAATGAGAAATAAGAATGAGAATGAAAACTTCTGAATCGGAAAGGAAACTAAAGGTCAACTTATAATTTCCAATCCAAGAACAAATATAAAGGTCGATGAATAGCTTGGGGTGTTGGAGAAAAAGAGAAAATAAGATTGCTTCAAGATATGTTTAACTTAAAACTAAAAAATTACACCGACACACGGATTTTTTTTTCCCCCAATGTTACACTTCTCTGGAAACTTTTTTTTTTTTTTACAAGACATCCCTTAGTAAAACATATTAATACTACTGGGACTAAGGAAAAATATAACTTTAGAAAGATTATTTATTTATCGACAAATTAATAATTTTTATTAAGAAGTGAACATTTGTTAATTTAAGTAGAGTATTATGTTTTAATAACTTGTGCACATTTTTTTTTAACCAAAACTGATGTATATATGCAAAGAATAATGGATGTGGTCAAAAGTTAATTGCGTACATATAAAAATTAAAAGTTATAGGTACATACCAAAAAAATAATAAATGTCATTTGCACATACATAGAAATCCAAAAAGGTTATTACGTACATAAACATACAAGGGAAATAGTAGAAAATGAATCTTAAGAAAGTATATAGATCAATTTTTAGTTACAGAAATTAATAGGTCATAACTTATCAAGTTATGGTTCATAGCTAGACAAGTTATGAATAATTATAGATAATAACTTATCAAGTTATGGTTCATAACCAGACAAATTATGAACAAAAATAGTAATTTGGCCTATTTATTAACTTATGTAAATATTAGCTTATTAATTTTAATTCATCTCAGATCTTAGCCTATTTTTCTCTTTCTTCTAGATACCATGTATGTAGGTTTTCAAGTTTTACAAGTTATTAATCATTTATTTAATTAATTATTAATTTATAATCGTTGGGTCTCAAAGGCTTTGAAAATTATTATCACATGCATTTAACCAGATCATTGATTTAGTATATTGTCTGGAGTCGGGACATGAAATTTTTATTAATTAAGTGGGGTTATTAATCTTTGAGACATTCATTTATGGAGGTTTTAATGTATTAGCAAGGGTAGTATTACGATTCATGAATCACAAACGAGTGGGTCACTAGTCCCGTTTGTTTCCTATATCCATCACTGATTATGAAAAATGATTTATGATTTTTTACAGTATTTTTTTTCATAAAAATACATGTAAAAATGAGAATGATTCTGAATCATAATTTTGAATACACGAACGAAACGTCCACTTATTTTTTATGCTTTTGGCTTTATATGGAGGTGGTTTATTTTCCCATGCTAACCTACCTACTACTTTATCTTAGAAATATTATAATCTTTTTATGTTAATTTCTCGCTCGACGTAATTTATTTTCATATATATATATTTTTTTTTTTATATTTCTATGTTTATATATAAAAAAAAAGATATTTTGTATGATTTGAATAAGAAATGAAATTCACTTTTTATGCACACTTATTATTTAATAAATACTATGAATATTTAAAACGAACAATTTATTTATACTTGTTCTTGAAGGAGAAAACGCGTTTAGTTTCATTTTAATTTTTGCCCCATTAATGAAGTCAGACGTAGAACAAGGATGCAAAAATTATCAACTATTTAAATGTGATTTTATAAAAAATAAAAAAATAAATGTGACTGTTTTTTAAAATTTTTACTGTTTTAAAAGGCACGAAACTAGTACATTTGTCATGTAGGCGCCCACGAGGTGGTTCGAACCCAAACCTTGTGGGAGCAAACCAAGGCCTGACCATTCCATCTATGTATCTTCTGTCAATAACATCGTCAAACCATTTTTCCACCATCATGTACTTTGACAATAAAATTTGTCCTTTTAAGTAGCAACGATATTGAATTTACAATAAGTTCCTGAATAGACATAACGGGAAAAAAAAAAAAATTTTGAATACAAATTATGGGCAAAATTTGAAAAAGAATAGATACAACTTATTTTTTTAACTTGTAACTTTGTTTAAAAAATTTATTCTAGTAAGATATAAGTTTATTCGAGTTCTAAAAATTATGAAAACAAAGGAAAAAACAAAGAAATAAGACACCGATAATAATGAGGATAGCAAACCCACCGCAAGCAAAAAAGAAAAAAAAAAAAAAAAAGAACTAGATCATAACAAAGAGACTCCCCCAATTTCTGTGTATCCCCATTCAGCTTGCAAGAATTAATAAACTTGTTATAACTAATTTTATAGTACGTAGCATTGCTTCCATGAATTGATGAGTTGCATATTTTAGTGGGGAAAAGTTCCAATAAAAAAAGGTTTCATAAAACAAAAAACAAAAAAAGAAAGAAAGAAAGCATGATAAAGGTAGACATACAAAGACATGAGTCATGAAACTAAATTATGTGGTACTTGTATTATTCTTGAAGCTGCCGTTTGATTAGGTGGACAAGTATTGGCAAGTAGCAAGGTCCACCAACTCCGCTACACAAGCCTTGTACACAAGTTTCTGACCAATCTGTAATTCCTAGGTTGCGCTTACATTGAAGGGTTTCGCAACACCAATTGGCTGGGGCTAGGTCAAAATAAGCATCTAGTCGCCACAGTTTGGCTGCGGCTCTAATTTCATCGGCTTTCTGTTAATGACCTCATTGTTGTTGTTGTCATGTTCATGATTACAATCTACGACAACTAAATACGCCGCCACTAAAATGAGGATTAATATCATCCGCACGGTCAGCTTTTACTGCATAATCTTCTTAGCACTTGCAATGATCACACAATCATAGTGTTTTTTTTTTTTTTTTGCTTATTATTTTCTTAGTGTGAGTTGTTCTTTTCCGACTTCAAAGTCTGGCTATTTATGGCCACCATCAAAAGCAAAAATCTTTTTTAACTCTCATGCAGTTAGGTGGAGCACCTCCTCCTCTTACTTTTTTCTAAAAGATAAAATCATTATTTGGCCTTTTTCCCTTTTTTTAAATATTAGTCTTTTAATTTTCTTTTTTCTCCTTTTTTCTTAAATTTTTTTTTATTATTATTAAATTTTATTATTTTATTATTATTATTATTATTATTATTATTATTATTTTATTATTATTATTATTTTGCTTTTTGTTATTTTTAAGTGCTCTGTCCTTCTAAGCATTTCAACTTATTTACAACATACTTTTTTTTCTTGATTTATTTGTGTCAAAATAATTTCTTTTAAATCACTGACACCTAATGCTAAATTTCTTACATTATTCGTTTAACCTAACACCAAAGCTAAATTCTAAATCATTGACATATTATATCTTGAATTTCTTAAGATGATTAATCTTCTTCATACTTTTAAATGAGAAATAAGAATGAGAATGAAAACTTCTGAATCGGAAAGGAAACTAAAGGTCAACTTATAATTTGCAATCTAAGAACAAATATAAAGGTCGGTGAATAGCTTGGGGTGCTGGAGAAAAAGAGAAAATAAGATTGCTTCAAGATTGTTTAACTTAAAACTAAGGCCTCGTTCATTTCAATAAGCACCTAGTCGCCACAGTTTGGCTGGGGCTCTAATTTCATCAGCTTTCTGTTAATGACCTCGTTGTTGTTGTTGTTGTTGTTGTTGTTGTCGTCGTCGTCATGTTCATGATTACAATCTACAACAACCAAATACACCGCCATTAAAACGAGGATTAATATCATCCACACGGCCAGATTTTACTGCACAATCTTCTTAGCACTTGCCATGATCACTCGATCGTAATGTTTTTTTTATTACTTTCTTAGTGTGAGTTGTTCTTTTCCGACTTCAAAGTCTGGCAATTTATGGCCACTATCAAAAGCAAAAATCTTTTCTAACCCCCATGTGGTTAGGTGGAGTACCTTCTCCTCTTACATTTTTCTAAAAAAATAAAATCATTATTTGCCATTTTTCCCCTTTTCTTTAAATATTAGTCTTTTAATTTTCTTTTTTCTCCTTTTTTCTTAAATTTTTACTCTTTTTTATTTTATTTTTTTTGCTTTTCGTTATTTTTAAGTGCTCTGTCCTTCTAAGCATTTCAACTTACACTATTTATAGATACTTAGAAATCCCCTGAACCCACTTTGTGAGCACAAGTTAAAGCTCGTTTAGTTCGATAATTTGAGTTTTTAATTCGAGTTGAGATGTGACTTTATGTGAGAGCTTTTTACTGTAGCAAAAAAGTTAGATATGACTGTTTCTGAGAACTTTTTACTGTAACAAAACTCTAATTATAAACTCTAATCGGTAAAATGAACTGGACGTTAGAAACTGGAGCCCTCCATCAAACTCTACAATCTTAAAAGGCATGAAACTAGTACATTTGCCATGTAGGTGCCCATGAGATGGTTCGAACCCACACCTTGTGGGAGCAAACCAAGGCCTGACCATTCCACCTATGTATCTTCTGTCAATAACATCGTCAAACCATTTTTCCACCATCGTGTACTTTGACAGTAAAATAATGCACTCTAATCCTCTAAAAAGTTCATGTTTCCGAAAAAAATGTCTTAAACCATGAATGAAAACTACCAAGATCCAAACTGAATATAAAAAGTATTCATGTTTTTATAACATTATTTAACGTCCCTGATGTACAAAGTACGGAAGTAACGCTCTTAGAAAATATATATATATAGCTTTCATCTGATAAAAACCAAACCTAAACCATATACCAGTTCAGCAATTCTTCCCATTTAGGGATGTAAATGGGACGGCCTTGCGGCCGGTTTTAGCCGTCTCATGCCTTTTACATGCCTGCATTGCATGTTAATCTCATCTAGCCAAAGATACTCCTGGCAAACTGACATAACATGCAAACACTTGCAGAACTAAGAAATCGATTACCATTAGCACGTTTACAAAGAGAGCTTTATACACATGAAGTATGAATTATATAGTTATGAAAGAATAACGAACGACTAACATCAAAATAATACTTACATGGTATATAGATTAGCTCCAGTCTAAGGAGAGTCAAAACTTATATGAAGTAAATTGCAGAAAAAGAAAGCCCTTTCAGTTTTTCTCATCATGGAACAAAAGGGAATCTGTATAAAAGACTCACCGAGTCCAACAAAATTTTGATATCTCTAATAAAGTTTAGAAACTAATTCCGCCGCACCAAGCATCTCCTTTGCTAAGTAATCCAAGCTGTGACATAATCAAATCAATCGGAAGACTGCTTGATCATTAGTATTGATTCCATAAGAGAACAGAGGCATACTGTCTCAAATTTACAGTGAAAAGAAGCATCCTTGTCAGGATCCATATTAAACAGCACACCATCTCTGAAAATAAAATTCATTTCACGTATGGATTGATTATATGGGAAAGTATCCGCTTTCGTAATACAGATGACTGAGTGACAACTACATTCCATTGGCACAAAAATCCCATTTCTGGAATTGCTGCAATTGCATGTCCTCAGTTCTGGACATTCAATCAACTTCTCGTATTTTCTTGGTTTTCCATCAAACACATTACCGCTGCTATTCTCAGCAACACAAACTCTTCTAACGGCCGAAAGAAAATCAATGGATAACGATGCCACAACATCGTGAACATCCTCCACCGTCCAATTACTCTTGTCCGATTCCCATTCATGAATAAGAATTTTCTTTGTCAAACTGAGGAGAATGTTTACACATTCGGGGCAACAACGGTATAAACATACATCCTCAGACTTGGTAGCTTTGACTGAAGGGAAGTTGACATTTTGAACATTCCCGTCAGTATCAGGCCTAGGCACATTAGCAGTCTCTCTAGGGGTATCAGGAACGTGGCTGGAGACGCCACTGTTGATAGAGCATTTCACATCACCAGATTCTCCGGAACCAAGACCATCCTCAGATATGACAGCAGAATCAGTGCATGCAAGTCCATTTGGAAGTTCCAAGAGTGGAGAATCTCTGTCCAGCAACATATTGTTTCCGCCATTTTCAGATTCGGGTGGTTCGGGGTGCGTCCCATTCTGCCCATTCAAAATTTTACCCAACAACTGGTGAGAATCCTTTGGATTGTGAACGGTTTTGTCTGGCACAGAATTCAACATGACAGCATTCTGCAGAGACGCATCTGTAGTTGCAACTCTACCCTCGGCATTAGGACAACTGAAATCACCACCTTCCTTGTTCAAGTCTACAGAGTCAACTTTTTTGGAAGCAAATCCTTGTGGATTTTCTTCATGTGGCTCACATTCCTCACTTTGAACTTGGTTAACTGGAGCTATGGCGCTGTTGAGCTGAGAGTTTGCCGCAATCACTGGAGCATCCAGCTCTAAACTGAAATATAAAGAAATATAATTACAAAACAGAGTACAAAACGAAAATGAAGTTGCAAGCGTACCAATTTGGATGAGAATATTACTTTTGCAGTGTGTATGCCCAGCTGTTAACCTTATCTTCTAGATATGCCACTTGTGACAAAAGGCGAACATATTGATATCTATCTTTCCCAGCTTGAACTTTGTCATTGATCTGTCCAACTAGAAGCTCGAAAACCTTCCGAACCTCAAAGGAGACTTCTCTGAGTGATGTGTACACACCTCTGTATGCCAATAAACCGACAGCAATTAAGCCCCTAACTAAACCAGGTTTTTCTTTGCTTTTAACGTTGCCAGAGCTGGAGCCAACCGTTATCTTTTCTTCTGAGTTACTGGGGCGAACAATACAAGAATTGAAAGGCCAGCCTTTCCAAGGTCCACTTACGTCCGCAGAGGGACCATCTTTCAGTTTTGATGTGACCCAACAGAGCTCGGCAAAATGAGGATATCGAAGAATTTGGTAGCCAAAGGAGGCTATTGCTAGATGCAAATTCGATCTTCCCTTGACAGTTCTATTGTTAGGTGGAAGAGGAGCTTTAACAACAGATTCGTCATTACATCGTGTTGGTGCATCATCTGATACATTAGCAGTATTGAGATTTAGCATTCCTGCCTGCTCTTCAATCATATCAAACGTTCTATTCTCCGATAACGTCTTATGGATGTGAGAACTTTGGTGAATAAATTGAATTAGCTGTCGAACCACATCCCTTGATAACTTGGCTGCAGATAGATTAATTACGGAATCACGGTCGAAATTCCCATCAATTTGCACAGCAAATCTAGGAACTGTTTGCTCCATATGAGTTGACTGAGCACAGTTTGATATCTCTTTCTTGAAGAACTGTCTGATTCCAGCGGGAAGCATTAAATACGGAACTTCCGATGTAGCCTGATGAAAAACAAAAGAAAAGAAAAGGAAAAAAAAAAAAAAAAAAAAACAACAGAAACAATGACATTACAAATCAACATTTTCAGAGGGATCCTGGCCACAGCCAAACCCTAACCCTAATAATAGTGCTAGTACCAATACTAATACTAACAATGAAGAACTGCCTCACGGCAACTATATAGAAACCAGGCAACAATTACACTGACTGTTGATATGTGTGTGTGTGTGAGGAGAGAGAGAGAGAGAGAGATACCAGAATCATCAGAGATGTAGAAACATGAAGAGATTCCACCTGCTCAACAAATAAGCTCCAGGAACTCGAGACCTTCTGTGCAACACCTTGGTCTCCAGCTAATTCTGCCGTTTTGCATGCCTGTGGACTGGAAATGTTTTCTTTTTCTAAAACATGATCATGACCAATACAGACATTATCCTTCTCACTGTGATGGTGGTTGGTTGAAATGGAATCACTCTCTTCTACCGCTTGGTGAGGAGTTTCTACAGCCCACAAGTCTATTCTTGGCATGAACACCATGCATGAAGTCACACCGACACATTTCACTGCGACAAAAATAGCAATCAGTAAAAATATTAATTTAGTCTATTTAGTTTATTTAATCTTACAACCTTTTAAAGCATATACTCATGCAAGAGGATCAACAATAATGCAGTACTCGAAGTTTGAATGAATAACTCATTCTATGATTCTGTTTGGTTGTATGTCTCCAGATTAGCTCCTTAGCTTTCAATTTCAACGTTCTGTCAACAAGCCTTATAGCCAAATCAACTGATTGGACCATTTTTAATCATTGAAATTTGACAGTTTCAGATACTCACTCGCCTCTCTCTCTTTTTCTCTTTTTTTTTTTTTTTTTCCTCTTATCCTCTTATCCTTTTCTTTGTCGTCCAGGGATTCTCTATTGACTTTGCATCACTATAATTCTGCATTAATTAAAACCTTTATCATTTACCAATCGACTGTCAATGATCTTAAGACCTCTCAATTCTTCTCACCAAGGTTGTCTACCTATTCCCCCTACCTATTTTTTGTCCCTCCCACCAAGCATAACCTTAAGGCATCATGGACGATGATAATAATGCAACCAGAAAATAACAATAATAAAAATAACGAGCATTCGGGGAGGTTGCAAAAGAACAGCTTTGAAAGGAATAATACATTCTAGAGTTTAAGAGAGGGGTAACATACTTAATAAAGGAATAATAAATTCTAGAGTTTAAAAGAGGGGGAACATACTTAATATTTGTGTTATCCCCTGCACCACATCTCCATGCCCTTCCTGTGAAATTGTAGCCAAATCAACCTTTTGAATTTCAACATTCCCAACAAAGCAGCGAACAAGACAAGAAGCAAGATGCCTCTGACCAGATCCAGCACTTCCAGCAATTAACATTCGGAATCCTGATTTATTTCTCGACGGGCATGATGTGTACCGCATCAAATTCGTGTTGGTTTTACCATTATGTTTCACATATGAGCCCGAGATAGCATTGTTGTTACCAATCTCATCATCAAAACCACTAGAAGTAGTTATGTCAGCATCTCCATCCAAAATGCCAGAATCCAGAAGATTCCTTTCTATTTCCTTTGCAACATCTGTTTGTCGAATAAAATCATCAAAAAATGACCACCAACAATCACTGTTTAATTTCTTCTTGGCCAAGTTAGATACAATCACAGTTTTAATCATACTAGCAGCTCTAGAAAGTGGAGCTGGCAACCAGACACGTTCGTCAAGGTAAAGAGAGATAAGCAAAGCAGCCAACGGTTGCAGCAGACAAGGAATGAGGTGGAATGGAAGAGGAGAAGATACTACATCATTAGCAGCCATTCCAGCTTCCCTACGAGAGCAGGGAGGTGGAGAACACGATAGAGCTTCCAACCAATCCCTCTCCTCCACTGCAAAGTTAGGGAGAGGAAGGCGTTTACTGCAGCAATTCTTCTCAGCTGCAGACAATATCTCCTGCAGAGGGAAATTCCTCTTCAAACCAGTAATGGCTGCTTGAGTGCAAAGTGCCTGCAGATCTGCACCAGCAAAGCCTGCGGTTTTTCTTGCGATCCACTGGAGCAAGGATCCAGTAACTGGCTTTGGCCACTTTTGCGTGTGAAGAGAGAGAATAGCAGCTCTGTCCTTGAGTGACGGAAGTGGAAAATAGATCTCCCTATCAAATCTTCCAGGCCTCCTTAATGCTGGATCAACCGCATCAGGACGATTTGTTGCACCTATGACTACAACTGAACCTCGAGATTTTAGACCATCCAAGAGTGCAAGCAATGTTGACACAACTGAACTATGGGTCTGATCTTGCCGCCTTGTGCGGCAAGGTGCCAATCCATCTATTTCATCAAAAAATATAATAGACGGCTGACATTTCTCAGCAACTTGAAATAATAGTCTTAGCTGGCGCTCAGCATCACCAACATATTTCCCTAAGCAATCTGCACCTTTTCGGGCAAAATAAGCTATCCGTTTATCACCACGGGCACATGCTCCTATTAATGCCCGAACGACTAGAGTTTTACCTGTTCCAGGATACCCATGAAGAAGAACACCTCTAGGTGGTGTAAGGCCAAGATTATCAAAGAACTCTGGATATAGTAGAGGCAATATGACAACTTCCTTCATGCACTGGATGACGTCTTGAAGGCCAGCAACAGATTCCCAACCCTGAAACAGTTTTCCAGACTCAGATTCTCCACCTCCAATATATACAGGTGCAATCCTAGCCAAATCTCGATGAAGTCTCTTGCTTTCACGCTTCAAAAACTCTTCATCTTCACCACAGTTCTCCAACCATTTCTCTTCTGCTTCAATATCCTTTCGGCAAGCATCATTTGCATGTTTTCTTATTTCCAACTTCATTTTCTTTGCCTTAATTTTCTTTATTCTTGCCAAATACTGAATGCCATGAGGTTGGAAGAGATGCCGATGATCTGTGCATGCTATGAGAAATTTGCGATGATCAAAGATGCACCCATTTGCTCGCGCGCAAGGCTGAAAAAAACAGCATATTAGTATACCATCAAATTTCTTACTGGGAACTGAGTACTGTCATATCTGGCCAAAGATATGGACATCCACATATATCTCACACAAACTCTTTTTTTTTTATTATTATTATTTTTTTAATTTATAAGAACACACAAACTCTTATATTGAGGTTGGTAAATTCTTGAATTTTCTTCCATTGCAAAGAGTAACTAACCAAGTGGTAAGTTTTCGGACATCGATCAACACGACATCCAATAGTGGCTCCTGGCCTTCCACATCGAGTGCATTTTAACACTCTTCCTCTACAAAGGGCAGCCCTTACATTTTTCAAGCAACCTAACCCAGCAAAATAAACCTGCAAAGTGCAAACACAAATAAAAGTAAATGGAAAGTTACTGTGACAATCACTCAACTCAACTTTAATCTAATGAGTCCTAGAATGCTAACTTGGCGGTTATGGAAAATCAGATCTTAGGTGTGGCTATTTATAATTTGATAGTTACGCCATTGAAAATTGAGCTAATAGCCTAGTGGACAGATTTTCTTCTATTACAAATAGAACTGGAACAATTAAAGACCAGCGCAATATACTACAAAGTACAAACCAATGGCTACAAAACCTGATAGAAAATATCGCAGTAGACAAGGTTTCCCCATTTAAGTTCATAATCTAAGTTGTTCTATTAGTGATGATAATCGATGTGGTGTAGCCAAAGAAAATGACTCCAAAACACCATACATAATAAATGGTCATACTTGGACACCATCACGCAAAGCACAAAAGATTAGACAGGACAAGAAAGTGCACCTCTGGACTCCATACTGCACAATGTTGATGAACCCATATTCCAGCAATTCCGTGACGATCATTTATAGGACCCAAAAGGCGTCCAAGCCAGCCAGGCTCATCACCAAAACCATCCCATACATCATAATTAGGTTCCTCAGAAGCTGAAGAGCCACTATACAACTCATGTTCACTCTCACCCGTATCTTGAGCTAATGGTTTTGGAGGCTTACCATCTGTCCCCCCTCCACACAAACCACAACGTCTGCCCTCCTTGATGCGTGGTTTGCCAAGCGTATCACTTGCAGCACGTTTGGTAATTTTCGTCTCAACATCATTTTCTTTCGCATTAGACTCTTCATCATGCTCAGTCCTTTCACATCCTTCCCATTAGAACAGCCTGCACCTTCCATCTCATTTGCAGAGGATACAACAATTTCCACAACATCACTTTGATTTTGTCCAAAGTCTAATTGCTCTGCCTGCTTCTCTAGATGTTCAATGGCCACATCAGTTTCATTTGCGAAGCGTCCAGTAGTTTCCACTACATCAATTTGATTTTGTCCGAGGTCTAACTGTTCCATCTGCTTTTCTACAAGTTTAATGCCCTCCAAATTGTCCAATGTTTCCTTTTTCGATGAATTGTCCAATGTTTTCTTTGTATCACTGAAAACGCACCCATCCTCCATCTGCAAACCCTCCTCCGTCTCGACTAGCTGCGTGGCATCATCACTAACTACTTTTTCCCTCTCAGTAACGCTACCTAAATCATTATCCGATTCCAATTCAACCTCCTTTTCCTCGTTTCCAACAAGCTCTGCTTCTTCCCTCCTAACTTCATCTTTAACAACACCCTCATCATTATCTTTTTCTGCATTATTTGAACTATTTGTAGCCTTAATCCTACCTGGTCTCTTCGACTTCACGACCGTATACTTTCCACCTTCTGATTCACCTTTTTCACCGCCCAATTCTTTACCCGAAAAGTTCTCTTGAGCTCTATCCTCATCTACATCCGCAAAAAGCTTCCTTTTCCCCCTCGGAGTATCCAATTCCTCCTTCACTTCAAACCTCACACTTCTACCTCTTGATCTCAACCTGGACTTCCAACTGCCAGGGGTATCCAACTCCTCTGAATATGTGCTGACCCCGCTTGGCGTACTTCTCACATTCTTTTCGTTACTAGACATACCACCATCCTTCTTATTCTTAGGCCGCTTCTTTGGTGGCGGAGGTGATACATCAAGCAAAACCGGAGCCTTACGAACCCGCGAGCTTCTTCGGATCTCAAAATCAGCACTCTCCGTCCCCGTCCCCAGCACCGCCCCTCCGCCACTATCATTCAAATCCCCATGGTTTCTATTGTACTCCTCCTCACATATGGCGTCAAGCCTCTTGTGCTTCTTCCGAAGCCGAGGGCCCGACGGACTAGAACCACCCTTTCTTTCCTCCGGCGACGACGTAACCGATGTCGACGACAAATATCGCATGACAAGAATCACAAAAGGAATAATTCTACACACCAATATATAAATGCTCCTATATACAATATCAATACTCGTATAAATACGCAGAAATTTGATGTTTCAAGCAGATGGGCACTGATCGATCGCGTTATTAATCCAATTGGGTGTCCGAAAAAGCTCCGATTAAGATCAGAATCATTGAAATGAGAGACTCACCTGAGTGGAGTGGACTTGACTTTGTTCCAAGCTCGAATGAAAAGAAGAGATTTTAACAAAGAAAAACAGCAAAACCCTAGATGCAGATTTCACGAAGCACCGAAAAGCTCTTGGCTTTAATGCATTCTGAGCTCTTTAGGCTCCATTGTGTGAAGATTGGGGTCTGGGTTTTGGGACTTTTTTGAAGCTTTCTTTCGTTCTGATTTTTTTTTTTTTTTTTTTTTCTCCTCGTTTTGTTGTTTCAGCTTTATAAAGTTCCCTAGGGCGCACAGAGCACAGAAGAGAGTTTTTTTTTTTTTTTTTATTTTTAATTTTCACATTGGGTTTTTTTGGTGCTGAGGACCACGCTCCAATAAAGCGCGTGATGTACAGTCTCTGTTGTGGTTGGGAAAATACTTCTGGAATAATATGGAGTATGAGCCCCACGCTCTATGATGTGAGAGTGGTAATTTTTTTTTTTTATTTTTTTGTTGGTTGCTTTTTTTTTTTTTTTTTTTTTGCTTCGATTTTTATTTTTGTTGCCGCCAAATAGTTGGATTTGTATGTAACAAAAACCAACAAATTGGCAAAATGCTTTTGGTTTGGTTTCTCAAAGGGGCAACGGCTCCTTGTCAGTGCCAAATCCATTTGATGAGGTCTATTTATTTTCCCTCCTTTTGTGAGTTATTTTTGTTTCAAGTTATTATTTCTTACACAATGGGTTCTAAGTTCTAACATGAACAATACGAGCCGGCCTTAATTAGACGTTAAAAAGATAAAATTGTTGTTCTTATTTTTAAAATGCTCGCGTTTGGATTTACTTTTTATTTTTACTTAATACTTGTTGATTAATATAATTATTTAATTAAAAAGAATATTAATTAAAAGTATGGAGTAAAATTTTAAATTCATACATTTATTTGTCTTTTTTTTTACGTGAAAACTATCGTGTACACAATAATAAGAAAATATTTATAGAAAATGTACGCATATTTAAAGATGACATAGACTTAGTTTGGTATTGCTTTTCTCTTTTAAAATCAGCTTCTGCTTGTAATAGAAGTTAATTTTAGTGTTTAGTAAATCTCCTCAAAACTGATTTTTGAAGAATTTTTAAGAATCTACAGCCAAATCATAAGTAGCTTAAAAATAACTTTAATTTTTAGATTGTACTGAAATCAACATAGTACAATTAATGAAACTTTTATAATACCCATAATATCCCATATTGAAATTTAAAATTTGCAATCTTCTCAATCTAAAATTCAAACTCGTAATATAATATAATAATAATATTGTAACAAATAATATCATAATTATATTAATAACTCTAATATTATTATTTTATCATATTGTTATAATAATATTATAATTATTTTAATAATATAAAATTATAATTATAATATAACAATATAATTATAATATGATATTGTAATTATTATTTTATAATATATTATATATTATATTTCATTGATATAATTATATTTATTATATTAATAATATTACAATAATATTATTGTATTATATTGATATAATTATATTTATTATATTAATAATAATATAATAATTAAATATAATTAAATATTAATATAATTGTATAATTCTATTATTATTATATATATTATAATGTATTACACATGTTATGATTATATAATATAATAATTATAATATATTTATTTAATATAATATAATAATGATTATATAATAATAATATTATATTATAATATAATATAGTTATAATTTTTAATTATATTATAACTTAATATTATAATATGTTTTATAATATTATAATTATACTAACTATTTTAATAATATTATTATATTCTATATATGATATATAATATGTTATTTAATAATACTTTTATTGTATTATATTAAATATAATAATAAATATACATTATTGTAATTATATATATATATTATAGTATAATATAATATAATCATTTTTTTTAATTATTTCAGTTTGTTATTTTAATAATATTATTATATTCTATATCATAATTATATAATATATTATAAAATAATAATTTTTTGTATTAAATATAATAAATATATATAATAAATATATATTATATTATAGTAATTATATATTATATTTTTAACTATAATATAATATAATTTACCAAACGTATTAATTTTAAACCATCCAACAATAATTTAACTTTACAAACACTAATTTACCAAACGCTATTACAAATATAGAAAGAATTTTAAAACCAACACAACTACTATAATTATAGTTTACTAAACACTCAACTGTTTTTTGTTACAACTGCTTTTTTCTTGAGTACAACTAAAAGCAATTCTATAGTACTACCAAACTAAGACATAATCATGAAATATAGAAAGATATGTGGATAATAAATCATAAAAGAAGGAGAAATTTTCATTTTGGTACCTCTGTTATATCAAAATTTAAATTTGGTACCTTCTATTTTTCACCCACCGGACCGGTTTCGGTTTCATATTGATCCTATCTAGGCCTTGACCTTTTAGAAAATTATTTTTTCATAGTACCTCCATGGACAGGAGCCATTTTTTTTTACCAATCCCTTCCTTTATTTTCAAGGCCAAAACCATTTTGAAAAAAAGTCAAAATTGCTCTTATTTTAAAGAAAAAGAGAATTTTAAAACTTGTTATACCTGTAACTAAACACCCATTGAGCACCACAAGAATCAGCTGAAAATAATATTTAGAACAACTTTAAGAGAGAAGAGAGGAAGAGCACCGAACAAAAAAAAAAAAAAAAAAACAAAACGCAAACGTTAGGATTTTAAAGAAAGAAGCATGTTTTTAATGGGTTTTTGGGTATTTGGTTACAGGTATAATAAGTTTAAAAATCCTTTTTTTTTTTTTTTTTAAATTTTGTCGATATAAAATGAATTTTTTTGACAAAAATAAGGGTAATTTTAAATACTTTATTTAAACTATCCCAAAAATGGTTTCTTAATTACCCTACTAAAATTTTCTTTTTATACACCTAAAAGGTCAAGATTTAGAACAACTTTAAGAGAGAAGAGAGGAAGAGCACATGAAAAAAAACGCAAAAGCGTTTTTAAAAAAGAAGCATAAATGATAATAAAAAAATTTTTTTTTTTTCAAATTTCTTGATATAACATAAGGGTAATTTTAATCTATCCCAAAAAATTTTCCTAAAAAAATTTCTTTTCTAAAAGGTTAAAGGTCAAAATAAAATGATACTCAAATTTCGATAGGTATCAAAATGTTTTTAAAAAAATATTAAAGGTCACTTATGAGCTGTTTTTACTCTAGGATTTGTTTGCTAGTTACTCCTAATCAACAATTTCTTTTATCAAAAGGACCTAAAGTCAGATTTTAAATTTATATTTACTCCTTTAAATTCAAAGTAATTACATCGTGATTTGATCAAACTCTTTTGAGTCTTATCCCTATCCTAACTTAATTACAGGTTTTTAATATTTATTTATGTTTCAACATTTACCTCTTTTTTCTCTTTTGAAAAAGGAAAGGCAAAATATTCCCCATGGAAGCTTATTGAAGGAACATTGAGATGATTGTTGGTTGTGCATATTTTTTTAAGAATTTTCAATGATAAGATACCCTGTCGATAATTTATATTTATGACCATTAAATCACATCAAAATCATATTAAAATAATATAAAAATGCATCACTGATAAAATTTAGTAAAAAATTTAGGGCTTGTTCTTTTGTACCTAAACTCAAAAAAAATTTGAACTTAAGTTATAATTTCATTCAAGTTCATGTTCTTTTGTAAAATTTAAGTTTTAACTTGAGTTTGTGACTAAAATTTGAGTTCAAGTTCCCCTTCCAACTCAAGTTTCTAACCTCAAACTCAAAATTAATAAACAATATTTTTTCCATTCTTAAAAATGCCATAATTTTTTCGTTTTAATTCCTATTGAGATGATTTTTTCCATGCGTTCACAACGAAGAACGAATAAAACCTCACCCATATGCCATATTAAAATTTTTCATCACCATTGAGTTTTTATTCAAATACTATTCAAATACAAATTCAAGTTTTGACTCACTTAAACACAAACTAAAAAAGATTCTTATCTCAAACTATAACTCAAATTACAACTTCAACTCAAATTATAACTCAAAATTTACACTCCAGTCACCATAACTCAAAAATAAAAACAAACAAGCCCTTAAGGACTTGTTCGTTTGCACCCAAATTCAAAAAAAAAAGATAATAATATTAGAATTAAAAGATTATCTTAATATTTAATTATATTATATTATTATATTATTATTAATATAATGAACATAATTATATGAATACTATATAATATAATTATAATATAATATTATGCAATAAAATAATTATATTAAAATTATTTATATAATTGTGATATTATTTGTTAAAACATTACAACTATGTTATATTATATTATATTATTGTATTATTATATTATATTATAATATTATTATATATTATATTATAAGATATAATTATGTTATAAAATATTATATATATTATTATAGAATATTAAATAAATATAATATAATTTATAACTATACTATAAATTAATTATTATATTATTATAATATTTTTATTGTATATTATATTATATTACATATTATAAGATATGACTACTATATAATATATTTTAATTATATTATCATATTGAAGGGTAATTATGAAAAAGAATAAAGAAAATAATTTGGAATCGCTATTCTTCTCATGTGGGGAAGGAATGATGATTCACCCAAAATGGGTGAATAACCATTCTTTTGAATGACTATTCATTTTTTATATATCCAACCAAACATTAAACTTAAATTTCATTACATTCTATTCCTTTTTTTTCCATCCAACCAAACACACCCTAAGTGAAACACTCTAGGAATTCTCTCTATTGATATGCTAGGGTTTGGTTCTCCTTTTAAAAATATTGGTCTAAATTTGTTGTATGGTTTCGTGTTATTTTTGACCCTAGATTAAAATTAGAAGGTTTAGAAAGTGGATTAGATAACTTAGGTGAATTTTTAGCTATAGACACTGAGTCCTATTATAAAGGAAAAAATATATTCTCTATATATCTCTTATGAAAGGGTTTAGAAACAATGCCCCCGGAACAACCGCAACAACGAAACGACAATCCACATTCATTCTTGAATGTTTTCGGTTGTCTAAGAAGAAGAAGAAGACGAGGGTCAAGGTCAAGAAGAATGCGGGGGAAGTGGATCTTCATCAAGAGAAGGCAATGGCGTGGAGTGAGGGCTTAGTTGGGTGGAGAGAGGTGTTTGATTTGGTTGAGTGGTGGAGGGGAGCATTAACGCACGATCGGCAATCCATATTTTTTCAATCCCGTCCCATTGTTGGGAGCAAGCATTGCTCCAACCGAAATACTTGAAGAACGGAGAAACTTCAAGGATATTGTTGAAGCTTTGGTGTGCATCAATTGGGACCGTTCCGACCAACCTTCAACAATCTCACCGACCAAGAATGGATGGTTTAATAGATTAACTTTTAATTTTCAAGATGATCCTTCTCGCTTCATCTTGATAATTTCTTTGTAAATATTTATTTACTTTGTAATTTCTAATTTGTATAGTTTTTTTCTTGTAATTTGTAATCTTGTATAGTTGTACTTGTATAGAGTCTATAGACTTTGTAAATTCATCAAATTTGTAATTAAGTCCCACAATGATTGGAGGTTTTTAATGAGGCAATCATGAATTACAAATTTAAAAATCAATGAAGAAGGTGTTCATTTCATATTTCAAATTGTAATATACACAACACATTGTAATTATACAAACAAATACTTATTTCAAACAACATAAAAATAAAAAAAAAAAAAAAAAAAAAAATTAAGGCAGCGGTCGGGCATCGGCGGCCCATCCGTGGTGGTGCTCGGCGTGTCATCAAGTCTTTTTCTGCACGGTGTCTTTTAGTGTTTAATATTTAATTATTTTAATTTGTTTGTTTGTAATAAAGCATTGATATTTAAAATTATTTATATAATTGTGATATTATTTGTTAAAACATTACAACTATGTTTTTATAGTTTTTTTAAATTATTTATAATATTGTTCATTGTATAATTATATTATAAAATTTATATCTTGTTATAGTTGTAATAAATTTAGGTAGTTTTATATTATCCTATTTTTATTGTATATTATACTATATTACATATTATAAGTCTACTATATAATATATTTTAATTATATTATCATATTGGGGGGTTGAAAAGAAAAAGAAAAATAATTTGGACCTTTGAAAATGATGATGAATGTTTATCATTTTTATATATCCAACCAAACATTAAACTTAAATTTCAAGAAGGATTCTTTTTTCTCCACTAAAGCCTTGACTATTGCTATGCTAGGGTTTGGTTCTCCTTCTTTTCTTTTGTGCCGCTTCAATTGTAGGCTTCACAAGATTGGAGTCTGACGCCGCCGTGAGGGCAATGCCCCGACTCCTAGCCTCAAGGGAGGGTCAAGAATCGAGGGCTTGGATCTGCTCCATTTGTTGGTAGTTTGTCGAGGTGTTCTCCTATTTTCATTTTGGTGCCTCAAACTTGTTAAATAATGGAGGTCTTTGAAATTTCGCCTTAAATTCCTTCAAGGGGATTGGTTGGTTGTCTTATTGTCTTATCTTGTTGTTGTTAACTTGTTAGGTCATTAGTGTTGTCATATACATTTTTATCTGATGTATTTGTAAATGCCAATTATCTAATAACAACACAACTTTTCGTTTAAAAAAATAAAAAAAATAAATAAGGATGGTTTTTTTTTTTTTTTTTGAAAATGATAAGGACCGTTATTTTCCTCCCTTCTCTCTGTTTTGAATTTTCATAAAATATAGTAGATACAAAAAAAAAAAAAAAAAAAAAAAAAAAAAAAAAAACCCACATATATACATGTATATATAGTTGTACGTACTTTACATTTTGGTCCTTTTTTAAATATTGGGTGGGTGTAAAGATTCAATTTTGGACAATTCATTAGATTCCTTTCACATTTACTTATTTTTTATTCAAAATGGATTGTAGTGTAATGTAAAATTAAAGATGATCTTGTTACCCTCTTTTCCCTTGTTTCTAACACATTTGTTGGCGTAAAGAAGACAACTGACCAAAATAACGAAGCATTCTAATAAATAAAATAAGACAAGCCAACTTCAGCACCTAATAATTGCTAATTAAGAGAGCAATTTTGCAATCCTTTTTTCCACCCAAATGTATCAGCTCTGCTTTATGATAGAGAAAGAGGAACTGAATCAGCCTCTTTCTCTCTTCGTTATTTATTTTACAAAGAAGTTAACAATTAACAGAGAAATATAAAACTAGAAACAGCTATCTTATTCTATTCTTGAATAAAAATTCCACATCATCGGGATGATCAGGCTTCCTCCTTGCAGTAATCCGAATAAGTGCGCCATCCCCAAGCATGCGTTGCAATACTCTTGAGATGTTCTTCGTGTCATCAAATCCAAGATGGTGACTTCCCACCAACGGTATATCGAGCTCCTTCATCATTGTCACCATTCCCGTAGCCTGTCATCCACAACCAATCAAACATATTACAGACAGAAGCCTAACTGAAACCTGAATAAGAATATGCGGTTTATTCTTTAACTGTTATTTCAGACCAACGTTAGAACTTGATAAAACCACATGGTAAGTTAGCTAAGTTCATGGACATTATTCGTCTCTAATTCTATTAGTTGAGGAAAATTTAAACTTCAACGACAACTTTGTTCTGCACACGGTCATTTGGTGTGCTTACACATCACTACTGATGATGATATGAAGTGGGAAATAGCACTACTTTTCTCCAGCGGCCGTCTCACGTTTAACATTGGCACATAATGCAATCTGTTCGGACAAGAATACACCAATTGAAATTTTACTGGCAGGAAATTAACTATACGAACTAACCCTCCTCTTGTAGAAATTAAGGTACACATCTTTGAGATTGATCCATTCCATAAAATATGATGGAAGCTTCATCTTTGACACTTTGCACTGCTGAGGGACCTTTGTCTTCAAATCCCAGTTTCCACTGACACAAAAAAGAACCAATTCAGCAACTTCTAAAAGTTCTTTACAATTTTCATCCCAATTGTAGCATAAGGGAATTTTAAATTCAGTTAAAACTAAAGCATTAATGCCATATTATGGATTCCATAGAAAGCAAAAGGAAGAAAACGTGTAATGAGGATGATAGCTGGTGCAAATAAAAATTAATTATTGAAAACAAGAATAATCAAACTAACCAAGTTACAAATGCAGCTCTATTTAGAGACCCACTTGCATGTTTTTCCCACAAGTGATGATGAGTCAACCATTCTTCAAATTGCTGAAGAACATCCTCAAATGGTATAGCTGTATCATGCCAGACACTGCAAATTTTTAATATGTTATATCAATCTTCTTGTAGAAGCATACATGCAGAAAACTAAAGCCATTTTCAACTTAAGCCATAGACCACATAGTCCAAAGATACATGGAACAACATTAATTTCAAAACAGAAAATACCCTAAATATATCCCCTACATTCAAACACAACGTTTGCCCCTCTTATTATATAAATGTCTGAAGTATTGAAATTTGATGTCAAGTTTAGCTTCACACAAATATGAGAGAGATTTGTCCCTGCAATTGGCAATATGAGAGTAGTCTATCGATCATTCAGATGTCACTTTGTAATTTGTATTGTTGATTCATAAATCTAGTGGAATCAGAAAATTAAAACCAAAACTCTTTCTTCATCAATTGTTTGAAAAACTGTATCATTTATATGTGATTTAGTTTTTTGATCCTCTATGAAAATTAATTTCTAAAATAAAAGAAACAAAGTTGTACTTAGTGCATACCGATGGACTCCAAATTTTCCGTACTTTCCTTCAATATACTCATTTATTCTTTGTTCAGTCATTCCTGAGGGCCTCACAAACCTGAAAGTGAATAAGGACATCAATAACGAACCAATATTGTAGTGAAATTAATTAAAAAAAAAAAAAAAGGCAACAAACTCAGCAGCAAAAACAGGGGGAAAAATGCATTGGAATGTGCAATAATGGCTCTGCGAGAACAAAGTGAACCTATGAAAAAAGTCGACAACTTCCATAGTTTTGGCATCAATCATCAACACTGGGAACTCAAGAATTTCAACCTTGCCCTCCAAATCCAACACAAGAAAGAAATCCAAATTCTGAGAACAGATTCTATTTAACTTGGAAGCATCAACTTGAAGATCCCAGGAGCAGTTATGGTTGAACTTCTCCAGGTGCATATGATCATCCATCTACAATGAGGTCAGATATGCTTTAGTTATATGCTAATCGCAACTGTTTTATGTATGAAACTCCTCTCAACTTGCTACGTAGTTTCTATCAGTACAATCCACACACTAACAAACTTCTACCTGAATAAAGGACTCAAAACGAAATTCTAGTACAGATAATGATAATAAAACTTTTTCTAAGAAAGGAAAATGAATTGGGGGGGTCTAGCCAATCAAAGAGTCCATGGGCACATGTTCAATACCTCCATGTACATGTTAAAAAACACTCCCATAGATCACAACAACAAAAAGAACTAGAAATCTTATAATGTCTTGATTTGACGTTATGAGTCCATGGACTTTTGAGTATCATACAATAAAACAAACAGAATATGTGCATAAAAGAAAAGGCTTTCCACCCATCGCCACCACACACAAAGCAAACACTTAAAAAACCGAAACGACAACTAAAAGACAACTGATTATGTCCTATGAAACAAAAGGGTATCTTAAAATTTGGTTAAAACGACATTACCATGGTGCACTTTCCTTGGGTGTAGTACAAACACATGGGCTTCCAACGGGGGGTTTCGTTCGTCTTTGATGGGTGTTGGGTTTGGGAAGCTGAGACAAAGGTGGTGATGGAACTGAGAGAACGCCATGAAAGAGGGACGGAGGAGATGGGAAAAGAGAAAGAGGTGGGTGGGAATGGAGAGAGAGCTTTGAAGCAAAGTGGAGAAACTCTACATAGAGGAACACTGATGAATCTCATGTTGTGCTTTTGACTGCTAAGACAGAAGAGATACTTTGGTAACCAACACAATCAAAACCAATATATTCTTTTTGTTATAAATGTAAATTAACTAAATAAAAACCGGACTAAATAAAATTTATAAGTTTATAGATTTAGAATTATGATTTAAAATTATTTTTTAATTTATGTACATTAAAAAAAAATGCTTAAAAAATTATATTTTTTTATAATAATTATATTAACACTATTTAATTAATTAGACTAATTAAGTGATTTAATTATGAAAAGTCTAAATAGTCTTTTAACAGGGCATGGGTTAAATGAGTGGATACTCATATTGATCTAATTAGGTTTAATGGCTTAATAAGACAGTATATAAAAAAACTTAGGTTATGATCCCTAATACGTCAAATCGTTCAACAGTTTTCATTTTTTCTCATCTAGAGAGAAAATACCCCATCAAGGAACTATGGAGATTTGACTGAGGAAGGCAATAACCGTCGTGCTCGTTGTCTTAGAGAATTCTACTAGAGATTAAGGTTGCACCAATTGAGATAGGTATTTATTCTAACCTATTTTCTTAATAATTTGGTGTAATAATTCCTGAAATGTGGATTAAGAATTTAAAAATCCAATAAAAATATTATAATAAATCACGAATTATAATATAAATTATGACACAAATTTTTACTCTAAACGCACCCTCTTAAAGTTTTTCTAGAAGAGCTTTATTGTGGTTTCGAGTGAAATTTTTCGAAAGGGTTAAAACTCTTCTAATTGTCTACATTATTTTTTTGAACTTTTCTAAAAAGTCATTCAAACACTCTAAAAAAAAAAAATAATGTTTGGATCCACCAAGCTAAAAACATCTTGCATAAAACAAATTAACTAAATAAGTAGGTCCTAAAGCTGACATTGTTTTTAAGTAGGCTTTTATATTATAAACATGCTGATTTAGGTCAATTTTAGTTAGGAAAGTCAATGATATTCCTATTGATGAATATGACTATGCTCAAATCAAATTTTTTAGGTCTTATTTATTTTATCGTTTTGAATTTAAAATTTAAGTTTTATTATAATAAAAAATTCTAAAAAACAACCACATCTAATTTTTTTACTATAGTAAAAAATTCTCACATAAAATCACATATTATCTCAAATTAAAAACTTAAATTAGCAAACTAAATATATCCTTAATTGTGCGATGATCCAAATTGCTACTCCATAGTCTAAATTGACGACCTTTATTGAAAAATCTGGTCAGGATTATAATAAAAGGTGCACAAAATGAGCTTCTAATGATTAATTGGGAAAAATCAAAAACTGCAATACTAAAAGTTATTAAAATTGGAGTTAGAGGGTTAGCCTGATAATAACTTCATACCTAGTTTTAATATTAAGGTCTAAAGTTAAAATCGAAGCTCCAGGAGATAAATAACTAAAATTAAAGACATTGCCATCTTCAAAAATCCCTTCCTTGACATCTTCAAAGTTTGTGAGAGTTGGGAGAGCCGACCTTTCCAAATTCAATTGACACATTGTTGCAAGGTCTAAGATCATCTACTATGTAAATATTAATGTTAATTACATATTTATTATTAAAAATTAAAATATGATATGTTATTTTTATTTTTATTCTAATATATAATACAATTTAAAAGGTTAAATCTATTTTTTTCTCGTAATTATTAACATTTTATTTGGTTGATGGATTTGTGCTTTTATGATTAATCATAAATTTTCATTATTTCCCATCTATTCGGAACTAAGAAGATTTGAATATTTTCTCTCATAAAAAACACACGTAAATTAAAAATAATTCTGAATTATGATTTTAAATCCATGAACTAAACATCCACTAAACTTTAAAAGTTGTAAAAATAAACCATTATTTTTAAAAGAGTAAATTGCACACTCTAAAAAAAAAATATAACTTTTGGATCCTTAAAAACTCTTTAGTAAATAAGTAGGTCCTAAAGCTGACATTTTTTTAATTCTTAATAAACAGGTTTTTTTTTTTTAGGAAAGTTAACTATGATATTCTTAAATGAACCTCAAACTTTTTAAACGATTTGAATTTAAAATTTAAGCAATTAAAAACAATGATAATTTTCTATAATAAAAAAAGTTTTCACATAAAGTCTAATTTCGTCAAATTTTTAACAAATTTTCTGCATGTGAACATCATGTGTTTTTTCAATGAAAAGACAAAAAAAGGTGCCCTAAGAAAATCCTTTTACTAAAATTGGAGTTCCTCAGCTTCCAGTTTTAAAACCAAAAAAAAAGCTGAAAAATAACTTCATTGCCATCTCCACAGCCATTCTCAAAGAAAACTTCATTTCCAAATTCAATTGAGAAATTTATCGAACATCTACCATGTAAATATTGCATTCTGTTAAAAAATAAATGAAAAATTTTTAAAAATATAATCAAAAAAGGCACTAAATTTAACTTTTCATTTCGAAATCCCAAACCCAATTGCATTTAAAAAAAATACAGAAATTTTCTTAGGAGAATCTAAACTAAACGTCCACTAAACTTTAAAAAGTTATAAAAATAAACCATTATTTTTAAAAGATAAATTGCAAATTCTTCAAACTCTTTAGTAAGTTACAGTTTTGTTCTTAAAAAAAACAACCTCCAAACTCAAAATTTCTCAAATTTTTTTAATAATTTTGCATGTGAACATCATGTGTTTTTTTCAATCCTGCCCTGAACCAAACAGAAAAAAACTTCAGTAATTTCACTTGGGAAATTTATCCTAAATCAGGGTTTTGTAGAAAAGATTGAAATTTGATATTTCCTTTCGCCTTTTTGCTTTAACCCAAACCATGATTTGCTCCGTCAAGCAATTCATCGTCAGCCGGCGTCTTTCTCCGGCCGAAACCCTTTGGAGCAAATTCGGCGAATTTCTGGCCTAAGCTGTCGCAACCCATCCCCATTCACCACCGTGGAACCCAAGACCAGCCGACCCATTCCCTACTCGTTATCCTCCCCTTCGCAGCCATCGCTACCCAGGCCCATCCCACTTCCCTCTGCAGCAACTTCCTTCGGCAACTGAGCCCCACCGCGCCACGAATCTGTTTGGTGTGATTTTGGGTTTTGCAGTTAAATCGATTTAGTCATGGATCAAAATCGAAATGGGTTTTCACTGATTTTTTGAATGGATGTTGCGTGAGTTGTCGATTTTTTTTCAGGCCTTGGTGGTTTTGCAGAGAGAGAGACGGGGGGAAGAGAACCCAGAAATTTCTGGGTTTTTTCTTTTATTATTTTTTTTTTTCCTGAACAAGAGAAAAGACCAGGGAATTCGAGGAAGAAGAAGAAGAGTAATTAAGGGCAATTTTGTCTTTCCACCATAAACATGGGTCACGCGCATCATCCCGTTACTTTTTAGACATAAATGATCAGACTACACCCATTTAAAAAGTTTAGGATCGTTTTATCAAAAAAAAAATTTGTTTTCTAAAAATTAAACTTATAGTACTTTTTAAAAAATTTAAAAAAAATCATTTAAATCACATGATAATTTATAAACCAATGTAATTTTAAAATTTAAAAATCATCTGTTTTTTTTTTAAAATAAAGAAATTTTTTAGTGTTTTTTTTTTAAACATCAACATTCACTGTTTATCTACTATTAAATTTATATTACTTTTTTAATTTAATTTAATTTTTAATCAGATTTAATATAAATTTAACAACTTATTAAATAAAAAACATCGATCTTTTTAAAAAAAGAGAGAACACTAAAATAATTAGAAAATAAAAAAATTATAATAATTAAATGAAAAAGAAACATTTTAACCGAAAATAATCAATATTAAATTTTTCATATATTATACTTAGTGAGAAATTTACAATAAATTATAACATATGAAAAATTTAATACAATAAATAATATTACATTAGAAAATTTTTTTATACTTAAATACTAAATTTATAATTGACACGTTAAACATTAGATTAAAGAGGCTCTAAAACTCTGAAAAAAGTTTTAAAATTTTCCCTATTAATAATGACATCTTTAACATATCCTTGCGCAGGATACCAATTCAACTGAAAACATTTGAACTCTTTTTTCCGCGGACACGAGAAGTCAATAACTCCCTAACGTATGAACATCCTGAACTAATTACCAACCAGTAGATGCAATATACAAAAACCATGGAACACTGTCCTCCAATGGCATATGACATACAATCAGAGTCAGGAAAATGTTGTGTCATGATCACTACTCATCCTCTTCTTCTTCAAGCTCGGTGAAGTCTTCTATCACTTCAGTCGCAGCAGTTTGCTTACTCATGGCGCGCACCTCGTCGATTTCAATACGTAACAATGGGTCACACATCACGTTACCCGGATGCAATATCTTGGGACAACCTGATGGGAAATATGCCTAGAGATGAGGACTCGAACAAGATTATACCCCCACAGCAAAAAAGAAACAAGAGAAAATAAAGTACCTGCAACGGGGCACTTTGCAGGCGCCTTCCTCAAAGTCTTTGACTTTATGTAATGCATGATTGCCGCCTTGTCATAAATATGCTTGCAATCCACACTGCATTATGTCAAGAAATGCATGGTCAAAAAACTGAAGACGGAAAAGTTTTGTTATCTCAAAGAATCCTCTTCTGAATATGCAAGCACAACTATGATTCGTATTCTAGAAGGCAGAACAAGCATGCTGAAGAATCAGAATTGAAGGAAAATGTTACACTGCGCACACTAGGGCTTTACTCATAAGCAATAGGAAGCACCATACACATACTCTGAACCTCGCCACTTTTATCAACTTATCAGCCATTAGGCCCATTACAAATCTTCAAGAAAAAAAAAATAATAATTGGACCATTAGTATACATATCAGATTACTAAGTTCTGATACCAATAACTTCAGTTCCAAGAGCATCCTACAATCTCGAAGAACATCTGGAAATTTTACGTTAAATTTTACCACGTGAGTATAGATCAACACTAAACAAACATAGCGTGCTGATAAACTGAAGAAAGTAGTAACAGCAATTATTAAGCATCTAATGCTCAGATCCACTCCCATGCGATTACATATACGTGGGAAAAAAAAAAAAAAAAAAAAAGAAACTTGGAAGACCAAAAAATGCCATGAGAAATGTAGGCAATTTCCTAGTTTCTTTCCACCTTCACTGCTAACTCAACACACGCAGAATCTATCAGAAGGAAACCCACTTCAAATGTTGTACCCTTATCAATGGGACCACTGGAACTTCAAAACACAAAACAAAAATCCTTTTGGACATAGATAAACATATATTGAGACCCAAATGCACACCTGAATCTTTTACCCAAATCCAAATAACATACTGTAAGAGATAGTTTCTGGGCGTAGCATTGAGCAACATGCTGCTCCAAATCTATATTGAATATGAACTTCAAAAGGAAGTGTGAGAACTGAAAAGTTAATTCTCAAATTACTCTTTCACGTTCACAAATTGCTTATTCCACATTCTTCAGAACTTTATATAGTGTAGTCAGGGACAGTTTGTGGTGAGAGAGAAAGCAAGAGAGATGTTAGTGAACAAACGGACAGTTTGTTGGTGAGAGAGAAAGCGAGAGAAAGGGACAGTTTGGGCATTGTGGTTGGAAAGGAATAATCGTATCTTTGTTGGAGTTGAGGGAGATATTAGTGATGTCTAGGATCGCATAATTTACTGGGTGGCGTTGGGGACTTCGCAGTAATCGTACAGTTTGTTGGTGAGAGAGAAAGCGAGAGAGGGACAGTTTGGGCATTGTGGTTGGAAAGGAATAATCGTATCTTTGATGGAGATGAGGGAGATGTTAGTGATGTCTGGGATCACATAATTTACTGGGTGGCGTGAGTTCGCAAGATAAAGAATTCAAGGCTTTTTCATTCTCAGATCTCCTAAGGGAATGGGACTTAATTTTGTTATAGTTACGTTGTCCCTGTTGTGGTTTTTGTTTGTTAAGTACTTTTGGTTTTGACTGTTTTATTGGTTTGAGGACTCCTTGTCCTCTGGCGCTTTTATTTTCATTATTAATAAAATTCTCGTTTCTTATAAAAAAAAAAAAAAAATAAAAAGAGAGAGAGAGAGAGAGAGAGAGAGAGAGAGAGAGAGAGAGAGAAACTAGTTTTTTAGTTTGCTATCAAGTCATCATAACAAAACACACATTAAAAGTGAGCATCTTTGGATTATGTTTTCACAGCAAAGCATTTACAATTAACTTCCTTGCCGAGCCAAAGAGGAAAAAGAAGGGCGTTAACAACATCACACCAGCAAATTAAAGTTTAATTTTCTTTTCTAAAGAAAAGCGTAGCAACGAGAAAAGAGTAACATAGGAATTCCAACAAAGTTTTATGATGGAAAGAAATGTGGATGCAAGTAGCGAGAACAAAATTTAGTCCTCTGGTTGTTACAAACATAAATGCATGTACAAGGCACAGGGAATTTTGAAATTACAATATTCACAAAAAACGAAGGCTGATGCATTATGCATAGTTAATCAAATAAACAAATAAGATTAAAACACAACAGTTTTTCCTCCAAGAGAAAGAAACGTTTGCATCATACCTGCGAACTGGATCTTGAAGCTCCGTAATGGGTTTTCCACTTACTGGGCAATTTATATTACGAACGTTGCACTGTGTGCTGGTCATCACTATGTCCTCCTGCTCTTCACCTGGCATAGGCTGCCCACTATGATGAACATTCTGCAGGAACATATTCAGAGCACAGACTTTTCAATAAGACTGCTTACAACATGCTGATGAAGAATATATGACAAACAAATACAGAAACAAAAATAGTCGCAGGTCCTGGCTCTTATCTAGGGAACAGAAAAGAAAAATTAAATGTAAGTACATTATTTTATTCACTTTGTGCACATGTTGATCCCACATGTTGAGTATGCGTAATTTGAGTGAATGTAATGCATCTTAACAAACTAGCTTTGTAGCCATATTTGCTTCATGCTGATTTAAAATGCTACATGGATTCTATGTCCATTATTAAATGAGGAAATTCGTGGCATAAATTGAGTTTCAACTTTCAAGATATTTAGAGTTTGGTATTTTTTTTAATGTTGTCCACGATACTTGCTCATTATAAACTACTTCCTTATAGACTAAAGGCTGGTATATCATAAGGGCAATTTTTAAAAATACCCCTTGAAATGGAGTCCCCTTTTATTTCTACCCCTTAACATTAGCCCATATATTTCTACCTTTTAGACTAGAACTAATCAAGGGGTAGTTTTAGTAAGTCAGAAACTTAAGGAAGTAGAATCTATAATTTTCTCTATATCAAAAGCCAACAATATGTACAATCTCTCAGGTCTCATTGCTGGTGGAATGAAAACACAGTAATCTTTTTGATGATTCTCGTTTGGAGTGGGACTTTGTGAACCATATTCCAGTAAGCATCACAGAAACATAGTATATACATCCACAATCATGTAAATGAAACAAGGAGATCACTTAACAGTTATAAAGTCACCAAATCTTGCACAAACTACAAAGCAGGTTAACTTATGCAGAATGGTCATAGACTATAGAAGCCGGTACTCTTTCATATGTAAGGTTGCAGCAAAAAAAAATCGATTGGTTTGCTACACTTGCAAAGAGAGTTCCAATCATGTTTCTTTTGTGTTTTTCTTTTTTGTCCATTTAGAAACAAGAATTTTATCAATCGTAAAATCATTACATTATTCATCCAGTGCATCATTGATCCGAAGATAAGATATCCTTCTGAAACAAATAAAAAGTAACAAAAGGCCATAGAAATTAATGAACCTTTAGACCCTTCCAACTTAGAATGATCAAGAAGAGGAAAAATCCTTAAAATCTTTATCAACACAAAGGGAAGCTAGGTATTTGACTCTTTCATACAGAAAACAAACATCTTGCCTCTTATACCCAAACATTCTGCTGATCCTTTCCATCCAAATGAGCCACAAAACTGCCAAAAGCAAACATCTTCCACTTAACATTTGCCATCTCCCTATTGCCAAAACCAATAGGCTTTGCTAAATCCTACGCAACCTGTCCTCATTGTACCTTTTCAATTGGATGGTCTTATCCCACTATGCATAATTGGATTATTTTTGTCATTCCTAGCTTATTCGTACCATCCTACAGTCTTACTATTGAACAAATTATCATATAGCTCCATGTATCAACTCTTTCCCACAACACCAGTAACTTGATCTTATAACTGCACTAAAAATCAGGACAAACATAACAAGCCAGCGAACAAACGTTACTTGCTTAACGCCCCAACTTATCTTTAGTTGTACTTAATAATTAATATAACTGGACTTTGACCCACAAACATATTATTTATGTGACTGTCAACCATGTACTTATATTCCACAAAACAGTTAAGATGTCATCTTCTTTTTTTTAGTTTGAAGAAAACAATTCGGGCTGAGGATGATATAACTCTAACTTCAACATTTTAGATGAAGAAATTTGCCTATATCCCAAAGGTAAAACGCAGAGATATATACCTAAAAGAGAAAAATTAAACGATGATATTTATCCTTGAGAAATAGGCTATAGTTACTTATATGCTTTGTTATCATTAGTAGGGAAAAAAAATTTGGTTGATTATTGCATAAACTTGTAACAAGAAGCAGTTATACCCAGACAGCTTCCATGAATTGGCGCCTAAGAGGATTTTTGTGCAGATCCGACGACGAATTAGCCTCAACCTTTGAAATCTCATCCTCCAACATCTTCTTGAAATCAGTTAACTAAATTTCAAAAATCAAACCAACAAGTAATTCAGGATGGGTTTGAACAAAAAAATAAAATAAAAGGGAAAAGAAAAGTAACAACAATAATAACAAAAATGTCCACAAGAAAGAGTATGCAGTAAAAAGCACCCCCTCTCTGGGCTGGTAATGATCTCCAACAAATTGAATTGCCACTGAGAGATTCCTACACTTCTCATAAGCATTCAACAGATCCATAGAAGCATCCTCTAGCTCCTTCACCTGTCCAAAATTGAAAAACCGGTCTTCATTTGTCTTGCAATCAGATTTAGTACTTTTAGAAGGTGTTTGGCTCATGGGTTCGTTCAACAAGTTCGAAACCACAAGCCAAGTTTGAACCCAGGTTTGGCTTTTTAATTGTCGAGGTAGTTATGAACCTGATGTAATATTTTGGACCAACCAAAACCATCAACTTTAGAACTTACCCCCAGAAAAATTTTAACTGATTCAGAACTACAATGAATAAAAACCATAACCCCATTTCCGGTTTCCTAACAGTTCAACATACCACCCAAAACATAATTTCAAACTTTATTCTCAGTTCAAACTTACACTTTAACAAAATATCCATATGCCAGTTCAAACCGCAAGTTAAATCGACACTTTACAAACTATACAGCATATCATTTTAGGGCCATATCCTTTTTTATTCTAGAACCGAGAGAAAGAAAACATACAAAGCACAAATATGTAGGTCAAAAATTTTTTTTTTTTTTTTCGTTTCTTTTTCGGTTCTCTCTTTTTTTGAGAGGCTATAGCATAATTTCATTAAAAATCCACTAAAGGCTAAGATAGAGGACAAAACCGGCTGCTACTCACGTGATTAGACCATACAAACACACCCCTTACTCAATAAGGGAGAGAATTCCTTAGTTGGCAAGAGTTTGGCCACTTCAAAACGACTCCAGGTGAACCACATCTCAGTTCTAATAACTCGGACTTAGAGCGGTGGGAAGACCACCCTCCAGCCAAGACCTTTTAGGTTTTCTCTTCGGCGATGACAATAAATCCAAAACAAACAAAAAAAATACAAAAAATAACAGACCTTTGCGGATTGATTTTCTCTCTCGAAATCGATGGCGAGATCCTTAATCAAACTAAAACCCTTTCGAATATCCTGCACCAAACGGCGACGAGAAAATCAGTAGTTTCAGAGTGTAGAGGATTAAAAAAAAAAAAAAGGAAAAAAAACCTGAAAACAAAAAAATTCACTTACCCCAATAAGAGACTGGTTATCGGAGCAGATAGCGGAAGCAACGTTCCGAATTCTGGTGGCCGCGCCGTCGGATCGAGCGGCGGAGCTCGACGCCATTGCTAACGCCCAAAGAAGTTTGATTTTGGAGGGAGATGGACAATTCTACAAGGCTTTTCAATTTTTCGGATTTTATATTTAAGCCCCGCGACATCTTTTTTCCCCACTATTTATATTGAATAATTATAATGAGCGTTTTTAATTCTTCACCCCATTTAATTCATTATTTGAGTTTAAAATTTAAATTTTATTATAATAAAATTTTTTTTAAAATAATTATATTTAATTTTTTATTACAGTAAAAAATTTTCATATAAAATTACATTTCAATTAAATTATAAACTCAAATAAATAAATTAAACAGGTCCTTAATTTATTACGACTCATTTCCACCCATGTTTCTATTATAATTACCGTTTGAAAATATACTTAAATTATAAATTTTAATTTTAATGTTTAAAATTTAAAATTTTTAGAAGAGAAAAAAATTGTAATAAAATTAATTATTTGAGTTTGAATATATTAAATAAACACTCTTAAAAAAATTTCTTTTTTTAATGAAAATTATATGGATTAATCCTATAAATGATCATGAACTTTATTTTTAATCTCATTTTAACTTCTGATTTAAAAACATTCTAAACTAAACCTTCCTATCAGTTAAGTGTTAAAAAGAGTACAAAATATACATGTGTGTTGATAAAAATAACACTCTGTTGACGAAATACAAAATGCATATGATCCTAGTGAAAAGTAACACTTCGCTAATAAGTACTTCAATTGTTTTAAACATTAGGTATCGTTCATTTCATTCATTTGAGTTTTATTACAGTAAAAAACTCTTAAAAACAGTAACATCTAATTTTTTTACTACAATAAAAAACTCTTACATAAAATCACATCTCAACTCGAATTAACGAACTAAACGAGTCATCTAACTGATATAAGGATTAAAACTAAAACAAATTGATAATTTGAGGTAAATTTTAGGACATTTTGAAAGTCAGATTATAGGAGGAGGAAAGGATTGGGTTGTAGCCTGTTTGTTTGGATGGAAAGAGGTGTAAAAGGAAAAATAAAAAGGATTGGGGAGTCGCTCCGGGCCTACAGATACCAAGCCATCCCATATTGGACAGACTGAGCAATGGGTGAAAGAATTGTGAAGTTTCAATTTTTACCCTCATGTTCCATTGCCTTCCAGTTTGCAACAAAATTCCAACAATGTCTTTTCCTAATTATAAGAGTAAGTTTAGTTGACTAATTTGAGTTTTTAATTTGAGTTAAGATGTGATTTTATATGAAAATTTTTTACTGTAATAAAAAGATTAGATATGACTGTTTTTAAAAACTATTTACTGTAGTAAAACTCGAATTGGTAAAATCAACAAGACCTAAGATAACTTCTTTTACTTTTTACCTTTTGCAATTTACGATTTTTTTTATGGAGTGTTTTACGATTTTTGTTAAGCGGTTTATTATTATTATTATTATTATTATTATTATTATTATTATTATTATTATTATTATTATTACAGTTGTTTACGTTTTTAAATAATATATTTCTACATTTATTAATTTATATTTTGAAGAAACAAGGAGATCATGAAACAAACAAAAAAATGACATTTAAAAAAAAACAAAAAAAATGAAAATAAGGTTTAAATTTATAAATTAAACAAAAGGAATAATGTGATCTTTTTACTAATAAAAGTGAATCTTTTCTTCTTTTCCCCTTATACCAAACAAATCAATGGACTCAGACTATCTTTCCTTTCTATCATACCAAATAATTTTTATGCTGCGTTTGGAATAAAAATTCGTATCATAATTTGGATCATATCGTGGCTCGATACAATATTTTCTCTCATAAAAAACACACGTAAACCAAAAATGATTTTAAATTATGATTCTGAATTTATGAATGAAACGTCCACTTAAAAAAATTATAATTATTCCCTTCCCTCATAACTCATAATTATCATCTTTTCATCCCTCTTACCAAAGGCACTTTAAAATCTAGACTCATTTTCAAAAGGTTCGGGCTCACAATCATATATTAGGTCAAAAATTCTAGGTTATCAGCCCCATTTACTTCACCGATTCGAGTTTAGAATTTGAGTTTTGCTACAATAAAAAGTTCTCAGAAACAGTCACATCTAACTTTTTTGCTACAGTAAAAAGCTCTCACATAAAATTATATCTCAACTCAAATTACAAACTCAAATTAGCGAAATGAACGGACTATATATTCCCTTAAGAAAAAAGAAACTATTCAGTAAAACATTCATCCAATGTCAATTTAATATATGAGTAGTTTATCTACTTCATCTCTTTATAATTATACTTCTCTTTCTTAATATATAATGCATTAATTGTTAAGTCAAAATCACCGTAAGTATTTTTCACCCTTAATAAAAATCTGTAAAACAAATAAACTATCCAATTAGACCAAATTTATCTACCATATTACGTGTCCACTTTGAGTTATTAACACCGATAGTCCCAGACTATACATGTTATCATTTGTCCCAGTTACACTTTAACAAATTTGATAATAAGAAATGTTTGAGTAAAAAATCAAGTGATTTTTATTTAATTGTAACAAATTTGAGTTAGAAAACACAGACAAATACGAGTCTCAACAAGTAAAAATCAGAATAATCTTTCATTAATTTTTTCCGGACCAAAAAGTACATTAATATCATAGAAGGAAAAATATCTTCCACCCTTTGCTTATTAACCGAACCAAATTAATTACAGCACATTTGGTTCATGGATTCAGAATAATGATTCATACTTCTGATTTTTTAAATTTAAATTTTTTGTGAGAAAAAAACAATATAGAGAACTAAGAATTATGATTCAGAATCAAAGACGAACTCTTGAAACAAACATCCCATTAGAGATCATGAACAACCCTATCATAATCAGTCCCCATCAAGTTTGCAAAGAGCTCATAATCGAGTTGCAAAACCTGATCACGATCATCCATCACATGGTCATGATCGTGATCTTGACCTTGATAATTATTATAACAACTAGTAGAACAAATTGTAGTAGTGGTTGTAGCAAATTGATCAAGCATTTCCTTAGCCTTTTGAAGCTCTCCCCTTAGCCTATCAACTTCCCTCTCAAGCTGCCTCTTCTCGGCCAAGGCATTTTCAAGCCTCACCTGCAGCGTGCCGCAGTCGAGCTCCAGGCTTTGGGTCCGCCACCGCGCCCGCTTGTTCTGGTACCACACGGCAACCTGCCGCGGCGGGATCCCAAGCTCCTCCGCCAGCTGGGCCTTGCGCTCCGGCTCTAGCTTCTTGTTGGAGATGAAGCTTCTCTCTAAGAGCCTGACTTGGTCCTTTGTTAGCCTACTACTACTCTTCTTGTTGTTGTTGTTGTTGTTGTGTTTTAATGAGCTAATTTTGTTGTTTTGGCTTTGGAACAAGTCCATGATCTCTTTCTTCAAACTTCAAAGGAAGATAATTATTTTGATGTGGGGTTTGGATTAAGAGGAAACTAAGGTGGCTTTTATGCTTTTTAATATTTATATTCAATTTGCATGGTCGTGGTTTTCACGTGGGATTGGTCCTACTAGAAGTATAAAATATATTATCTGTGTATATGAATATGACTAGCCAGCCAGCAGCCTATCAGTCAGTTCTGGCTTCTTTCCTCATTCTTCACTCTTAACGCTCCTAGCTCGTTCTGTAATATTTTTAAAATAGTTTTATTTTCATTATAAAAATAAAAATGAGACTATTTTAAAATTTATTTTGAAATTGATTTTAAAATTATGTTTAGTGGTCTTTTAAGAGATTAATTTGAATATGATAAAAAAATAAAATTATATTTGGTTACATTTACGTTTGTTTTGAGTAATGTAATTAATAATTTTAAATTAATATATTAAGTAATTAATAATTAATAATTATTTAACAAATAAAAATTAATATACTAATACTATAATAATAATGGATAAATTACCATTAATGAGTACATTAATCATTAAACTATATATAATAAATTAATAAGCTAAATAATTAAAAAAAGTAATTAGTAATTAATTATAAGTAATTACTATGTTAGTAATGTACTAATATTTATTAGATTATAAATAATTAATTAGTGTATTAAGAAAAATAATTAGTATATACATAATTTATTAATATTCCGTTTACTACTTAAATTATTATCTTTTAGTTACATAATTAAATAAATAATTAATTAATTACTAATGTTTATTTAATAATCTATTATTTGATATATCACATGATCAATTTTTGATAATTATTCTTTTTATAATGATTAATTTTTAATTATCAATTATTAATTATTATTGATTAGTATATTACATATTGATAATTATAATTTAATATTAATTATTAATTGGGTAATTACTATTTATTTTTTATTTATCATATGTTTACTAATTAATAGATTATAATTAACATAATATATGATTGATATATTAATTATTAATTATTTATTTAATAACGTATTATTACTTTTTATTATTAATATGTTATATAATTATTTTTTGGCAATTAATCTTTAACTAAATAATTAATTACTATATTATTTATTACTTTATTAATAAAATTAAAAACTTAATAGTAATAAATTAATAATTAAGTAATTACTATCTATTTATTAGTTATTAAATATATGTATCCATTAATTATTAATTAATATATAATATAATTAGTAATTAATAATTATTATTTAATAGAACATTGTTGATAAGTACTAGAAAGAAAACAACTTTCAATCATTTTCTTTTTTTTACAAAAATCATTTTCATTATTTTTTATTTTCATTTTTATTTTTAAAACCTTTATTAAACAAACGCGATTTGTATACTATTTTCGTTTTCATACCTCAAAAAAGAGTGCAAAAATGTTTTCAAAAATAACTAAAAAATAATTCCAAATGCATCCATGATTTGTGTACGTTTTTCTTGCGTCAATTGTGTGTCATACAATTATTGCTCCAATCATAGAAGGGATCAATATTATAATTGATTAGTTGTCAGTTCTAATTAATGGTGAGAAGGAAATTTTGCCCTTAAAAAATGACATTAAGAGGTTTTTAGTTTCTAATCGAAGTAATAAAAAAAGAAAAGAAAAATGAGACTCATTATTAAACAAAATTCTGAACTTCCAAGAGAAAAGGCTACTAAATCTAAAATGATTCTTCATTTACACAAGCAAATTCTCTCTCTCTCTCTCTCTCTCTCTCTCTCTCTCTCTCTCTCTCTCTCTACATATATACATATACATACACACATGTATATTAAATAAGTTTTACCATTATAATGCATACGTGAAGGATAAGTATCATATATGCATATATACACACACATATATACACACACAATATTAAAACATAAATTATGCTATGTCTGAAACTCTATGTAATCTTTACTTCAGTTTTAGGCTCGTGTTCTTGCAAACACGTTTGAAGCATGGGGCAACCGAGTTGTATAACTATTTTGACCAAATTGAGTTTAATAATCTACAAATATATTTTTAGAAAAAGAGAATTGACAAATCCATCCTTTCTTGAAATAGAAAAAAGCAAAGAAAACGGACGTAAGTGTCTCTTTTCACAAAGGGAAAGAAAGAGGACCACTTCTAAACAATGCGCATTCTATATTGGCTTTTAGTAGCTGTTGAATTTGACTACTATTTGCTTTGATTTCATTGATGATGGCCAAGGTCTATGAAAATTGAGAAGGTTAAAGGAAGAAAGTATAGAGAACAAATAAGAACTATTTGATATTAAAAAAAAAAAAAGGTGTTATAAAAATTAAGAGATAGAAAACTGATAGAAATATTTTAGAGAGATAAACTGAGAGGGATGAGAAATTTGTGATATTATTATTGATATCAAAAAGGGGTGCATCTCCTAAATGTAAAACGTTTATGTTTATAACGACACTTAAAATTATTGTGCATCACTATTCATTTACGCGTTTTCACGCTTGCGCCACACCTGTTAGAAGGAAGGTGGACAACCACAATAAAAGCCATAATATTTGACTTTTTCAACAAAGGGGATAGTTTCAATTTGGTAATCTAATTTACAGTAAAATTGTCTTTTAATATTTTATATTTTTTATAATTTTATATTGACACCTTTAACATTTTATAAATCAGTTTCTAACTTTTTAAGACCTTTTTCTAAACATAAAATGTTAAATTTATTCTCTTTAAAAATTATAAAGTGAAAGGCCGACTCTGCCGCGTATATCATCAATCATCACGAGGGCTCCTATTGCAGACGCAGTTGCATCAATGATAGTTGTCGTTTGGAAGGTAACACCCTCTTCCCCACGCTTAATATACTTTATGCATTATAAATTCATACTAATTGATGATTGGAAGTGCGGTACATGCACCGTTCGTATTGTAATGTTATCATTTTCTTTTTCTTTTTTTCTATTCTTAAAAAGAAAAAATGATAACTTTTATTTTTGTTTCTCCCTTAATTTGTGTTTGAATGGTGTATGAAAAATAGTTTTGATTTTAAAACACCTTTCGAACCTATTTGGTTAAATGAATCAAATACTTTTATTGTTATAAAAGAAAATGTAATACAAGAATATGGATGGAATTTTTTAGTTGTTATTCTCAAATAAACGATTAAAATGTAAATAAAAAAAAAAGGTTTTTTGTGAGCTCTTTTTCCATAAGCATTAAGAAGTTAAACTTATTCCAAAAGAGTCAAAAAAAACTAAGAGTTCTTCAAATGTGTCCATCCAAAAAACATCAAAAGAAGTTTTTGAAAGAGAGAGATTTGCACTCTTTGAGTTAGGTAATTAAGTTTTTGATAAAGCGGTTTTTCTGACACTTCACATCTTACTTGGTTGTCAATGCTCTGGTATTTTTCCTTTCATGTCTTGAGATATCTATGAGCATAATTATTTTTGAATTTCATAATTATTGATATTTTCTTTTTGGGTTGTTATATTGCAAGCATACACGCTCTTCTTCTCTTACTGCGTTTTTCCTTAGGAGATTTTTCTTGTAAGGTTTTGCTGACGTCTATAACAGGAGTTGATTTTCAAAGGCCTATAGTCTCATTCATTTTATCGATTCGAATTTAGAATTCAAGTTTTACTATAATAAAAAACTCTCTGAAATAGTATCTAACTTTTTTACTACAGTAAAAAGCTTTCACATAAAATCACATCTCAACTCGAATTAAAAATTCGAATCAGTGAATTAAACAGCTTTATAGTTTTGGTTGGTTCCTTTTAGTACAAGTCCCCAATTTTCTTTGTCCTCATAGTTAGTTTAGTTTCCTTTGGTTATTTTAATTCATCTGTTTTGGTTTATTGCTCTTCGGTGTCGTAATTTTTCACAACAATTCATTTTGTCTTTTGTAGATGCCAACTTAATTAGAATTACAAGTTTAATATCAGTTGCTCCCTCTCATCATTCAACGACAACAAGGACGACGACATCTTATAAACCACATTGTGGCAATTACAAATTATCTTACTATCAAACTTAGGGCTTATTTGATTGTAAGACTTTAAACTCATGATTCTAATTTTACTTTCTTACAAAAAATTTGAATTAAAAAGTTCTCGTCAATGAGTTCTTTTATAAAATTTAAATTCATAATCAAAATTACTAATTTAAACATATGAACTAAATAGACCATTAATGTTGTATGAGCGGATATACTAAGTTTTTTTTTTTTTTAAAAAAAAACTAAAAAATTTGGTTGCATCACTGTGCATAGAAACGTTAGTTAATATATTGGTGTCTCTATTATAATTTCATTGATTAAGCTCCGTTCATTTTACCGATTTGAGTTTAGAATTCGAGTTTTGCTACAGTAAAAAGCTCTCAGAAATAGTCATATCTAACTTTTTTGCTACAATAAAAAGCTCTCACATAAAATCATATCTCAACTCAAATTAAAAACTCGAATCAGCGAACTAAACGGACCCTAAACTACTTATTGGACCAAGTTTTGCAAATAAAATAGATTTTAGAATTTTCAAGTTCTTTGAGATAATTAGTCAGACAAAGAATTGGTTTTGTTGTAATATAGAAATATGTAGCCTCAATCGTTCACGAGACAAGATACTAATTAGAAAAATAATAATGGAAAAAAAAAAAAAAAAACCTACAAACAACAAGAAGAAAAGGAATATCCTGTAGAATATAGATGTATCTATTACATATATGATTAGCAAGGAATTAAATCAACAAACCATTCGATTATTTTTACAGGAAGCTTGACGATGCTAATTGCCATATTTGCAATACCAGCAAAACATATGCAACAAGGGCACAGGCAACTCAACACAGACCTGTCATTTAAAACAAAATTACAAAAAAATAAAAATAAAAATAAAACATGATCATACCAACAATATACAGCACTTGACGATAGAAATACAAATTAATATAGTATAATTTATAAATGACAAAATTCTGAGTAAAATTTATTGATTCGAAATCAAAGAGGTAGAAAAAATGAAATATATTTATGAATGTGATATTCGATCGGAGAAATGGGACGTTTGTTTTAAGAGTTCGACTCTAATTCTGAATTATGGTTCTTGATTCTCTATAGTGTTTTTCTTTCATAAAAAAAATATATTTCAAAAACTAGAATTATGAATTATGAACCAAACGTCTCATTAAAAGTCTTATATATCCCGATAGAGATGTGTCGGCATCCGACCCACAAAAATTAGGTCGATTCCCATCAGAAAGAGTGGGACCCACCTATTGAGTCTAATTGGAGATGCATCTTCGTCGAGATATATATAATTGCTCTTACATATATTCTAGCAAAACCAAGAGGAATAAGAAAATTCAAATTTCAGAGGAAACAAAAAGAAAAAATTGAAATGCATTGAAGGGAAAACTAACCCAATAATCCAAACGACAACGCCAACAAGAGAAATGAGAAGAGAAAGGAAAGCAAAGGGCAGCCCAATCAGAAACCCCAAAGGCCTACATGAACCGGAGTCTCCCATTATTCAGTTTCTAACTTTAGGCTTCTCTACTTTATTTATCTGCCTACATCTTTCTTTTTTTTTTTTTTTTTTTTTTTTTTTTTTTTGTGAATCAACAGCCTTTTTAGGAAACACAAAAGGGTTTTTTTTTTTATTTTATTTATTTTATTTTTTATTTTTTATTTTTTTTGCGGATACTTAATGGAGGGGGGAGATCTATGTACTTGTTATAACCGTTTTCTACCAAAAACATGAAGCCGTCGTGTGTGTATCTATAATTAGGAAAAATTACACTATATTACCCTGATTTATGTCAATATTACATTAACACCCCCTCATAGAGTGTGATTCTATTGACACTAAGTGACGTTTGTTTTAAGAGTTTTGTCTGGTTTAGGATCATCGTTCGTGGTTTTACTACAATATTTTTCTCTCATAAAAAATTTAAATTTAAAAAATTAGAATCATAAACCATGATTCTAAACTTATAAACCAAACGTTACTTAAGAGGTGGCCAGCAGAGATCGTCACGGTGAGCATGAGGTAAGGAGATTGGGGATTTCTCTCTTTAGGATTTAGGACTTTTTTTAACTAAAAAATTGAATTTAAGATTCATGCATTAGGGTTTTCTAATTGGGAATCTGATTAGTAGTAAAAAGTTAGGAATTTGATTAAGATTTCATAAAATTTAAAGATTAAGGTTTTGTGCCACACTGATACAAAATTTGAGATATATAATTATATATCAAATGCATCATATATATATATATATATATATATTCAATGGTGTAGATCGTGTTTTATTAACATCTCAATGGTTTAATTAATTGGGTATTTTTATTTCATTTATAAAATTAACAAAATTAGTTAAGTGGGGTGTCACACTAATGGCAACTGTTAAAACTTGGACAAAACAACTATCGCGATTCGCAACATCCTCTTGAGCCCATTCAAATGCTGAGAGTAAAATCTCAATTGACAAAGTGCATGAGAACGTTTTCTTTTGGATTTTAACATTCATCGTCAATTACTAATGAGAACTAGTTCACCCCAAAATCTTCACAGTTTGGGGTCGAGACACAAATGTTGAGACACTGCTGAGCATCTTCAAGGAACACTGAAAAATCAAGGATTCTAAGGGGCGACAAAGCTAAGAGCCCCACAGAGGGATCGAGATATTTTGGCCACATGCACCATGGCTTATGTGCAGCTACAAGTGCTGACCTTAGAGTCAGCGGGCAGAACTAACCTTTTACTTCAATGCGAACGTATATTAAATTTTTTTAACAAATTATCTTAGTAAGAACATATAAAAAATATATTTATTTTAGTGGGAACATATATTATTCAAATAAAGACTTAAATGTAAAATTTTAAAATTTTTAAAGGTAATATTTTTTTTAAAAAAAATTTAGTGGAGGTGCTTAGCTATATTTAAATCCGCTACTGCTTGGAGTACATGGGTACAACTTTTTTCTACCTTCTCTCTTTGTTTCTAGGGCTACTCTGTTTTTTTTTTTTTTTTTTTTTTTTTTTTTGTTGTGGGGGGATGATTTTAGTAAATTTAGTTAAAAGTTGATACTCACAGGAATCACGTAGACTGTTCAATTTGATTATAGGTGCGCATTATCAATTTGACAACATTTGCCACTAAGGAGTGCATTATAAATACTAAAATTAAGGGTTCTTTTAATTTCAAGTCAGTTTTTCTTTTATATTCAAATTATTTGTAAGAGAATTATTGGTGAAATTTATTTTTATTTAAATTCTGTATGAAAAAAAAATATGATAACAAAATTAAAATCATGGTCTCAAATACACTTAATAAATAACTCCTAAGAGATCAACGACCAAATAATCATTCACTAAAAAGTCCAGGGAACACTTGTGTCAATTATTTTAAAACAAAACAATGTTTGAGGATGATTAATTTGATATCTATACTTTGTTTAAGAAATAATTTTCTTGTTCGACGGATCGTTAAGACATAACTAAACTAGTCATAGTTGCGTGTTTGGTCAGTGGCGGAGGGAGGTGAGACCCGGGGGCATATGCCCTGGATTTTTAATATTCCATATCTTCTATCTCCACTCCAATATGGATGTATCCCAAAGCTTTTTTTTCTTCAATAAAAGGTCAAGAAATCGACTCTAAATTTGAGTAGAGGCGCACAGGCAAGCAAATAAGAAAGTAGTCTTTATCCGCGGCAAGCATATAAAGTACCGAACAGCCCGAGGAGTAGGCTTCCCGATACGGAACTCTATTCCTAATGGTATCTGTTCGTGAACAATAATCAGAGCAAACACATGCAATAATTGGTGGAGAATATGAGAGATAGTAATTAAACCCAAGAGGGCTCTTTAAACATATAAATACTTTGTTTACAATTCCACGATAAGGAAAGACTCAGGCAGTCCTTGTCAGATCCTAGTACAAAAACCTAATTTGAGGTGTTCATATTATCATATAGAATGGAATAATCTTCTGTTCTCACAATCCTTTTTATGCAAACTATGAACCAATCCCAAACAAGATATTCCATAATAAATAATATAAGTTATATAGCTAGAGCATCAACAGCATATACCAATAAATTAGAGCACTACCAAGCATCATATCTTTTATATGTTTTGAAGCTACTCCTTGTAATATTATGCGTCAAAAATACCGAGTCGTTCATTCTTCCACAACATTCACCAGCTCATATTCAACCAGAGAGAGATTGTTATCCTCCTTGACAACAAACTGTGCAGGCTCGGTGACCTCAACGCGACCCCACTTGTCAACAGCCAGCCTCATAGATCCCTTAAACATATCGACCTTTGCGTTTCGAAGAATTATTGTCGTGTCAGGCTTCATCAAGTCAACTGCATAAAGAATGCAGCAACCAACAAAACAGTGAGCAAGGGAAACATCATTCAGGGAGACCCTATAACCACTCAAATTCTTCCCAGGAAAACGTTTCAACTGCACTTAATAACTTGTAATTTCATGAAATTGCTAGATTTAGGAAAACAACACTTGAAGGTTATTTTACCAAAGACAGCCAAAACAGTTAATCGGTTCCACTTATCATATCAAATAGACAATAATAAAAAGAAAAATGAAAATATTTGCCGTATGGAATTTTAATTTGTTCACGACTCAGGGTTACACACTTGTGCACAGAGCCTACAAAATGTAAGCACAGAAGCTAAATCCTTCAAATCAGTACGGCAAAATCTTACAATCGACCAAGCAAAAGATAGCAATGATGGACATCTCAATTTGGCAACAAAAACTCAAAGGATTTGCCTTGTCTTTCCTAAAAAGGATAACAAAACCATATTGATTGTTTCCCATTCCCAATAGCTATTAACAACATAATGGATATCATGCACCAGTCGTAGCCATCGAATCTTGGTTACACGTATTCCAATACATGTTCAAAAGCAACCTAACAGATATCAGATATACTTAAAATAGAAACTATAAAATTTTGATAGAACACAAGTTTAAGAAAAGAAGGAAGCATCTTGAAAAATATATAGTACTATGTAATCCAGGGTAAATTGTCTGGTCTATGGAATATGAATAATAGGGATCTAAGGCCATTTATCAACCAAAAAAAAAGACGTGCACACAGACAAAAAAAAAATCAAAATATCCAAGGCAAAAACTAAAAGCTAATCTCGAGGATACCAAAAGAAAACCTCGCAACTACCTAGAACACATTCTTCTTGACAATCCCAATGGTTAGGAACCAGCAAACCAGGATATAAAACCTACTATTAAGTATCCTTTCGTGTTCAAACTGAATATGTTGTAGTTTGCAATGATTTCCACTTCACCCTAATCCCTATTAGCTCACAAAAACATCTATGCTAAACATTATAAATCACCTCCCAAAGACGAATGGAATAAGTCAAAAAAGGAATCAACTTGCACTATGTGAGGATATCATAACTCTTGCTGCTAAGAAATTTATACGAATAAAATACGGATTCAACGATTAAAGAAAATGACAAGTATCATTAGCAATTAACCTTTCATCACAAACATGACTCTTGGTTGCACCTTCTCATAATCTAATTACACAGGTTCATTCCAAAATTTAAATGTGTGACAACCCATGTCGTAGTGCTATTTGGGACAGGATTAAGTATTGGGTAGCTTTGTGGATTTTCCATTCTAAAGGTTTTACTAGTTTATCTTTCTCAGATCTACTCAGGGGAATAGTATATTTCATTTAGCCTTTCTGTGGATTCTGGTTTAGTAGATCTTTAGGCTTGTTTTCTGTGGTTTTTAGTTTCTGTGTTTTCTTGGTGGACCACTTGTCCCCTTTTGTATTTGCTTTCTTTTTTATTTAATACAAGTTATCCGTTTCTTATCCCAAAAAAAAAAAAAAAAAAAAAAAAAAAAAAAAAAAAAAGAAGAAAAGTCCTAACAATATAATTGATAACAAATGCAAACCTTTCTATACTTGAAATAGCTGGGATATAACAGATGTTTTTGAAAAGCTATACATGGTCATATGCATGCATCTGACTGACATTATTATTCTCCAATATACACACAAATATACAACTCTTTTAAGATAGCATTCGTCCTACTTAGCTAAACTCTCATCCAAAGCTTAACAACTCAAATCTTTTAACACGGTTACAGTTGCCACTCAAAACTGATCTCTTATGATAACACTAATGACTCATCTTGATTTGAAAACTAAATAAGATAACAAGATCTCAAATCTAAAACAGGTTGTTTACACCGACAGAGCCAAATAGGACAAGAGAGGGGGAAGGAAGAAGAATTATTAGGTGATTGACTTGTTTAAGAAACGCAAAAAATGTGAGACTACCTGATGAAGAATAAGTAGTGTTGGGAGTAGATGTAAAAAATAAATTAGATTGATTTTTATTTGATTTTCCTTTATTTGTGTATGATTTTATTTATTTATTAGTTTCCAGTTTTGGTTTTGTAGCTAGCCTATAAATTGGCTACGCTATCATAGACAAGGCAGACCATGATTTGAATATTGAATTCAATTATAATATTGCTTCTCCCTCTTGATTTCTTCTCCTTCCTCATCCCTCTCTATCTCAATTCCTTTTATAAATCCCTAATTCCTCTCCTTTTTCTAAATTCCCCCTCTTTCTCTTCTCGATTTCCCTTTCCCTCTCTAGTTCTATATCATTACCTCTGTCAGTCAATTATCAGAGGCAACAGGAAAGATCTAAAAGTTTCAGAGAGGATAAACAAAAAACAAGCAAGCCTCCATAGGAACCAGTAAGCGACATGTTCTCATCATTATATAACATATTAAAAGAATAAAAACACGTGAAAGAAACTTCTATTCTTGCTATTAAGGACTCTAATGCCAACTTAAAGTACTGGAACACTTTTCACTGAGGTCAAAAAAAATAATAAAATGCATAAATCACTTTGAGCATTCACAAATATCGTAGCATGTCTAAAGTAGAACCATTGCACTACAAATTAGGAAATACAGCACACAATTTGTGAAAACGTAACAAGTTCAAGCCTACTCTTCATTGATGTTTTACTTACATACGGATGCTATAAATTTGAAACACAGAAATACACAATAGAGACACAATTTTGTTCCTTCCACTTTTGTTCAAGGATAGGTAGGGGTGTTCAAAAATTCCGCAAAACCACGAAAACCACCAAACCGAACCAAATCGTTAATTATTTTCGGATTATTAGACGGTTTGGTCGGTTTTTTAATCTATTTTTTTTGGGCGGTTTGGTTTGTGATTTGGACTCTTCAAACCACCCAAACCGCTCAATAATCCACCCAAAAATATACATTTATAATTTTTTTAATTTTTAAAATGTTTTTTATATTTAATATTTATTGGTCATAATATAAGTTCTACACTTATAAAATACACCCTATCATATTTTTGTTGGTTTGTATTAAATCCACCCTATTACCCGCGGGTAAAATGCTCATCCTTAAACAAGGACAAGAAAAACATTGAGTCGGCTAACAGTGATACGAGAAATGCTAGTATCACTCTTTTTGTCACTTTCTGCATTCATTGTTTGATATATAGATTCCACTATCTCATTTTTTGTTTAAATAATAATGTCATGTTAGTGGAGCCCACATGTCAAACAGTGAATGTAAAAAGTAACTGAGAGTGACGCTAACATTTATAATGGGAGCACAGCTAGGGCTAATACATGGAACCAAGATCCGCTTCAAGTTCCGGTAGGACCAGTCACAAGAGCTCAAGCTAATCGTTTCAATGAGGCACGTAATGGATTAATCCAAGAGGTTCAGAAAAGAGAAGCATGTGTGGTCACTACTGATGGTGAGCCAAGATTGGTCCTATAAATTTTCTAGAAAGAAACTTTCTTCTATTATTCGGGAATAGTAAAAAAATAATACAGAATAAATAGGCTAAAGAAGAAACCTTATCTTCCTAAAAGAAACTATCCTAATTAAGGATAAACTCTATCCTAATTAAAGATAAACTCTAACCTTAGAAACCTTATCTCTAATGATAAACCCTTTATCCTCTGTTTTATTTAAATTCAAATACAAAACCCATATCTAACCGACACTCCCCCTCAAGTTGATACAAAGATATCTATCATGCCCAACTTGCTAACTAGAAACTCAAACTTCTGCCTTAGGAATCCCTTTGTTAGAATATCTGCAACTTGTTGTGTGGTTGGAACAAATGGCGTGCAGATGACCCCTTCTTCAAGCTTCTCCTTTATAAAGTGTCTATCCACCTCAATGTGCTTTGTTCTGTCATGTTGAACAGAATAGTGCGCGATACTGATTGCAGCCTTGTTGTTACAATATAGTTTCATAGGACTATCATGTGGTCTTCTAAGCTCCTTGAGGACTCTCAGTAGCCATAGTACCTCACATATCCCTAGTGCCATTGATCTATATTCGGCCTCGGCACTACTTCTAGCTACTACACTCTGCTTTTTGCTCCTCCACGTAACTAAATTTTCCCATAAGAATGTGTAGTATCCAGAGGTTGATCTTCTAGTCAGCATCTGTATAGACTTCAATTCCCCTGTGCTCACTTTTCCTGAAAAACAATCATTCTCCTGGAGTTCCCTTTAAATACCTCAAGATCTGGTAAACCGCTTCAAGATGTTCCTCGAACGGGGCATGCATGAACTGGCTAACCACACTAACTGCAAATGCGATATCATGTCTTGTATGAGACAGGTAAATTAACTTGCCAACTAGTCTCTGGTATTGGTTTGTATCAACCTGGACCTCTATCTCTCCTTCACCAAGTTTTACGTTGAACTCCATAGGGACCTCAGCCGATCTACATCCACTCATCCATGTTTCTTCTAAAAGATCAAGGATATATTTAGGCATGATCTCATTTGTACTAATAACAGAAATAGAATTGAAACAAGTCTTTCGAGCTTGCCTTCCAATTGCAGATCCACCTTCAAGTATGTAGAGTCCTTCAACTTGTTTAGCACTGCCAATCATCTTCCCCGAGGTTAAATCCTGGAACTCACAATGAGAAAAAAGAAGAAGTTAACTTGACAATTTTGATCATGAGTTAATTTACTGACAAATAAGGGATTGCAAGACAAATTTGGGACATGAAGGACATCATTGAGAGTAAGGTGAGGAGAAAAAACGATGGTTCCTTTCCCGGCTATGCTGAGAGGGAACCATCAGCTATTTTGATTTTTTGATTTCCTGCACATGGTCTATAAGATGAAAATAATTGTGATAATCCAGTCATGTGATCGGTTGCACCGGAATCAGTTATCCAAGAACTATTTGGATTGACACTGATAAGAGTGGTTGTGAGGTAATTACCTTTTTGTGCCACAAAACAAGAAGGGCTAGAATTTACTGGGGATTGTAAGGGTGGCTGAAACATTTTGTATAGGTTGTCAAGTTGTTCCTTTGTAAATGGAAGAGTTTCTGAGGAGACTTATTGCTGCCCTGTTTCATTATTGTTGCTGGCCTGGAATGCCCGAGTGTCATCCTTCTGCTTCTTTTTCCAGTTTGTTGGCTTGCCGTGAATTTTCCAGCAGTTCTCATGGGTGCGCCACTGTTTTTTGTAGTGATCACACCATAGCTTCTGTCTTCCATTCTTCCTTTCGCCCTATGGATCATACCCTTTTGTAGCCAGTGCAGAACTTTCAGCATCAAGGCTTGGTCGAGTGTCTCCTGCTGGTTTCATCATGACATGTCTACGAGCTTCTTCTCTGCGGACTTCTAAGAAAACCTCTTTGATTGAGGGGAGAGGTGTTCGACTCAAAATTCGACCTCGGACTTCGTCTAATTCTTTGTTTAAACCTGCAAGAAATACAAACGGTTTCTTTCAATTTTTTTCTTGTATCAAACACTATCACTTGGACTCTCCCATTCTTCTTCTTCGAGTAGATCGAGTTCCTGCCATAGTGTCACCATCTCGTTATAATACACAGTCACTTCTCGATCTCCTTCCTAGGATCTCCACATCTTGACATTTAATTCAAACATCTGGGAATAATTTTCCAGATCAGAGTATGTATCCTGCACTGCTTCCCAAACATCTCGGGCAGTAGGGAGAAACATGAATGGTTTTCCAATCATTGGTTCCATAGAATTAATCAACCAGGCAATTACCATTGAGTTCTCTGATTTCCATCTCCTCTACTTTGCATCATCAGTAGGTTGTTTTATTTCTCCGGTCAGGTAACCAAGCTTTCCTTTACCATCGATCACAAGTTTGACAAATTGTGACCATTCTAGATAATTTTTTCCATTCAGTTTATGAATGGTTATTTGAAGGGAATGATCGGGCAAATACACAGGAGACTGAGGAACAACCTCATCGGCAACCTCTAAGGAACTCGTGCCTTTGGCGGCACCAACCATGGCTGTTTTTGTCATGGCTCTGATACCATGTAAATTTTCTAGAAAGAAACTTTCTTCTATTATTCAGGAATAGTAAAAAATAATACGGAATAAATAGGCTAATGAAGAAACTATCCTAATTAAGGATAAAATCTATCCTTATTAAAGATAAATTCTAACCCTAGAAACCTTATCTCTAATGATAAACCATTTATCCTCTGTTTTATTTAAATTCAAATACAAAACCCTTATCTAAATTACAGGTCCAAATCAATTCTGAATAAGGATCTTTAGGAGTTGGCGTGTGCATTAGCATGAAGGGGCGTGTACTGTTCACGCGTTATCTATTCATCAAGTCTTTAGGATCAAGATCAATATTTTGATAGTTATCTTTAGTCACTGTTTTGATAGTTATCTAATTTAATAGTTATCCTTAGTTTCTTTTAAATTCAGAGTTTGTTTAGAAATTAAATAAGGCATGTTTATCCAAAAGGATAAATTTCTTTTCTTTTAGGATTGAGTTTGACCAAAATTCAAATTTATGTAATCAGCCTATTAAATAGGCGTGTTCAGGAGTTAATAATATACAACAATATTTTCTTTTCAGCAAAAGTTTAAGCATTCTCTTTGGTTCTTTAAGAACTTCTTGAATTTATCGGATTTTTTGTGGCGTTCGTTATTGACTTATCAATCAATTCTTCCATCATTGATTGTAGCGTCTACACTATACCAAGGTTCTTACTTCCATATAAGCAACGGGTCGAGGTTTCCATTCAAGCCTGATTTTAGATCGGTCTTGGAGACTTTCTTGATTTGGGTTTCGTCAATTTCTTGGCGGAGTTCATATCAATTTCTCCCGTGATATTGGCTTCGCAAGTAGTAAAATAAACCAAAACATTTAGCCTTCATAACTTGGCACGCAATGTTTTGAGTACGATGTACATTGCTTCTCTTTCAAAGCTTCAAGAACAAAATTTTCTCAAATAATTGGTCGCCTATATTCTTCTCCAATCTTGCCGAACGCGTGACAGCAGATTTAGCATCATAGTTTTAAGTTATTCTTTCCCCTGGAACCACTAAAAACCATGAAAGGTACCGGGATTCACAATCACTACTACATCAGAAACTTCCTAAACTGGTCTCTCACTCACTCCTGTCCATGCTTCCGAAATGCCCTTATGAAGGTCACCTCTAAATATAGAAGGTGCACATATCTACATTGCAAAAAGCTCACTCATATCCTCCCAATGTTTCAGACTAAATAAATCAATCCAAAAGGCATTCATTTGTAAACAAAATTCACAATTTCAACACCGCAGGACGAAATAAAAAGAAAATCAACCAATTCCAAATCGGAAAAAATAGCAAAAGCACCTCAAAAATTCGACAATTTCATCCAAAAATTCACTTTTTCTTTTTTATCGAGAAATAACATATAAACACAAATAGCTTGTCTTTCTTTACCATTAACAAAAAATAATCAAAACCTATTAGAAAAGCAACCAAAAAAAATGGAAAACGAAAAGAGAAAACGATCGGAGACGGCAAAAAAGTACCTTGATCGTTCCTGGCGGTGAAGACGATGGTTCCGGTCTCATCGCTGATGAGGCACTCGGCGATTCGGGTCTGGCGGAGATGGTGGGAGACCGATCGGCCCTTCTGCAAGACGGTGTTGGAGCTGAGGACCTTGACCACGAGAGTGTGGCCGCTAGTGCCGGGCTTGAGCTGATCGACCTTGATGAAGACGGGCTTTCTCAGCCCTGGCTTCGCATTGCTCTGCTCCGATTGTGCTTCCGACGTCGTGGCCGTCGCCATAGCTGAAAAAGCTTCAAACTTTAACCTAACCCTAACCTTGGAATTTCAGAGAAATGAAATGACGGAAAATAAAATATAAAAAAAATGTGTATTCCTCTTTCTCTCTCCGTCTCTTCGCTTCGAGTCTTTTGTATATTTCAGTTTCCAATTTCCATGAGTGCGTTTGGGTTTTCAGTGACGCAGATTCTGTTTAAAGGCGTTTGGGTTTGCAGTGACACATATTCTGTTTATTTTACTGATTTAAATTTAAAATTTAAATTTTTTTTGATAAAATTTTTTTTATAAATAGTTATATTTAATTTTTTATTATAATAAAATTTTTTTATATAAAATTACATTAATAAATATATTACAGTATTGTTCATTCATACTCATTTTACTGTTTTTGTAATAGTATTCTGACCGTTTTGCCCTTTTTCTCTCTTCTTTTTTCGTTTGTGGGTTGTGGGCTTTTTCATCTTTTTCATTTTGTTGAAAGCAGACCCGTCCGGCACTGTTCATCCATGGTCATTTTACCCTTTTTGCAGTAGTGTTCTGACGATTTTGCTTACCAACAGCTATTATTAAACGACGTCGTTTTACATAAACCAACGTCGGTTTATGGCTCCAGAAACATATTATTTCCAATTATTAAACGGCGTCGTTTTACATAAACCAACGTCGGTTTATGGCAATTATTAAACGAAGTCGTTTCACATAAACCAACGTCGGTTTATGGCTCCAGAAACATATTATTTTCAATTATTAAACGACGTCATTTTACATAAACCAACGTCGGTTTATGGCAATTATTAAACGAAGTCGTTTCACATAAACCAACGTCGGTTTATGACTCCAGAAACATATTATTTTCAATTATTAAACGACGTCGTTTCACATAAACTAACGTCGGTTTATGGCTCCATAAACATATTATTATTATTATTATTATTAATTATTATTATTATATATACTAAAGGAGAGCTGCGATTCACTATTCATTGTACAGTAAATAAATAGTAAATTTTCGGTTTTGTCCTTACTTTTTAATGTTTAATTTTTTTAATTTCCTATTGTGTCCTGTTATGTTATTTTACGTTTTTGTCTTTGACTTTTTCGCATTGTCTAGCTTAATTGGAGGGGCATTTTTGCCATTTACTTTTTAATGTTGATTTTTGCCGGGATTCACTATTCATTGTACAAAGAAATGAACAAAGTGAATTCCTGGTTTTGTCCTTACTTTTTAATGTTTAATTTTTTAATACCCATTGTGTCCTGTTATGTTATTTTACGTTTTTGTCCTTGATTTTTCCACATTGTCTAGCTTAATTAGAGGGGCATTTTTGCCATTTACTTTTTAATGTTGATTTTTTTATATAATTGTAATGTACAGACCTTTTTAGTAGACCTTTAAACAAATATATATCTATATATGTGTGTGTGTGTGTGTGTGTATATATATATATGTATATATAAATTAATACTGTAATATAAAAACTCATAATTTTTTCTATACTATAACAATCTTTCCCGCAGCAACGCGCGGGTAAAAAAAACTAGTTTCAATTTAAATTAAAAATTTAAATCAATAAATTAAATGGGTTTTTAATTTATGAGTTTAGAATTATGATTTATAATTTTAATTTTTAAAATTTAAATTTTTTATAAAAAAAATATTATAGTGAATTAAGAACTATGATCTAAAATTAAGTTATAATTCTCAAAATAAACGCAGCATTAATTTACCAACCATTTTTAAAGTCCACGTAATTAATTTTTTTAATAAAAACTTGCTTTTGTGGACCCCATTTTTCATTTATTGACGGATTTTTTTCTCTCTGTTGAACTCGTTTAGTTCGTTAATTTGAGTTGTTAATTCAAGTTAATATGTGATTTTATGTAAAAAAATTTTATAGTAATAAAAAAATTAAATGTGGTTGTTTCTGAGAATTTTTTACTGTAATAAAATTTAAATTCTAAACTTAAATCGATAAAATAAAAAAAAATAAACTTTCTCTCTCTTTTCTTTTTGTTCATTTGACACACTGACACCTCAATTCCTTCCTCACTCTTTAATCTCTCGCTCTTCCTTCTTCTTTCTCTGTGTTTGAGAAAGGCATCAATGAACATGAAGAAAATTCATGGGTATTCCAATATTTCTCTATTTCACGGGCATTCTTATAATTTGGATTATAATTCATTGGTATGGTTATTTGAATATTTAAATCTTTTATTTAAATCTTTTGTGAATGCAGCGAAGAAATAGTTTGCTGATGAACTGTGATTTTTTTTTCTACTAATTAAATGTGATTTTTTATACAATGGATGATATGAGATCATTGTCGCAGTTCAAATTTGAAGGGATTAAGGGCCCATTTAGTTCGTTGATTTGAGTTTTTAATTAGAGTTGAGATGTAATTTTATATGATAACTTTTTATTGTAATAAAAAAGTTAGGTGTGATTGTTTCTCATAGTATTTTACTGTAACAAAACTCAAATTTTAAACTCAAATCAGTGAAATGAACGAGATCCACTTTATTCATGATTTTTTCTTGCCAAGTCATATGTGGGCGTTTTAAGTGGCATTCTTATAATAAATAAATACGAAAAAATGACTTGTAATTAAGGTAACGTTTGGTTCATGGATTCAGAATCATGATTTATGATTCTAATTTTTAAAATTTAAATTTTTTATAAAAGAAAAACACGGTAAAGAACCATGAACTAGGGCTGTAAGAAATCACCCCGAACCCGACGAACCCGGCCGAGCCAAGCCGACCCTACTCAAAAATCACAGGTTTTCAATTTTTTATTTAATTTTCGGTTTTAATTATGCCTAACCCGCATTGCGCGGGTAGGGGCGTGGGGTGAGGTTACATGAACCCGAGGTAACCCTACCCAGCCGAACATGTTCAAAGTAGGTAAAACAATGTCCAACACTTCAAATTCTTACTTTTATAAGTTTATTGACTTTATGCATTTAAACTATTAACTTATTTATGTTTTGAATTCATGGTTTGTGTAAAAAATGCTTGTATGTTATAGTTGTTGAATTAGGACATTCTTTATTTATATTGGAAGTGTTTGATTTCAAAGTGAGTATTTTAATTGTTCACCTTGCATTTAGACCCCCTCTTGAAGGAAAGACATGTTTTGTTTGATAATGATCTCTTCTGTAACAAGCACATATTAATTGACTAAAAAGTGATCATGTAGTCCTTGAGATCACCAACCCGAGTAACCCGACCCTACCTGAGGTCACCTGAAGGGTTACGGGTTTGTAGACTTAAGAGAGTGTCGCGGCCTAAAATTTTCTCAACCCGCACTGGTCGGGTAGGCTCAATTTTTCAACGCAACCCTACCCTACCCGGCTGATTTACACCCCTACCATGAACTATGATTCAAAATTCGAGACAGATATATGAAACAAACATCCCCTAAGTGAATTTTGTATAGAAATTTGAGAGGACACTTGTTAAGAGATTAGGGTAGCATCTGTAAATAGAGTCTGTATTTAGCATTCCTCTTTTTTATATGCTATACTTTGTAGTGAATTTTTCACTAAATATAACATATGAGAAATTTAACCTTTGATTGTTATTAGTTGCAATGTTTACATTTTTCATGTAATTATTGCAACATTTACATATTTTTATTATTTTAAATATAAACGTTTACTTTTATAACTTTTAAAACTTAAAGATTATGGGAAAAAGTAGATTTAACATTTCAAATAGCATTATATATTAAAGCAAAAATGAAAATAATATACCATATCACACTTTTTGATGATAAATTTACAATTGGTATTAGTATTTGCATTGTAGATGGTCTAAGGACTCAAATCTATTCAATTTTAATGTCTTAATTAATGTTTAACAAAACAAATCATGTCACATCATGTAAAAATTTAAATTACTTTTTAACTAATTCTTGTGTGTTTATCATTAAATGATATTGTATGATTTATTGGTTAAACATCTATTAGGACCCCCAAAATTGAACAACGGATCCTTCTCATAAATGATAAAAGAAAAATTAGGAATGCACAGTTTTTCTTTTCTTTTTTTTTTAACGATTTTTCTATTTTTTTTAAAGGAGGATGCATTAAAACAAAAACAGATAAACAAACACAATACAAGGCTAACGGCCTATTAAAGAATGGGAGAAAATCTCGACACACTAAGATCGAACACACCTACAACTTTATTTGAAAAAACTCCTACCACTAAAATATGCTTTCGAGTTTTGGAGAGATAAAATACCAACTCTCACAGAAAGCGGAGATCAACAACATGTTGGCCTAAGGTTGAATATATCTCATGTTTTGATGATAACAAACACAATGTATTATGTTACTAATGATTCTACTTTGAGTTGTGTTGTTAGCAAAATTGATATTATAAATCAACTCAAGAAGCATAATATGGAATACAATGCATACATTCAAGGTTGAGAAATGCAAATTGAAGAAGGAACTCAAAGCTTGAAGTGTTGAGCATAGTGTGGAATACAATGTATACATTCAAGGTTGAGAAATGCAAATTGAAGAAGGAACTCAAAGCTTGAAGTGTTGAAAAATCAAAGATCAAGAGCAAGCAAACAAAATCAAGCAAGACAAGTATCAATAGGTCTTTATATCTCTTTAGTCTTGTATTTGATTTTGATTTCATACTATCTTGATTAATTCCTGTTTAGGCTCATGCACACACTCACAACACTCTTTTAAAATGAGACTAAACTAAGTGCAAAATGACATTTGGTCTAAAAGTATAACTTTGTGAAGGTTTGAGGTGAATTAAACGTCAACCGGTCGACCCATGTCGTCCGGTGACAGAGAAGACCAAATGCACCGGTCGACCGGTGCAGCCTCAACCAGTCAACCGCTCCAGTCGACCGGTTCTGTTCAATAGCCAGTCACTAAGGGTCCGTTTGGTTGGGGGACTCGTCTCCCGATTCAAATCATGATTTGTGGTTCGCTACAGTGGTTTCTCTCACAAAAAATACACGTAAATCGAAAATGGTTCAAATCACATGATTCGAATCCCTGAACCAAACGGACCCTAAGACCGCTGAACAGCAAGATTTCAAATTTGAATCATCCGGTCAACCGCTCCGGTCGACCGGTATCGGGTGAACGGTTATAAATGAGGTCGTTGGAAAATGAGTTTAAATAGAGAAAAGTCATCTTTCTAAACTGGACATATCTCTGAAAGTGAAAAAATTGTCATTTAGCTCTCAAATCTCTTGAAACTCCAAAAAGGTTTTTACAAAGTGCTTCCATAATCATCATCTTCTAAAAAGCCTTACTTCACTTTCTCATATTCACTTGAGCCTACATTGGATTATATCTTGATAGTGTGATTTCACAATCTCCTAATCATTTCAAGTGAGTAAAATCATTGAAAGGAGTGTACGGCTGAGCTATTCATTTTCATAATCTTCATTGTCGTGTTGGGTTTGTTGGTTAGTCGATCTCCGTAGAAAATCGACATTGTGTAAAAGGTTAAGCGAAGCCTCAGGTAGAAAGATTCGCTTTCTTGTAAGAGGAGTGATCGTGCCGGTTAGACGATCGTATAGTGGAAGAGATCGAGAGGCAGAATATCTCGGCAACAGTGGATGTAGGCAAATTTATTTGTCGAACCACTATAAATCTCGTTTGCATCTCTCTTACCCTTATCTCTTTAATTTCTGAATTTTAAATTTGTTAGTTGATATTGATTGATCTAAACTCTTGATAATAAGCTTATTGAACTTGTCATATGATATTAGATTCACTCATATTGTGTATTTTAAGTGTTTGTGATATTATCAAAACTTCATAATTTCTGCACACCAAGTGTTTGATAAATTGATTGTGTAAGATTAATTGTCTACATTTATAATTAATCTTGAGTGAGTTTGTAAAATTCGAAAAATTAGTAAAAACCCAATTCACCCCCTCTTGGGTAGCCTTACAAGGGACAACACAACATGACTTAGAAAAACTTCTAACTGGATCAAAAAATCCACACTATCAGTAAAACAATTTAATCGAATGGAAAATACAACTAGAGTCGGAAGGTGAAAAGTCACCTCTATTATTACAAAACAAAGCCGAATATACGTTGGCGACTAACACTTAAAGAACGATATTGCATCGCTTTTGTTACACACTAAACACAAAGTAAGACCCTGTTCACTTCACCAATTTGAGTTTAAAATTTGAGTTTTGCTATAGTAAAAAGCTATCAGAAACAATGACATCTAACTTTTTTACTAAATAAAAAGTTCTCACATAAAATCACATCTCAACTCGAATTACAAACTCAAATTAGTAAACTGAACGGTCCCTAAATAAAAAATCAAAACAGAAAAGAAAACCACATTACTATAAGAGAACAAGTGGGGACGAGCCGAACGCCACGACTAACAAACCTAAGGGAAGCAAGCTAAGAGAGGGCCAAGTGAGCGAAAGGAAAGTCATCCTTTCATTGACGCGTGAGATCCACGTGCCATCGCCGCCTTCTGCCATGGTTAAGACATGCCCCACCACAGAAGATGGAACACCTTAGAGACAAAGGCCTTGTTCGGCAGGGTGATTTTTGAGTTAAAAACTCAAAAAAATGTAACTCGAGTTATAACTTTATTTGAGTTTATGTTCTTTTAAGTTTAAATTTGAGTTTGAACTCGAGTTCAGAAACTCGAACTCAAGTTAATGAACAATATTTTTTCTATTCTTAAAAATGCTATAATTTTTTCGTTTTAATTCTGATTGAGATGATTTTTTTTCTATACGTTGACAATGAAAAGGCGAATAAAACTAGACTCATATACCCTATTAAAATTTTTCATTAGCATTGAGTTTTTATTAAAATACTATCTAAAAATAAATTCAAATTTTGACTTACTCAAACACAAACTCAAAAAAGATTCTTATCTCAAACTATAACTCAAATGTACACAACCAAACATAAACTCAAGTTACAACTTTAACTTAAGTTATAACTTAAACTCAACTAAAAATCTATATTCAAGTTACCTTAGCTCAAAAACATCAAAAGAACAAGCCCAAAAATCCCCAAACCCATGAAGAATCAGAATCACGCAACTCATGTATCCGCTGCCAATAAGAACTCCACCCATTTTTATCTTCCTCAAAAGTCGAGACACCGAACAACGTTAAAAAAAAAAAATTCTTTCATATTCTTTATATTTATTTTATTTTATGTGTTTTTTTTAAAAAGAGATTTATATTATGATTTAAATTATAGTTTATAATTTATTATAATATATTTTTATAAAAAATATATGTAAAATAAAAATAATTTTAAATTTATAAATCAAACGTTAACGTGTAATGTTATTCTTAAAAAAGGAAAAAAAAAAAAAGAGAGAGAGAAGTTGCAATGTCATACCAAAAGAGAACTTGCAACGTCATTAACGAAAGGAAAATTACAATCCAAAAAATTCCATAAAAAATCAAATAAAAAATATTAAAATAACCCCAACCATCGACCTCATTTCAATTTCAATCTCAACCATAGAATCTTTCTCCAAACTACTTTGAAGCCCTAACCATCATAGCCTTCCCGCCATAGCAAATCCCATTCCTTCCCCATCGGCAATCGCAGCAACGGTTTTGACACTTGCGAGCAGCTCTTTGCTTCCGTCGCTTTCCACTCTCTCAGTTGCTCGCAAGAATCGAGGAATCGCCACAGGTACAGTACAGATATAACAATTTATGTATACATATATATATATATGTGTGTATATATGTAGGAACTACTTTATTCTTGTTTTGTTTCTGGAACTGGTAATGTATGAGTTTGATTTTGGTTTGCAGAAATTTGGTTCATATTGATCTCATATTTATTCTGAAGATTTTTTTTTTTAAATTTTTAAATTTTTGTTAATTTTGGGAAAATGGAATTCATATTAGATTGGAAGAAGGCAAACAAATTGGCAAATTCTGGAACGTTCGTATGGCTGTGGGAGTTGAGAAGCCTCAGGAAGAAGCTTCCATTGCTCGCTTCCACAAAATCGTTCTCAGCTGGGATTATTTCCGTCTTCTCAAGCACTCCCACGTACTCTCTCTCTCTCTCTCTCTCTCTCTCTCTCTCTCTCTCTCTCTATATATATATATATATATATATTATTGCTATGATCTGTTTTACATAACATATAGAAGTGGAAAGCGTGACACAATATCCATTCAATGTAATACCAACACTGTAAAGGTGTAACAATCGTCTGGGATAATTAAATTTTGTGGCGTTGCACTTTTTCAATATGTCATGTTAGGCTTCTAACTTCAATATGTTATGGTAGAAGTATTTATGTGCATATATGTTAATGGTTTTGAATTAATAAGTCGTTTGTTGTTATGTTTGGAAAATAGAAGAGTAAGAAAGACATAGAGGAAGGAGAAGATGGTGGTTTGGGGCTAAAGAAAGTGAAGGACAGGTACAAGGATGTTGATGATTATATCTCTACTTTTGAGCCTCTTCTATTTGAAGAAGTTAAAGCCCAGATTTCTCAGAAGAAAGATGACGATTATGGTAAAGCTAAAGCCCCCATTTTTTCCCTCTTAATCTCTTTCCTTTTATACCTGTTTTGGGCTTTTGGTTCATCACTCGACTTAGTCCTTTCCCTGCAATGGGAGTTGTAGGAATTAATGGGTTAGTTCAAATGGATAAGTCGAATGTAATGCACCAAAATCATATCATAAAATGTCCTTACTCTTTTGCCTTTTCCCTTTTCTTGGCGGGGTTTTTGAGTTTTGAAGTTTTATATTTCTGATGCCCATCCTATTTTTCTTTCTCTGATGTCCAAGGATGAAAATATTGGTATTTGTGAAAATATCAATACTTCAAAATGTACGGATATTTTCGAGGAATACATTGAAAATGCTGGAAGTTTAAGAATAATAATTATCCTTTTTAATGTAAATTTATGAATATGTTGTTCTTTCAAAACATATATCAGTATGGTTATTTTATGGATTTGGAGGTTAATATAATGATTAGTATATTTGTTGCATCAAGGCATTAAATTCTCTGATATCATGATATGAGCCTCAATCCCAATGGCGAGCAATTTTTGAAAACGAAAGAAGTAAATGTAATGCTTTTTGGAGAGTTTGTTGAATGTAACACTGAACTCAGCTCTCATTTCTTTTGTCTTTCGGGCCATTCCAGTGACAGAATGGGAAAGCAGAGTGGTGGTGGAATGCAATGAGATTAGTGGGTTTCACTTAATAGTGGTTAATGCTGCAGAAAATGAGGAATCCATATCACAAAATGATCTTTTGCTTCTTTCAAAAGTCAAGGTAATTGACCTAATTAATCTATGCCAATCTGAACATATTGCTGAGTTGGAATGCTGCACTTTATAAAACTTACCGAGAAGATTTTAAATAGTACTTTATTTTAACTATTCTTGGTATCTTAGGTTTTGAATTTTTCACATTCATCTGCTTCTCCATTATTACATATCTAGAAAATGTTTAGATTAATATGTTCCACATTTAGACAGCATTTCAATGAGGGAAGAGAATCAGCAATTTAGGTTCTGCCTTCAATTTTTAGTGCAAAATATCCGATTGGATATGGTCATTATTGTTAGAAATTGAGCGTAATTAATGTTGCTTGGGGTTACTTATGATTTTAAGGCATTGGATGCTGCAGTTTCAAGAGGGTGCAAGACTGCCGACAACATATGCATTTGCTTCGGTGGAGAGTGTCCAGAACAATCGCATTGTCCTTAGAATGTTTCTGGATGGAGAATTCACACATGGGAAAACTGATGTCATTGAGTCTTCTTCGAGGCTTACAAATGTGCGGGCCTTGATTACTTCTATGAATGAAGCGGACAGACTCTTTTACAGTCTAAAGGTTTAGCAAGCTCCTCTCATTAACTTGGATATATTTCTGCTTGTAGATTTCTTTTCTAGGATCTTAACTATATGTAGGGATTTAATCATATAATTTGGTTGGAGCTATGATGCTAGTAACATGGGTTTCGAGTTGATGTAGTAGGACTTTTTGACTAGTTGAGACATTGTGTCAATTAGTGTCTACACATGTTTACGAAATGAAATTCATGCATTGGCTTCTCTAATAGCATTTTCTCTCGAGATATAGCCAAATGGCATTGAATATGTTTATATGTAATTTTCTTTTACAATAAATTTGGAATTTATGATTTTTGGAGTATCAAAACACTTTGGGGTCTGAAAATTTCAACCAAAAATTATTCCCACAGACAAAGTGGTCCTTAATATCCTTGCTGACGCAATATACGATGTAAAAATTATTACTGGAAATTCCTTTTTGTTTTGTACAAGTAATATAGGTTATCTAAATTATCAGTTACCATAAGAATTCTTATGGTAACAAGCTTAATCATTTATACTAATGTTATTGGTTTAACGTGATTAAGTGTTTCGGATATGCTCTGTAAGGTAAGTCCAAGCAAGCTTATAGATGAGTAATATTCAGTTTAGATACAATCGCACAATGATCCTAGAAGAATGAATAATTATTTTTCCCAGGTTATATTGAACTTCATTGTGGATCTCTGGACCTCAACAGTAGCAACTTATTCAATGTTGCACTTTATATTGCAGAAAGGCCAAAATTCCCTCTGTGTTGCATTTACAAGACTTTTATTCCTTTGACATAAAGAATCAAGCTGGACCATGTTTTTCGTTAATAAGCCAAACTGAATCATGTTGTCTATTATAAACTCTTCTGTTTTCTTTTATGAATCTACCCTGAATAATTGATTTACTTTTGATGTAGGTTTGCAGTTTATCGACTATCACTCGTGAATATGTTGCTCTACAATCAATTGGCTCTCTCCCCTTCAAGGATTTAATAGTAACAGCAAGTGAAAAAAAGTTTGATCAGGAAGACCAGGCCTGGAAAATATCTGCACCCCTAGAGGAATATATAAAAGAAAATCTTAATAAATCTCAATGGGATGCTATACAGGTAAATTACTTTTATATCTAGTAGTGAATAGTGATCTATGTAGATGTTCTATATATGTTCTTTCCTTGTGGAAATTTGGTACAGAGTTCAGCCTTGCTGTCTCTTCCTTCTTTGTTCTCTTTGTGACTTTTTATCATGTGTCTTTGGGGCTTTATTGGGCTCTTATATTTATTTGTACAAATTACAAAGAGTTCATTTTTTCCTGTTAATTGACAGATTTTTCTTTCTTTTACCCCCCTTGCAGGCTGGTCTGTCACGCAAGCCTTTTGTTCTGATACAGGTTTGCGTTATGTCTTATTGAGAATTCTCATATTGTGTATTAAACCTCTTAATCTCAATATTTTCTGTGCTCGAGCCTTGAATGTAGTCTTCCTCTGTTTCATAATTCAAAAGAACCTAGGATTCAAACGTTCCAGTGGAGACAAAAGATTATGCTTGAAAGCTAAATAGAATATTCAAGTTGGTAATGTAAGCTTTTCAAGGAAGACCGATACATATATATTTACCGAGGGGAAGTCATACATATATACATATATATAATTATATATAGGTTTAATTACAAAAATTCCGCTTGAACTATATCCCTTGTAACAATTTGCCTTCCAATTTTTGAAACACAACATATGTTCTCCTTGAACAATGTAATGTTAACAAAAAAGCCCCCTCCTTTAGGTTTTTTTAACAGAAATTGACATTTAATTTGTTATTTTGGGGTATTTTAGTAGCTTTATGGTTTAAAATTTAGTTTGAATTTAAAACTAATTTAAATTTAAACTTTTAATTATGATACATTCATTATTGATTGAATGTAAGTTAAAAATTTTATGAATCTTTTTTGGTAGAATAAAAAAATTTATAAAGTTTTTGTTTTTAATATTTAAGTTAGTTTAAATACAAGTTAAGTTTTAAACTATAGAATTTCTAAAATACCCTCAAAATAGCAATTTAAATGTCAATTTCAGTTAAAAACCTAACAGAGGGGGCTTTTTTGTTAACATTTTATTATGTTACGTTTTAAAGGTCAGGGGCTCAAGCGTTACAAGGGGTATAAATCAGGGGGAATTTTGTAATTAATCCTTATAGATAATATGTATCTGGTTCTGGTATTTCTTGGAGAAGATTAGTACTTTAGTATCAAGGCAAGCCATATGGGAAATTTTATTATGTTTCAGGAAGTAGATTTGTTCTCTTGAATACAAGAATTAGCCACCATTCTTCGACTTAGGCGTCTCTTTCACTTGCTCTTTTCCTCTTTTTTCTTTAACTCTCCATTCTATCCACTTGTTTCTGGTATTGCCAAATCATGTTTCATGTGCATTAAATTAATATGTGGATACTAAAACAGTGCTTCTATTTAGGGTCCTCCAGGAACGGGAAAGACACAAACCATCCTTGGGCTTCTCAGTGCAATTTTGCATGCAACTCCAGCAAGACTGCACTCGAGGTGATAAATTGTTTTTGCTGGCATTGAGTTTGTCGTGTCCTATGGAAGCTATTATTTCTGGCCTTCCAATGTGTTCCACGATTATTAGAAGCAGCGTATTACATTTAGGAGCTTTTAAATTATTGTGCTGATAGTCATTTGCTATCCTTCTCGTGTAGGCGAGGCTTGCTCAACAAAAAACGCGGGCCGAAATTATCCGTTCTGGACATGTATGTGATTCCTGACTTTGACTATCATTATTTATTGTTGTTATTTGACTTTGACTGTTTCGTATTGTTCAACATTCGTACTTGTTTTAGATGTCATGAACTTTTCCTCATTCTTTTCTAATGCGGTTCTAGTCTAACCCTGTAAGCACTGCATCTACTGCAACCATCATGTAGAGATATACCAAAAATTTGTTTAACCTTATTGTTGCTTGGAAGCTACTCTTTGCATTGCTGTTCCTTTGTTTTCATTCCATTCCCTTGAGTTCTTCATTGTATATGGTGACTTTGTACATATTTCAGGTACAATCATTGGGGACGAGCATCTCCATGGCTTGGTGGGAATAATCCGAGAGATGATATAATGCCTGTTGATGGTGATGATGGTTTCTATCCAACCACCGGAAACGAGCTGGTAGGCCCTATATTTGGATTTATATTGTTGTGATGATTTGAGAAAGTTGTAGCTTTGAACTGAAATATTGTCTGCAGAAACCAGAAGTAGTCAATTCTTGCCGTAAATATCGTGTACGTGTACTAGTATGTGCCCCTTCGAACTCTGCACTAGATGAGATTGTATTACGAGTTCTAAACAATGGTATATCCCTTGCCCATTTCCCTGTTTTACATGATCTAGTTCCGTTGTACTTTGTTAAGTCCAGTTTTGTTCTCCTTTAATGCGTTTATATGCTGATTATATTTCTTCTTGTTATCTTGACCTTCTTTTCAAAGAACATCTGACTAATATGATTGTTGATTTCACTAATGCGCTATAAACTATGACCCATATCTCATTATCATCCATAAAATTTAAAATGTGTCTTTTAACTTCTTAAGTTAAATTAGGTTGCCTGTGTCTAGTTGGTCCTTAATCTAACTTCTCTTAAGTTTTTCTTTCTCTTTTATTTTTCAAACTATTCTTTTCCATGTTCCTAGTGCATATTATGACATACAAATATATATTTTTAGTCTTAAGGTATAAAAGTTAAGGACTTCAATGTTTTCTTAAAGATTATTCGCACTGTGCGTCTTTCCATTTGTTGTGATGAAAATAAATGCAAGTAACTTATGTTGTAATTCTATGTACTTCCGCAGGTGTTCGTGATGAAAATGACCGTTCATATAATCCCAAAATTGTACGGATCGGTCTTAAGGCACATCATTCTGTGCGAGGAGTCTCCATGGATAACCTGGTATGTATTAGTAAACCAACACTGAGGCCCACTTAATTATGATAATTTTTTATGGGAAGCAGGAAGATGTATTAAGAAAACCAAAAGAAGATACAGGGGTGGAAAGGGTGAGGAATCCTCTGCACAAATAGGTAAAAGGCAACACTGACTGAGATACTAAACTTTTGGGAAAGTACTAGATATCTGAGCTTCATATCATTGAGATTATAGAAATTTGCTTTGCGTTACAAGTGTTTGGGACAATGGGGTCACCGGAAGAATATTGCCAAATTTATCTGTAAGCCTAAAACAGGCCGTTGCAACAGTTTGGTGATCAGGTGGTATAAGCATGTGATTTGGGAATTTGGTTCCGGGATGTGGAAATTTGAGAGGAAAAATTGAAGGAATTGTATTATTGCATGACAATTACAACCGGTTTATGTACAGGAGTCCTAGCCTTTAGAAACGGCAATCACATCCCATAATCTGTGGGATATCACACTAAAAAAGGAAACTAACCAAATCAACCTGACTCTAGGGAAACTAAGTGGACGTTAGGTTCGTGAATTCAAAATCATGATTTAGAACTATTCTCGTTTTACGTGTGTTTTTTGTGAGAGAAAAACACTGTAGAGAACTATGAATCATGATTCAGAATCAGGGACAAATACAGGAAACAAACGTCCTCAAACTATTATATTCAAACTTTCCTAATTTAGTATAACACATTCTTCCACACCCCCCCTCAAGTTGGTGAATAGGTATTCAACATTCCCAGCTTGGATACAAAACTCTCAAACACTGAACTACTTAACCCCTTGGTGAGTATATCAGCAAGTTGGCCATGTGTAGATACATAAGGTGTACAAATTAGTCCACTATCTAACTTTTTTTTGATGAAGTGTCTGTCAATCTCGATGTGCTTCATTCGATCATGCTGCACCGGGTTGTGAGTTATACTGATTGCAGATTTGTTATCACAATAAAGTTTCACAGGGCCGTCCCACGTAATCTTCAGATCCTCTAGAACAATCTTCAACCATAGTAGTTTACACACACCCTGAGCCATTGCTCGGTACTCTGCCTCAGCACTAGACCGTGTTACCACATTTTGTTTCTTACTCCTCCATGTCACCAGGTTTCCACCAAGGAAGGTGCAATAACCTGAAGTTCTTCTGTCAACAATTGACCCATCATAGTCAGCATCTGTGTATGCCTCAAGAACTAACCCTCCATTCCTCTTGAAAAGGATGCCTCTTCCTGGTGTCCCTTTGAGATATTGCAAAACTCTGTATGCCACCTGCAGATGAACTTCCTTTCGATTGTGCATAAATTGACTGATCACACTCACCGCATACACTATATCTGGCCGAGTGTGAGAAAGATAAATGAGTCTCCCCACCAACTATTGATACATCTCTCTATCCACCATAGCATCTTCTTCTGCCTTTCCAAGCTTGAGATTTGGTTATATTGGAGTACTCACTGGTTTGCATGATGTCTTGCCAGTTTTTTTGAGTAGATTTGTAACATACTTCTATTGAGAGATGAAAATGCCTTGCTTAGAATGAGCCACCTCAATCCAAGGAAATACTTCAATCTTCCTAAGGTCTTGATATCAAATTCCTTAGTTAAACATTGACTTAGAAGTTGTCTCTCCCTATCATCATCACCGGTCACAATTATGTCATCAACATACACCAATAGGGCTGTAACTTTACCTGAAGGTGAGTGTTTAATGAACAAAGTGTGATCTCCTTGACCCTGCCTATATCCCATAGCTGTCATTACTCTAGCAAACCTCCCAAACCATGCTCGCATTGATTGCTTAAGTCCATACAAGGACTTTTTTAGCCTACATACTGTACCAGCAGTCAACCCTTTATTATAACCCGGTGGAACTTCCATATAAATTTCCTCTTCCAGTTCTCCATGCAAAAATGCATTCTTGACATCAATATGCTGCAAATCCCAATCACCATTAGCTGCTAGTGACAATAAAACTCTAACAGTGTTCATATTTGTAACTGGAGCAAACGTTTATTGATAATCAATCCCATAGGTTTGAGTATAACCTTTGGCCACCAACCTAACCTTGTATCTTTCTATTGATCTATTTGCTCTATATTTTACCGTGTAAACCCATTTACACCCTAAGGGCTTTCCTTCAGGTAACTTCACTAACTCCCAAGTTTTGTTCTTCTCCAACACCTCCATCTCCACGTTCATGGCTTGCTTCCATTTTTCATTGGTTAAAGCCTCGGATAAATTGGCAAGGATGGCAATGGTGTTTAAGCTGACAAGGAAGGCTCGATGAGATGGTGAAAAGTGTTTAAAGGACAGGAAATGTGCAAGAGGGTATAGGGGTCGGTTTGTGCATTCTCTAACTCCTTTCCTGAGAGCAATAGGGAGGTCCTGGTCATCATTGTTTATCTCTTATTCAGATTGAAAAGAAGGATTAGAAATTGTTACCTCATTCTCAGATTTAGGTTGGAGTCTTGGACTTGCACAGATTTAGGGACAACCTTCTTCTTTTTCGAGAACACTTTGTCTTTGTCAAATCTCACACTATCAAGGGCCGGATTTGTAGGTGGGTTTACAGGAGGCTCGAGTTTTGGATTTTTAGTGGGCTTGGTGGGAGGAACATTTTCAGTGGGCTCGGTAAAAACATCCATGGGACTAGGCTGTTTTGACTCATGAAGTGGTGAAGATGGCATATCACGAAGCAAAAAATCTGCCTTATCCTTATCTTCCATTACTGAATTCTCCCCTTGAAGATAAGGAATAGTGAAATAGGATTCTTGTTCAAGGAAGGTCATATCAACTGAGGCATAGAACCTTTTTGATGGGGAATGATAGCACTTATACCCCTTTTGAGTTGAAGAATATCCCACAAACATGCATTTTAATGCCATTGGATCTAATTTTCCCCGGTTCTGACTATGAACATGAACAAATGTCACACGCCCAAATATGCAAGGAACAAGATTATTTGTGGTGTGTAGGTTTGGATAGGGCTTGGAAAGGACATCCATTGGACTTTTAAATCCTAGGACTCTAGAAGGCAAAAACGATTAATGATATGGGCGGCTGTAAGAACCGCCCCAAAAAGATTTAGGCACTTTTTTTTGAAACAAGAAGGATCATGTTGAATCGAGGAGATGACCATTTTTCCGTTCTGCTACTCCATTTTGTTGTGGAGTGCTCACACAAGAGGACTCATGTACTATTCATGCTTTTTGAAAGTATGGAGTTAGGACTTGATTGAAATAGTCCTTAGCATTATCTGACCTAAACCTTTTGATATTGACCCCAAATTGAGTCTTTATCATATAACAAAAATTTAAAAGAACAGTGCTGATATCGGATTTCTGTTTAAGCAAAAAGATCCAGGTGACTCGAGTACAATCATCAATGAATGACACAAACCATTTAGTTCCATTTACATTGGAAATAGTGGAAGGACTCCAAATATCACTGTGAATAAGATCAAAAGAAATGGAACTTCTTTTATTACTGATTAGAAAAGATACACGTTTGTGTTTAGCAAGTTCACACACTTTACAATGAAAATGTTCAACCTCTAGACCCTTAAATAAAGAAGGAAAAGTTTAATAATCCTAAATGATGTATGTCCAAGTTTGAGATGATGAAGCCAGACTTTTTCTTTATTGGATGAAAAAGACTCTGAGATAGGAGAATGAGATGTTATGCCCTTGGTAGTGTTGGATTGACTTGGTGTATCGAGATAATAAAGCTCATCCCGTTCTCTAGCATGTCCAATCGTCCTCCCTGAATCCTTGTCCTGAAATACACAATAACTATGATTAAAAACCACTTTACAGTGCAAATCTTTAGTGGGCTTTTGGATGGAAACAAGATTTGTGTTTAGCCTAGGGACGTGAAGAACATTTTTTAACAACAGTGACGGGCTTATCTTGACATCACCTATGCCTGCCACAGTAGTTGATGATCCATCGGCTGTGACTATTTTCCTATTACTTGGACACGGGGTATATGGTCGGTAGCTCCCGAGTCAATAATCCAGGAGCTGGTAAAGGCTATATCCGAGACATTTAATCCAATGGAGAAGGGAAGTTATCTGAATACGCCAGTGAACAAGTACCTGATGGTTTTTCAAGATTGCCAATAAGTGATCTCACCCTCAATTTCTTCTTGGCTGAGATTTCCCCTATGTGATGTCCCTTCATGCGGCTGCACTGCTACAATCTGGGCTCGTCCATTGTTCCTCAGTTGCTCTCCTTTTTGTCCCCACTCGTGGCTTGGTGGTTTTTCATGCAATTTCCAACATCGCTCACGAGTATGACGTGCCTTCTTGCAGTAGGTACACCAGAGTGTCTTGGTAGTCACGGTTTTGAGTCTTTGGTTGGTTGGTCCTCTCATTCTCGACCGCTGACACTTTTTCTACATTTGTGGCTGTCTTATTGCTGTTACTAGCAACTAAAGCTGAACTGTCAGTCCCCTTTGGTTTAAGCATCAATTCCCTTCTACTTTCTTCTCCTCAGATGAGTGCCACCACTTCATTGAAACTTAGAACTTCCTGTTTGCCAAGAATCTGAATTCTAACTAAATCAAATTCCGGATTGAGTCCAACAAGAAAATCATAAACTCTATCTTGTTCAATAAACTCCTTCAAAATTGTTGCATCATCGGGACACTTGGTCTTAATCACCCTATAATGATCAAGTTCTTGCCACATTGCCTTCATTTGATTGGCATATTCAGTGACAGTTCTATCTCCTTGTTTTGCAGTGATCGTCTTAACTTTGATTTCGTAGACTTGGGCAGCATCCTTTGCCTTGGAGTACGTTTCTTGAATTGCATCCCATACATCCTTGGCAGTGGCTAAGAACATACATGTATCGCTAATCTCCGGAGTCATGGAGTTCCATGGCCATGCCATGATCATCGAATTCTCCTCATCCCACGCTCCAAATCGTGGATCTTCCGGTTTTGGCCCTGTCCCTAAGATGTGGCTGATTTTTCCTTTCTCTTTCAGCATAGTCCAGACAAGTTGGGACCATTTAAGATAGTTTTTTCCATTCAGCCTATATGAGGCCTGAATGTTTTAGCAATTCCCCGGCTTGAGGCCTAACGATTTCTACATCCTTCGACTGTATCATAGCTGTTGTTTCTGCTACCTCTGACATCCTCAATCAAACCAAGCAGTCCCAAGGCAATTAACGCCGGTTAAGTCAAGTAAAATTTCAGTGATGAAGGCTAATACAATTCAGGCACTCACTTAGGAAAGCTTCCTGGCAGCAGTGGCGGCAGGGCAGGAAGCAGGGGACAGTTCGGGTGTCCGTGCAATTCCGTACAACCATGCAAAATCCGTACATGGTGGCAGGTCAAAAGTTGCACAGCGAATCAATGGAACTTCAAAAAACAAAATCAATTAGGCAGAAAAAAAAATAGGGCGGCAAAATAGAAAAAAGAAAAAAGAAAAGAGAACCCTGCGATGAAGGCTAGGGTTTCAGAATACCCCCCGGTAGCAGGACAAAAAAAAAGGGAACCCTTGGCGATGAAGGCTAGGCTTTCCGTTCCCAGAAAAAGAGCCTATGGCTCTGATACCATGTGGAAATTTGAGAGGAAAAATTGAAGGAATTGTATTATTGCATGACAATTACAACCGGTCTATATACAGGAGCCCTAGCCTTTAGAAACGGCAATCACATCCCATAATCTGTGGGATATCACACTAAAAAATGAAACTAACCAAACCAACCTGGTTCTAGGGAAACTAACTATTATATTCAAACTTTCCTAATTTAGTCTATATACGTGTAAAACACATTACGGGATATAGTTCTTGGATGAAGGGAACGCAATGCAAGGGCTTCAAAGCTGTAAATTTTCCTGTGATCAAGTTGCAGACTTGTAAGATGTTTCTGCAAATCAAATCATAAACAAGTTTTTCAGGGTTTTATTTCTTCAGTCGTTTTTTTGAGTAATTCATTTTGTTATGTGGAGAGAGAGGCAAAAAGTGGTGGTATATGTTTCTTAAAATAGACGTGGATTTGTTTTGTAGGTGAAGCAAAAGCATGAAAGCATGGAGGTTGATAAAGAGAGATGTGGAGGTGCAGGAAAAGATAGGGACAGTGTTCGTGCTGCAATTTTGGAGGAGTCTGTAATCGTATGTAACTTTACCTTACCTCGTGTCCATTTATCAAAAAAAGAAAAATAAAATGAAATAAAATACTTGTGTCATTGACATTAAGTGGTTGTGGTTTTCTCGTAACTGTGTAATACTCAGGTCTTCTCCACACTTAGTTTCAGTGGCTCAGCTCTATTCAGTAAATGGAATCGTGGTTTTGACGTTGTTATAATTGACGAAGCTGCCCAAGCTGTAAGTCCCATACTTCTATTGCTTTCTTTTCCCTTGTGCCTTTTGTTGTGAATTGACAATAAGAAAATGAGATAAAAAACTTTTCTTTTTCATATATTCTAAATGCTTTACACGGCATACATATATACAGCAACCCTGGCAACCCTAACATTAAGTCTGTATCCTAACAAGTTAGGAAACTAACAAATTAGGAAATTATCTCTAATTCTAAGGAAATAATCTGTCAAACTAATTTCCTAGAAAACCATCTAGCTATACACAGTTTTCCAGGCTGTATTCCCAGATGTACACAGCTTTTCCACACCTTTGAATGCTTCAAAGTTGTATATGCTTTTTGAGGTAATGGTGGCTAATGTATATTGGATACACCACATCCTCAAAATTAGCAGTGGTTGAAAAAAATATGGTTTCATCTTTTCTAGCAGAAGAAAGCATTAGTTACATTCTATGTCCTTGATGGAATGTTAGTGTTGTTGATGGATTTAAAATATGTAGTTCCGTCACCACCTCAATTCTATTCTTTTCTTTTTGGAAACGGTCCAGCACTTCAACTGGTTTTTTGGTTAAAGGGAGGGGAGAATGAAAGGAAAATAGTCAGCTCCCACTGCAAGGGAAAGGGGTTGGTAATATATATACCTATAAGATAGATTTAGGTTACCTATGGTTGCTGTGCGACAATCATCTGACAGGACATTGATACAAATTTCAGCAATTTCTTGAGTTTCCAGGACAAGGACACCTTTAGTTGAAAAATCCTTCCATGCTTTCAAAATTTTGGAAAGTACCATCTCTTTGTAATTTAACCATGTATATGTGTATCATTGCTTTGTATTTTTTTTCCTTATATTCTATCCTTTTCATGTCGAATTCTATCTGCTTTTTGGTAAGAATTCAGCAAGACAACATCTACCCGCATTGTGTAATATATTTTTAACAGGTAGAACCAGCTATTCTTGTTCCATTGGCCAATGGATGCAAACAAGTATTTCTGGTAAAACTCTAATCTTACTGTTTACTGGACTTATTGTGGACTTTGCATCCTCATTTATTCTCTTAGTGTCTCCTATATGCTGCTTTATGCGTATGAAATTTTATGTGTAAGTTGTTTTGTTTTTAATATACTGTTTTTTTTTTTTTTTTTTTTTTTTTTTTTTTTTTTTTTTCCCTATACCACGTAGGTTGGCGATCCTGTTCAACTGCCGGCTACTGTAATCTCTCCTATTGCGGAGAAATTTGGGTAAAACATATGTGATGACAATAATAATTCTTTTAATTTGTAAGAAATATCTGATGCATAAAGACATTTGTTTTACGTCTCTTTCTTGATTCTCTTGTGCAGATATGGTAGGAGCATGTTCGAGAGATTTCAGAGGGCTGGTTATCCAGTGACCATGCTCAAGACCCAGTATCGAATGCATCCAGAGGTTAGATGAGAGATATTTAGTTGTCCTTTATAAAAATTAGTTCATGAACTAATTTAGCTTTAGCCCAAGACACTGGTGGGGATATTATTGAAAATAATATATTTTTACATCAAGAATTTGACCATGTAATTATGTTATTCTACTTAAAATGAAGTTATAATCTTGAAATTTGAATATAATTTTAGAAGCAAAGAAAATAGAAATTGTCAAATGATGGTTGACGTGGAAGGCCAGTTTTGTTATCGCTATATTGTTTCAAAAACATCAGAACTAAAGCATTGGTCTGTAGCTTGGGGGTTCTGCCTTCATGAGGACTACTTATTATGCTGGAAATAATTATTAAATATTGTTGCAAACATTTTTGATGTTTAACGTGGACACTGCTATTGCTGCTTTGCGAGCTCCTTTTTCTTAATTTTTTTATTTTTATTTTTATTTTCTTCTTCCTCATATGACATTATTTCCGGCTAATATTTGATAAATGTACAAGTACCATATTCGGATCCCCTTTGGGCTTTGTTGTATTGAGTATTGTAGAACCACAAGCAGCTATCTGATGAGTACGTGCCAAACGTTACTCGTATCCGAGTTATCGTGGACTTTGCCATTGCATTAGTGGTGTCTTCTTAGTATTCAGTTTTTACTATAGGGGCAAATAAACTGTGTAATATACCAAGTCTATTGGGGTTTGAATTGCACATTAGATGGTAAGGCTTGTGTCCATGGTCTGCTATGTGGTTCTTTACATCTAACCTAATATATGCAGATACTCCCAAGTGGATGTTTGTATAAGCTATTTCCACTTGTTTTCCTTGGCATCAAACTGCATTTTTAAGAAATAATATCCAACTTACAACCCTATTTCCTGAATCAGATCAGGAGCTTTCCGTCTGGGGAGTTTTATGCTGAGTCATTGGAGGACGGTCCCAACGTCAAAGATCAGACACGGCGTGACTGGCATGACTATCGCTGTTTTGGGCCATTTTGCTTCTTCAATTTACTCGAAGGGAAAGAATCCCAACCTTCAAGAAGTGGATCGTGGGTAAACGCTGATGAGGTCGAGTTTGTTTTCCTTTTGTATCAGAAATTGGTGAGCACATATCCAGAGCTTAAATCAAGTCAGCAATTCGCAATCGTATCCCCATACAGCGCCCAAGTAAATCTCTTTAAAGAACGTTTTAAGAGTACCTTCGGGGTCGACTCGGAAAAAGTAGTGGATATCACTACTGTGGATGGTTGCCAGGTTAAGTGTTCAGTCACTCCACTCTGTTCTTTTGATGATCATGCATGTCAACTGCTATGACTGTGGCTTGTGTGGTTTACTCAGACCTGTAGAAGCATGGAACTTCGAAAAAACCAAGCTTTCTATATTTTTACATATTTCTTCTAGTAATTTACTATTAGAACATGTGAAAACCATTTTTTTTTCCCTTTCTTCCTGCAGGGGCGTGAAAAGGACGTCACCATATTCTCTTGTGTTAGGGCAAGTGAGAATAAGGGCATTGGATTTGTTTCTGATTTTCGGCGAATGAACGTCGGAATTACAAGAGCAAAGTCTTCTGTCTTGGTACGCTATTCTTTTAGCTTATAACATCAAGTAGTAAAAGTTAGATATCAATCTCTCTTCACCTCATATGCTGATAGCCGAGTCTGACATTGCACATTTGATTAGGTGGTCGGTTCTGCATCGACATTAAGGAGGGGTGATGAGCATTGGAATAACCTTGTGCAAAGTGCTGAGAAGAGAGATTGTATGTTTAAGGTAAATGTTATCTTTTACTGAGTGTCCAAATATTCACTTCTCAGCAAAGAATTTGAAAACAAAAAATCTATTGATGAAAAAAAAAAAAAAAAATTGCCCCTTGGAAGACGCACACACAGATTGGATAAATTGCTCTAAAACCATACTTGTTCTTTTAAAAAAAAAAAATCCCTTTCCTCACTCTGTTTCTCTGTTATGACATAATTTCACATTCTTTACCACTTCACAAGTGCATCACTATATATCCAGTTATGATTAAACACTAACATAAGCGGAGCAATGTTGCCGCTATTTTAAGATTCCAGTCATTGAAATCTGCAAAAAACCTTAAAAATTAACTGGTCGATGTGGCAGGTATCAAAGCCGTATAATTCGTTTTTCAGCAATGAGAATCTAAATTCCATGAAAGTGGGAGATGAAGAGCCTGCGGCAGCCCAGAATGCCACTGAGATGGAAGACAATGCAGCTGCTGCCTACAATCCAGGTGACGCCGACCAAGCTCACGGAGATGATGTAGGTGATTTTGGAGACGGGGATGTTGACATGGATGATGGCGGCGGCGGCGGAGGTTTTGATGAGGACTGAGGACATATTCCGTGGCCCCAACTATTTAACTCTGGCTACGGGTCAACACACAAGATAATGTAAATCATTCATTATTTTATTTTTTGAGCATTTGAATTGAAATCAACCACCATTTTTGTTCTTATACCCAAAAAGTCAAAAATTATTTGGAAAAATAATGTAAATTTCTTTGATACTAGTAAGTACATGTTTCAATAATGCATGAAAGACGACCGATGTATTAACATAAACTTTCCATTATTTTGCACTTTAGTATTTAACACTTTGTCTTTAAGCATTTAAATTTCGGACAATTTTCTTCAAACTCTCTCGTAATTTTAACCGGAAACTATAATTGTTCTCGTACTCAAATGTTTACCTGATATCTACTTTACGAAAATGTTTAGTTCAATAAGGTAATTGCAAAATTTTTTGTCAATTATGTGGCGAGAAAGAAAAATACTGGCGTTGCATGTTGGGACAGAGTACTAAAATGAGAGTTGAGCTCTAATCCGGGGACTAAACATGGGATTAGCCCAAAAACTAATGCAAGTATTTTTTTTTTTCTTTTTGGGTTTGGTAAGCAGCCAAAAAAACGAGAATATTTGGTAGTGAAATTTCCTCCCTAATTTAAATTATAATTCATAATTTATTATAATATTTTTTTTATAAAAAATACACATAAATTAAAAATAATTTAAATCACATTATTTAAATTCTTTAACTAAACATCTTCTAATAAAATATTAATTGATATTATCTTAGACGTGTACATCAGCCAGAGCCATGCACAGATGACACGTCTTCAGAACTACCTTTTGTTTTGACAACACAGGACACGTCTTCAACATCTTCTTTTTGTCTTGACAACACAGGACACGTCTTCAACATCTTCTTTTTGTCTCGACAACACAGGACACGTCTTCAACATTCCTTTTTGTTTTGACAACACAGGACACGTGTCTACAAATTAGGACCCACTTTCACAAGAAGCAGTTAGTTTCTTCTCACCCCTGACGATATAAGAAACTATTTTCTTGCTCTACCACCCCAAATTAACCTAGTTATCTGGATTCCAGTACTTGTTGAAATTTATCAAATGGGTAAACTCAAGATTTCAATAGCTTTGATGATTGTTTCTTGTATGTTGATGGGCTTTGCCTCCAAATCTGCATTTGGAGAAGAAGACCAAGAAGAAAAGAAACCAGTCAAAGCAACTCTCACAGAGAGGCTAACAAGTTTGCTCTATGTCTCCCCTCCAAGCTCTTCTCCTTCAACTTTCACCAACTGGGACAGAGTTAAATCTCTTCTGCACCAATCACATGCCTACTTCTTTCCTCCTAATCTTGAGTAAGTTTAGATTTTATTTTCTTCAATCAATCTCTCTCTTTTTTTTTTTTCCCCCCTTTATTTGTTTGAAAAGAAATCAAGTGAATGTTTTTTTATTTATTTATTTTAACTACAATCAATCTCTTTTTTTTTTCCCCTTTATTTGTTTGAAAAGAAATCAAGTGAATGTTTATTTATTTATTTATTTATTTATTTTTACTTCAATCAATCTCCTTTTTTCCCCCTTTATTTGTTTGAAAAGAAATCAAGTGAATGTTTACTTCAATCAATCTCTTTTTTCCCCCCTTTATTTGTTTGAAAAGAAATCAAGTGAATGTTATTATTATTATTATTATTTTTTTTTTTAAAAAAAAGGGAAAGAAAAACTTCCGAGTAAAAGCGACTGAATTTTGTTTTAAATTTAGTAGTTTCGAATAAGGTAATAAAAAAAGTTGGGGAATTATCTAGAAGAAAACAAAAAGTTGGGGGAAAAAACATTTTTTGGTATTAATAATCTGATGTTTATACAAGTGTTACATCTATCATTGTCTTGATCACAATTGGAATGTCATTTTGGACCTGTATAAGAGTGATAAATTGTCACATGTAATTGGTATTAGGGGAAAGTAGCACAAAATATGAGGTGTGTACTTGTAGCACTACTCTTTTATATGTTAAAGGAAAGGAACCTATTTTCGTTATTTTTTTATTTTATTTTTAAGAAAGAAATGAAATAGTCGTGATTTTAGTGGGCGGTATGTACTATGTTACATACATATATATATATGAATATATATATGTATGTGTATATGTAATATATATGTAATAGTTTCAGGAGTAATGAAGCAAATCAAGACATGATGAGTGGTAGTACAAGTGGCAGAGGTGGAGCTGGAGAGAAAGTGAAAGAGGCAGTCACAAGAAGTATGGAGCAGGGCAAAGAGAGTGTTGAGGATTCTGCAAAATCAGCAGCCAAATTAGCTGGGGAAACTATGCACAAGACCTCCGAGAAGGTCAAGAAGAGCTTGTCTAAGGGAGAAAAAGCACATCATCATCAACAATCCCACGAGCTCTAATTATTCCATGCATATATATATATATATATATGTGTGTGTGTGTGTGTGTGTGTGTGTTTTTATAGTGTAATACATATCAATGTTATTTGTGGGTTCTTTTTTTTTTTTTTTTTTTTTTCATTTTTTGTTGGTTATGAATTTGGATTGTGGTCTTGGATATTGTTTAAAACGTGATGAGTTGTGTTTTGTGTATTTGGCATTTGCATATGATCAAAAAGTATGAAAAATCATCTTACAGTAGCTTATAAATATATTCATGTATTTTTATCTTTATGCTCATTTACATTGTAAAAGTTGGACCACATTAAGGTTTCTTGTTTTTAAAGAAAACATCAAGAATTGAATCGAAAAGTTTTTGCTAAGATTAATGGGTGAGCTCCTCTTTACTTAAATAAAAAAAGTGACATAAATATTGTTTGTTGAAATATTACTGTGTTTCTTCAAAATTTTACGTTTCCTCTGTTTGTTTTCGAAAATAGATCAAGAATAATCCCTCCAACGTCTGACCGGGCAATTTGTAGAAGGAGCTAGATTGTTCTTAGGAGATGTTTGTTTTATGTTTACTAGAGAAAAACTTAAATGTCAAAAAATTAAAATTATGAATAATTATTCTGAATTTATGAACTAAATGGGTTTTTAATAATTTGTACTATTTATTATTTTTTAACTTCAGTTTTCAAAAATAAAAAAAAATTTAAATGTTTCAAAAATTAAAAAACAAAGAGAAATGGTTTGAATTCTGAACAGCATTATTTTTTGTGACGCAAGATTGAATCGAACTTACTGGAGAAAATGAAGCCACTAAATTACCCAAAATGACAAAAAAATTAAAATTATAAAATAAATTATTTTTTTGAGTTTAATAAAACTCCAAAATACCAAATATGAGAATTTTTAATCATCTATCTAAACTTTTAAAGTAACAAATTAATATAGGAAAAGTCCCACATTAATTGGGATGTGATCATCCTTCCTTAATAAATGAGGCAACCTCCTAATCCAACCTTCTTCTATTATTCATGTCATTTAGAGTAGTTCTACAATAGTTGCTTTATAGTATCTTTCTTTTTCTACATGGCCACCATCATCTATCTATTTTTCCTAATGAGTGATCATCCTAACAAAGAATCCAAAACAGAGATTAAGATTTGCAGAGATTTAGATCTATCGATGAAATTGATAAGTGGATTTATATCCATCTTCTAGCTGGATGTCATCTATATGCAGGAGCATCATAATGATGTCATCCTTCTCTTCATCCCACAAAATTCGTTTATGAAAACTTCAAACATTTTTATCGCCTAAAACGGACAAGTTTGCTCAAGAACATTTCATCCTACTCCAATTTTTACTTTTAACATAGTTGTTAACTAACACTCATTCTTCAAAAACGAAACTATTGAAGACTTTTTGAATAATTTTTATGTATTTGACCATTATTTTTATCTACTAATTTAGAGAAATAACACAAACGAATCATAGGTGACCTCGAACCAATTATTTTCATCCTTCCATCTCAAGGGAGTTAGCCATTGGTACTAATAGGACACGTGTCACACTCTTGATATTTGTGGGAAAATTCCCCAATACAAATTACTTTTTGTAGCCACTGGAACCAATAGGATGATGAGTTTCATGTGTCATCCACGTGCTCTTATCGGTCCGTTTAGTTCACTGATTCGAGTTGAGATGTGATTTTATGTAAAAATTTTTTACTGTAAAAAAAATTAGATGTAATTATTTCTTAGAGTTTTTTACTATAGTAAAACTCAAATTTTAAATTTTAATCGGTGAAATGAATCCCTTGAGAGCCGGGTTTGAAGAAAGTGTGGCTAGTGTTGTCCAAATTGTTGGTGTGGATTTCTCAACATCAATGCTCATCTATCTACTCTGTTATTTTCAATTGATCTCAAATTGTTTCTCACCGTGAGAGACAATGAGAGGTGCCGAGCTCTAATTAGGCAAATACATACTTTTAAGATTAATTAGTAACAAAATATTGATAAAGAGAATAGAGTATTTAAAATATGGAACAAAATGTTCTATTTAGGTGAGGTAATCAATTGTCTAGGATTTCAAATAATATTACCGAATTTCTCCATTAAAAAAAAAAAAAAAAAAAAAACCTAGGAAAATTCCTTGATATTCCTTTCTAGAATCATGAAACGTGTCAAGTAAATAGGACACGTATCTACTATTGAAATTTTCTGTACTGGGATTCAGTACCGGTTTTGTCTGAGAAATAATATAGTCACTTCTTCCTTTGTCACTTTCTGTTGTCACCCTCTTTACTTTTCTTTATGCTATGCGCCATCCCACTTCTCTATAAAAACAAAGCATAATTATAAACTATTATTTTTATCTCTCAATTATAACCATACCACTCTTTAATATCATAAAATTCGCATTATTGCTCATTTCATCTTTCTTTATAATTTTACTCTATGTCGTTGCTTTTTATTTTATTCCCTTTTTCTCGTCATCTTTAAAAGTTGGGAATTATTATTTTTTTTTACTAGATCTATATATTATGTATACGTATACGTTATACAGTACTATGTATTGCGACCCTTTTTATGAGAATATATATATAACGTCAATACTTTATAGTTGTTTCATTTCTTAACATGCACATGTCAACACACGAGAGAATTAGGCTCAATCATAGAGTCAACCTCTAGACTTGGTTGCTCTCTCACAGGTCACGGACTGTTGAATGAGTCTCCAACAGAGATTAGACTACTTATTGAGTTCGCAGCCTCTTAAATCTAGCAACAACCTATCAAAACAACTCAAATGTATTTGAAATGAGCCAGAACCTCTTGATAGCTCGTGGGTCGTAATTTATGAAATAATAATTCAGCAAAAAAAATATGAAATAATAAAAAATAAGTGAGTAATATGCTATAAAAGAATTTTATAATATGAACTGATGGTATAGTTGTGATTAAGAGGTAAAACAACGGGTTAGAATCATGTTTTAGAGGAATAAATTGATATGTGACAATAAATGTAACGGTGCGAAAAATATGAAAATGATAAAAAGAATGATAACACAAGTAACCCTAACATTTTTTGATTTTACATATGCCTTTTAAATGTCAAATCACATTAACATAATAATAAAGAAAATATAATTAATATGCATATTTATATATAAAAGAAACTTACGAGAACCCTTATAGTCTAAAACTTGCACGTAGAATATTCTCTTAGGCCATCTTCAATTTATTACTCTATTTTAGAGTTATTCTATCTCTAAAATAGAGTAACGAGAGGTTCATCTCCAACTTATTTACTTTAAACTTTACTCTACAAGGAATATTCTCAATATATTTTTTTTATAATTTTTTTATATAATTCCTAATCTATTTCACCAATTATGCACATATATTACTATTAACAAAATAAAATGAATTATTAACCAACTTCAAGAAATAATAAATAAATATTATTAATAATTACATTAACTAAAAATCTTTAAAAACCAAACAGTACATTTAATAATAAAACATAAATAAATATTATTAATAAGTTAATTATAGTTAAGTCTTTTTTATTTTAATGTAACATTAGCGTTAAGTTTGGTTAATATTAGTGTTAACTTTATTTTATTTTAGTCTAACATTATGTTTTTCTTATTCATGCTAATGTTTGTTTTTTAATTTATGATTGCATGTAATTTAGTTTTTGCATTGTACATGTTAACTAAAAAATTGATTTAACCAAAATCATGAAAATTGAAAAGTGGGATAAAAAGAGTAGTTTTTGTTTCTTTGGTGGCAAAATGGAAGAAAATTGACTCAAAATTATAAACTTGGGAACAAAATAAGAATTTTAAAAAACATTTGGTAAACTAATTAAAATGGAAAGCAAAAAAAAAAAAAAAATCACATCGCTCAACTAGCATTGTGGCGCGGCACTGTAGCTTTGCACCAACTCCGACATGTTGGCACAAAGCTCTGGTGCAGGGCTGGAGAAGCCCTTGCGCCATATCTCTCCTCTTGAGCGCTGGGTTGGAGAGGCCCAAGAATATAAATAACTCATTTAATTCGCTGATTTGAGTTTTTAATTTTAATTAAAATATGACTTTATGTGAGTTTTTACTGTAATAAAAAAATTAAATGTGACTATTTCTGAGAGCTTTTTACTATAATAAAACTCGAATCGGTGAAATGAAATAATGTGACAGTGGCACGACATGGTATGGTGAAAATTCCCATTAAAAGACATAAACAACCATCATACTCACTATATGATACTGAGATTAATTTTATAAATGTCCCTCAAACTATATACCTTATTTTATAAATGTCCAAGAATTTTATGCATTCATTTGTTAATTGTACAAATTTATGCATTCGTTTGTTAATTCTACAAATTTATGCATTCGTTTGTTTTGCGGATTGAAAAAATCTCAATCAGTTACCAATCCGTGAGACTCTTAATCCAATCTAATCTAATCGGAAAACAACATATTCTGTAGATTGTATTATGCATATTCGTAGATTAACCTATGTTTTGAACATTAATTCTTATAGCCTCTCTCTTTTTAATATTCTCATAAAATTAATAACAAAATTAAACGCAAACATGATAACATTAAAATAGTTTCACAAAATCTAATTCATGACAACACATAATCTAACTAAAATTTAAGTCTTTGACAATAATTTAAAATCTAAGATTCAAAACAATTGTAGGAAACAAACATCAATAAGTAAAGTCTTTGAAAATAATTTATAAATTTTCTATATAGGTTACTTATATGTAATAATATATAAAATATATTTATATATAATATATAGTTTTGATTGACAGATTATGCAAATTGAGAAATTTTTAATCCACAATCCAATCTGTAACTATGGATTTCAATCCATTATCAATTTAAAATTCTTTCAATCCAATCCAATCCATCGGATTATGCAGATTAGATGGATTGACGGATTCGATAAACACCTTAACATCAAGGAGTGTATTTAAATTGTTTTAAAAATCAGATAATATTTTAAAACAAGGTAGGGGCATTTATGAAATTATTCCCATGATACTGCCATTTGCACTACCCACTAGTTCCTTATGCGTGACAATATGCCTATGATTTGAACAACACAACGCAACATGATAAACGTCAAGAAATGATGATATTTCAAAATCTCGTTCATTTTATCGATTTGAGTTTTACTACTGTAAAAAAGCTCTCACATAAAGTCATATATTAACTCGAATCAGGAAACTAAACGGACCCCAAATATATTACATTGGGAATCGTGCACTTTGAAGACCTTTGTGACTTTCATTTAGGACCTTTATTCCCTTGCCATATCCAATGGAATATATTCAATCTCTTTTTAGAGAGATTAATCCTCACTCAACTCAAAGCAGATCATAAGTTGACACAATTTTTTTTTTTTTTTTTTTTTTGTGTCTGTTGGTAAGATGAAGGAGCTTTGGCCAGATTATCTCTCCAGTGCTGCATTCAACATCAAGGAAGTTGCATTTTTCGGAATGGGAGGCATGGGGAAGATCATTTACTTTTCTTGAAGATGTAGAAGAGAGCTGGGAGTCGTTCTGCAACGATGAAAACCCGACTCTCTTCTAGTTTATCTGAGGGGTATTTGGTTAGGATTATGTTATGATAAAATGCTTTATGATTTTTCTTTCGTTGTCTAGAAGTAAGATTTTATTGATCTTGTTTACAATTTCATCTTCTCTTTGTTCAGGTACGAGATTATTTTCAATTGCTAGTTCTATTTGTTAAACCTACAACCAAATCGTGTAAGCACCCTTTGATTAGCTAACTATTTTTTTTTTTTTATTATTATTCAATTTCAAGTGCCAGCAGATTTATGTACTTGAAGAAAGTAAAACTGTTTAGTATAGGCAAATGAAGAGAGAATCCTCTCCTTGATTGGGCATCCAAATCAATTGGAATTCTCTGGACTTTACAAATTTGCAGGTTCATAAACTGTCACATCATGATTTACAAATATGTACCAATAATGTTATGATCAGAGATTTGACAAAGGTTGGAATTACTCCCATGACTTTCCCATTAATTTGTATATGTACCAAACACCACTTTAGCAAAAATAAAAAAAAAAAAAAAAACAACACCCCTTTAGAATAGAAGAATATTTTTCCCTTGTAAGAGTTTTGAAAGGACCATGGTAAAAAGGAATGTGATCAGAGGCAATATATTTCTTACATGACATGTGACTATAATTAGAAAACTAGTCATGTTAGCAGGTTCTCTAAGCATTCTTTTATAACCAACAAAGATGATGTCTAGAGTGACTTTCATACAAAGACTTTCCCATGTTTCTCAAGGCATTCTATTCGTTATTTCTTTGGTTGTCATATCTTTGGTTCTGTTATATTCTTAAAAACAGGAAAGATTGAATACTTTGCAGACTCAATAGATTCAACATCTATATAAAACACCCACGAGACAAGGTTAGTAGGCAAATTGAACAGGATGGTTGCATGCCCGCCTGCAAGGAATCCTACTTTTTCTCCTTCTAACAACATGAATTTTTTCGCTTCTGCAAAACGTATGATTCCGTATCCCGAATAAAGAACCAAGACGAAGATTACAGACACTTTGGAAACAAAATCAGGGTGTGTTCATTTGCACAAGTCAAGTCACTGTAGTAAAAAAGCTGAATTTGAATTTATGTGAGAAAAATCACTGTAACAATATGACTTGAGTCATGGAATGAATAAGGCCTCAATAAATATTAGTTTGAGGGTGAAATCAATTAAACTAACATTCGAATATCTAATACTTTTTGTCAAATTGACCAAGTTCTATCCAAAGCAGGCATCCAAAGATTTTTCACAATGAGCAATTTATTTCTAGAGTCATGAACAAAGACACCAAAGATGAAACGCTGAGAACATTTTTGCTTGAACAAACAGCAAGAAGAATATTAAACTAATCACAGCGCTAATGTAAGATGATCAGCTGATCATTCAAGCACCTTATTTTGATAAGCTAATTTTTCATGCCTTGTAGGGCACAGGTATCCTCTGTGTTCCAGGGCCGGCCACCATATCATCCCAAAGCAGATTTGACAGTTCCATTGTCAATTCTCCCACTCTTCCTGTTACCACAAACCATACATAAAACATCCCTTGTAAGAAGAGGTTTTATTCCACGTTATTCTTGCAATGACATTCTACAAAGAAAAAAAAAAAAAAAAAAAAGAATTTTTTACCATCTCCAATTGGTTGGTCATCCCACATGATTATTGGCAGCACAGGCAGTGTGCTTCCTACATACATCATTTCAGCAGCACTTTTGGCTTCTTCCACTGTAACGTTTGCAAGTTTGACGCCTTGTAGACGCCCTTCCTCGACCAACTTGGGAGCTAGTTCAAGAAGTCGTTTGGCAGTGCAGCCACTGAGGATCTTATCGAAGAAGGGCACTACGAGCTCCTTCTCACGTGTAATAAAAGCAACATTCACATTTGGACCTTCCGCGACATAACCATCCTCATCGACCCAAATAGACGCGAATGCTCCTTTCTCTTCAGCTTCCATTACCGAAAGAACATTTGGGAGGTAATTCACATTCTTCATCGTTGCAAACTGCGGTGCCTTCATTGGCACGCTCGATGTTATCACCTTAACCCCTTCCTTGCACTGGGAAATGTCTTCACCAATAACCACTGCATAAAATGCAGATGTTGGGCATTTTGCAGGAGAGAGCAAGAAGTTTCCCGGGCCTGCACTCAACCAATATCTTAACGTTCCCCTCTTACAACCTGATGCTGCTGTCAGTTGCACGAGAATGCTCCGGAGAGTTGATCGAGGGAAAGGAGAAGGGATCTTTGCTTTTGCAGCTGATCTAAGGAAACGATCAAGATGGGCATCAAGTTCATAGAGGTATCTGCAGGGATATGACATAGAAGATGTGCACAAGATCATAAAGCCAAACGAGTGTATTGTAAGTAAACCAAATTAGGAGGACTGATACAAGGCCTAACCCATCAAACAAAACCGCAGTGTCAAACACGCCGTGGCCTCGATGAACCATGTGATCATCTATTGGAATGACCATCAGAGCTGGATCGAGAATGATGCCACCAAAAACGCTCGAGTACATGGCAGGGTAAGGTTGCTTTTCCACTGAGCTCCATTTCTCTTGAAGTTTTGCAACCAACTAGTGGATGAAACAAAATTATTGGATTTTTAAAGTTGAGAAATAAGTTAAAAAAGAAGATGGCACAGTATACAAGGGCAATTTAGTGCTAAAACTTGCAAGAGAGATCATCTAACAACCCATTTATCTTATCCTTTTTCAGCATTTTTCTTAATATATTTCAGGCAGCCAAAAATATCCCAAGTCCTGACTATAAAATGAACAAGTAGAGGCATGGGATAATTGAAATGGGTATTGTGAAATCCTCTCATTCTCTTCCCCATATCTCTGTCTCCTTTCAGTTTACAGTAACAACACTTTGAACTTTCTCAGATAAATACAATCCAGAAACAAAGGCACAATTCCTCTAAAGAACGCCTAAATTAGCATTGACACACGTCATTCAAAAAATAAAAATAAAAATGAAAATATTCCTACTTGAAAACTTTAAACCAACCAGGGAAGTGAAAAAGAGAAAAAAAAGGAAAATTGAAGAAATTTGGCTTTATTTGTTGAGCTCTCACCTCAGATGATGATTGAAAGACATGAACTTCAAAGTCACTGCCATTTGCAACCTCCAATATCCCATCTTTCAAAACAATAACAGGAAAGCAAATTTAGAGCCGATATATTTAAGTTAATTGATCATTATATATAACCAAAATTTAAACACTCTAAAAGTCACCTGATTTCTTGTCACAAGAATAGCTGCCACTTTCCATGGTGCTAGTACTCTGAAGAGACAAAAAGAAGCAAGAAACACAAGGGAATTAGAAAGAGAGGAATTATTAGTGGAGATAAAATAGAAATTGTGGTTGCTTATATTGGAATTGTATAAGAACCTTTTTCCGTTCATTTATTATTTATTAAACTATGACTAATGCTTTCTTATTCAATCACACAATAATAGAAGAAAAATTAAGTCACAGTTTTGTCTTGAACTCATGGCAGATTCTCCCATGTACTGTTTTCAGTTTTGCATTACAACGGAGTTAGGTTGGTGATTCCAAATCACTAAGTTACAAACGCTAGACTTTGTAAGCAAAGAAATTCTCAAACTTTTCCTTGTTGTTTATTAAACAAAATTCCAAGCGAAGAATGGTAATAAAAAAAAAATAAAATAAAATAAAAAATAAAAAACAAAACCTTGATGATTGAATGATGTAGCAAAGGACAAGGAACAATAAACTTGGTATTCTTCTAAAATATTCTATGTACATCTACATCCAACTTTAGTTTGATTTTGTGGGTTTCTGAACTTTTTGTACTTTGGCACTGGTACTACTTTTTTTTTTTTTTTAGCGATTCAGTCAAATTTTCAAAAAATAAAAAAAAAAAAAAAAAAAAAAAAATTAGTGATTTACTATAATGGTTGACGGGGTTAAATTTTATATTGAATAATTTTTATTATTTATCATGGCCTGCACTTTCGTGATTGGGTTTTTTAAGCAAAAAAAAATTCTGGTTAAAAAGGAAAAGCAAAACTTAAACCAAACTAAACCCCAAATGATTGTAGTAAGGACAAGGGACCATATACTTTTCACAACTCATATTTTTTTATTACAATATTTTTTTTAATAAAATTTAAATTTTTTTATTATAATATTTTTTTTTATATAAATTTTTTTTTATATTATAATATTTTTTTTATAAAAAAAATTTAAGTTATAAAAAAAATACATCTGTAACAATTTGTTGAGGACAAGTCTTATTAAAAAGAGAAATAAAAAAGGAATTGCAAAGGACAATGTACAATATAATAATTTCTGATTGAACCAAAAAATTAAAAAAAAAAAAGATTTAGGTCTCATTCATTTCACCGATTTAAGTTTTATTACAGTAAAATTTTTTAAAAAATTATCATATCTAACTTTTTTATTACAGTAAAAAATTTTCATATAAAATTACATCTTAACTCAAATCAACGAACTAAACGAGTCCTTAGATACTCTGGGTCTTTCTCTTTTCTAACCTTCTCTATTTACCGAATTGTTATTTTTCCAAATAGTTGAATAGTTAATTGCAGTTTGATTCTTTTTCTTCTTTGAGAATGCCATGGATTGGGATATCTAGAATTTGATGCTTGAGGCTAATTTGGCTTAAAGATTTCTATTCCTTTGTTTGGATTAGGATGTTTGATACTGTCGTTGCTCATAAATTATCTGAATAGGCCGCGTTGTTTTCTGGTGAGGGAACGAGCTATTTGAGCTATGAGGATTCCTTTATTTTATTTTTTTTTTTTCCCTTAGTTCCTTTTTTTTTTTTTTTATTTTTTCCTCTTAAATTGCCCCTCCTAAGATCTTATAATTTCAGTTTTTTATATATGTTATCTAAATTTTAACTTTATGCATACTCAATAAAATTTAAAAATTAAAAGAAGATATATTTAACAAGGTAAATTTAGTATTTTATTTAATTGTCTAGCCATGACTGACCGAGAGCTCCAAAAACCATAAATAACTGACACCTTAGCATTTTCAGCTCTTTTTTCCGCCTCGTGCGTACTTTTAGCTTATAGTGCTATAGGTGTTTATTACACATGGTTATGGAGATCGTAGTACGGATCTTAAGCTTAATCGTTCTGATATGCAGGATCTTCTACTAGAGGCAAGCATAAAGCATACTAGATAGGAGAATGAAGATTATAATATAAAAGAGGGAACTCAAAATTTCAGAGAGAAGGAGAGAGAATTTAGAAACTCATATTTGATCACTGAGAAAACTGTTTACAAGTTCTTCTTGGTTCGAAGAACTCTGCCACCAACAAGAGAATGCCTCGCAATATATAGCTGAAGCCAAACACTAGTCACTCTGACAAGATAAGACATACACCATTACACTTTTGACTAATTGGAAATAAGACACGCGACTTTAAGTAAAGTAGGAAAAGATAGAACCACTTTCGATGGAGTGGCAGGCAGGACACTGTTACACTTTTGACTTAAGTAAAAAGTATTACTGTACAGGATAGAGGATAAGGACTCGTGATTGAGTGATGGGTCCCATCATAGAGAGATGGTGCATGTTTCTGTGGATGAGTCGGACGAACTCGTCTCTTGAAGACAGTCACGTGCAAGCCATTGATTGAGATCTGTCGATGAGTCATTATCTTGGAATCTTGGAACAGTGTAGAGTTGAAGTCTGGTTGTTCCTGTGTGCCTCGAGGTGGTTGAGCAGTATCTTCCTGTGTGTCTTGAGGTGGTTGAGTAGTGTCAGAGGTTGATGCACTTCCTTGGTTGAAAGCAAAGTATCCACTGTTGCTAACAATGAAGATGTTATCTAGCCCATAGACATGAAGTTGTGGAGCTATTGCAGAGCTAGTGCAGGGTCAGAGCAGGAGTTCCGGTTGATGTCCATTTTCTCTACATAGAACTTTACCAAGGTGGTCACTAAAGTAAAAATCGTGTGGGCTCAAACTCAAAACGGACAATATCATATTAGGTGGGGATGCGAGTCTTTACATATAGTATCAAAGACTCTATCCAGCCAAAAATGTGACCAACGAGGATGTTGAGCCCCCATAAGAAGGGGTGATTGTGACAGCCATCAATTCCTTGAGGCACAAGGCTAAAAAAAGGTAAGTTGTGCAATCCCACATCACCTGTAGATGAAAATAGGTCATGGTTTATAATGAATGACATCACCTCCCAATAGTATGAGGTCTTTTAAGGTGAAACTCTAAAATAAAACCATACAGGTTTAGGCTCAAAACGGATAATATCATATCAGATAAGAGTGCAGGTCCTTGTAAAATGTGTCAAAATAAAAAGAGTTTTAACTAATAATCTAAAAGGATACTTTTATTTTTATAACTACACGTAGCTAAACAGCGAATTTCAATTTCACTTGAACTCAGGGAAGCGAAGAAAGAATTTTTGTGATTTTCTCGAGATTTTCCGTGAGTGGCCCAGTGATCCATGGTGACATAACTGTCTCTTAGTGCGTACATGCCTTTGACCTTCTGTTAGTAACTTCTGTGTGCGTTAAAGAGGTCCAAGAAGACAAGTACTTTGCTTCTATGTGTCTCATTAGAACCCTTTGACAAGAAAAACGTAGAGCTACCATCGGTGTTAAGCACAACAATTAGTAGAAAGTAAATCCCTTGTATGGGTCAGATGTTGCGATACTTATATTATATTAGGTCCCTTTTAATTTGTTGATTTGAGTTTTTAATTTGAGTTGAGATATGAATTTATGTGAGAGCTTTTTACTGTAATGAAAAAGTTAAATGTGATTGTTTTTTAAAGCTTTTTACTATAACAAAACTCTTAAACTCGAATCAATGAAATGAACGAGATTTTAATATGCGGTGCTCCACAGCACTAATGCTCTATAACACTATTCCTTCAACAAGTACAAATGTACAACCACTTTGAGGACAGAAAGGGCTTGCGAAACTTTATGCGCAAAGTCTACATTGTAAATCGAATTTGTTGTGGCAAAGGTTTATTTGAGCATAAAAAATTATGGTCAAGTTGATCAAATTAGGCCTCATCATTTCACCAATTTGAGTTTTTAGTTTTAAATTTTACAAAGAAAAACATTATGAATTAGATCTCTCAAAAATGTCACATCTAATTTTTTTTCTGCTGAAAAAAAAACTCTCAAAAAATATCACATCTTAACTCGAATTAAAAACTCGAATCTGCGAAGTAAACGATGCCTTAGTTAATATTATTGTTTTAGATTAGTTAATTATTGTGTCATACTAATTAAGTCCACTATTTTGTGTCACTATATTATTTGCCTTTTGATCCTTATTGAGTAGATACTAATCTGGACTGGGTCCCTTGTTTTTCCCCATTCGGGGCTTTGGATTTATTTAACATATTTCAATAGTGCTTTTAAGAATTTTTAGCACTAGTAGTCCTATAATGTTTTTGGACATAACTTTCATCCTTAAATGGTATAAAACAGTAGTTTTTATCATATAAACTTCTAATAGCTATAGAAAAGGCCTGTACTTTTGCCATCCTCTCCCAAATTTCAACATAATTATAACAAGTAAGGAAGACAGATTAACTTTGAAGCTATAAGTATTCAAATATATACATATACTTTTTGAAGTAATATGATTTTGAGTATAAATTTGCGCAGAATCTAACCCAGTGAGTTTTGTATTACTTTTGTAACTTATAACAAGTAAGGTCATATCTGTTTATAGCTTTGTACATGTACTGACAAATTGTAATACGTGACTGGAAGAACAAAATTTATCAGAAATATTTAAGCAACACCGTCGTCTAGATGATCCGAAGACAGTCTTCGACCACCGATAATCTATCGTAACGATTACACAAGTTTAGCATGCCTTTGATAGAAAGACTTTGTCCTCCTTAATGCCTCTTCAAGGGAAGATGGATCTACAGCAAAAGTAATTCTAAGCCAGTTCTTGAGCCCCACTGCTGTCCCTGCATGCAAAACAAGTTTTGTTGTTCACTTGTTAAGTAGTGTCAAATAACCCACCTACTTGCAAGCCCTTAGATACACACACACACATATATATAGCTTTTCGTGAAGGATTGTTCCTACATTTAACATATAGAAGCCGCGGGTATAACATGTGTAATATTGACTTTTAAGAGGAATAATAACGAAGAACATTTTGTCATATACAAAAATACACCTGAGAATTTATTACCATCATGTACAATTTTACCATTAATTGTACCGTTTTACTGAACTATTGAAAAAAAATGATGAAAAGAGCCCATTCACCTATGGCCATACCGCAATGTGCAATCCATTTGGCAAGTTAATGAAAAAGTGATGTGGTGACATAAAAGTGACATGCAAACTAAGCTACAAGAAATCATGAAGTACCAAAAACACAAGTTTGTGTGTCCTTTTCTTACCTGGAAGAAAGATCACAGATTCTTCTTTGACAAGTTTGAAACAGAAATCAATGTCGTCACTAATATCTTCTAGTAATGAGAGGTTCAATTTCACCTGCATTCATTAAACTAAAATAAGCAAACATGAAGTCTTATAATACTTCAAATTCTCACATCACAAAACCAAACATTCGGCTATTTTTCTCACCATTACAGCCATAGATCCCTCAGGCCTGTGTGGACAGGTAATGCATGGAATTTCCTTTATTCTATCACAACAAATATCTGAGCTCTGCTTCAGTAAGTAATTGGTTCTTTTGAAGTAAGCCTCCTCTGTTTGCTCTAGGATGCGAGGAACCGCTGCCTAAAACACCAACAAAGGCATACTAATTCATAAGAAACATGAGAAATGAGTCGATGGAATTTTTGGTCGTGAATTCTTGACATCAGACAAAATTTGCATTGAAGTTTCTCATACTATAAAACAGGATGAATAATAACCAGAAACTCTATTAGTAGTGCACAAGAATGATATTCTTTGCATTCAGGTAATATCAACATTGCCAATTACTAAAATACCTGTATTTTGAGTCTTATTTCCATTTATTTTTATCTTTTCAGTGCATGAAACTGCAGGAAATGCAGATACATTACTAGCTGCCATGCACTTGAAACATGTCAATCTGGTACTTTTGCATAAATAGGTTGCTCCGAAATGAAGAAGCTTATGTTACATGATCTAAGCGAATTTGGAAGTCATTCAGCAATTATGGAAACTAGTATCTTTAAATTCTATCCTGAAGAAATTTGTTCAAAGTACAAACCTGAATGAAGGTTGCTGGGCCACCCAAGATGTCAAAATATTTCTTGATGCGTTCAATTATCTGAAGCAGAACATGTACAAATGAATAAGTTAGGCATAATTAGAATCTCTCTATGTAAATAGTGATTTTAATTGGATGATCTTATTGTGAAAATCATGATACACCATAACAGAAAATTCCGATTGTGAGATGCAATAAGTACAGATTTATCAAATTACTTTCGAGAAAGAATGCAGAATATCTAAGTTGAGACAGTAATGCAGCCAAATTTCATCTTTCTTTCTTGGTTATGAAAATGTCAACTAGGGACATTAAAGAAAAGGAGACTTCGAACCATTTTTAAGTACACTTCATTGTGGTTAAATTATTGATCAAACTGTACATATTATTTTAGAACCATGCTATAAGGAAGTTTAAGAAACGCACAAATGAAAGAGTCAAAGAAAGAGCAAGAGAGAGAGAACCTTGGGTTTTCTAAACATGCCACATGGATCACTTGTCACGAACCAACCAAGTCGCCATCCGGGTACTATCCATCTCTTTGATAAGGACCCAAGAGTAAGGACAGGAACAGTTTCTCCAAAGACACCCATGGGTACAAATAGATTGCGTCCGAAAGCTAGGTGCCCATAAACTTCATCAGCAATGACAGGAATGTTTAGCTTTCTTGCAGTCTCTGCAATCTAATTGAAACACACAAGGCAAAAGAAAATACAAATATTTGTTAGAATGTTTTGTGTGGACTAGCATAATCATAAATTTAAGCATGTTATGGACAACGTAATCGAGTAATATTGGTTAAGCAGGTATTACATATTGGGTCATAATGGGATAGACACTCTTTTATTGAATTGCTTGAGACTCATGAACTCCTTCTCTCATATTGCTTTGGTCAGGCCATTAGGCCAAAGAACCACCCTATAGGACAACATCCACTAAACATGTGAAACATAAGCATAGGGCGAATCACATTTTATGTAACTTGGCTATGTGGTGTGTCAAGAGGGGTTTGCTGAAAAAAGTGAGAGGAAGAGCAACAGAAGAGTTCAGCACTCTCAGCCCTTTGACCGGTTTTTTGACAGGACGGATTCCAACAACTAATAGCGGCTCCACCACCACCAAGTATGGGAGGTAATTCATGAGCCCCTTTTACTATAGCATGCTTCAAAGTTCAAAAAGCCAACAATAGTTTTTATATTTTAACACCCCCCTCACGTGTGACATGGATAATGGGCACTCTTGTGGATAAATAATGAATTGTAATTATGTTTATCAATCCATCCCAAAAAGCTTAAACTGTTAGGAGGTGCCCAAATATAGTTTTTATATTTTAATAGCAGTGTTTACTTAAATCTATCAACATCTTCTTGGACCCCCAAAAAATAAAAAAAGAAGTCCATCCAATGACAGAATTTGTCTGGAAACAGAATGCATACATTAAAATACTAACCTTCTCCAAATGCTGATAACTGCATACATTCCCACACGGATTACCGGGGTTTATAATAACCAAAGCAACTGTATTGTGATCTGCAAGAGCTTCAACTGCATCAAGATCAACTTCCCAGCCATTTTCAGGGAGGAGATCAAAGTGGCGAACTTCGATATGTCTGAAAGAAGCGCAAAGTTCATAAATTGGAAAGCCCGGCCTTGGAAGCAGGATGTTTGCGCCAGGGCGTGCAAGCATTGCCAATGCAACATCAATAGCTTGTGTGCAACCAGATGTGATGAAAACATCATCAGATGTTAACTTGTATGGAAGATCACGAGACAAATACTCGGCAACAGCCCTGTTAAAACAAATATCAAGGCAAAATTATCGATCAAGAATGCATCTAAACCATTAAAAAAAATCTAAAACTAAATCTAACAGCACTGTACTACCATTTTTATGTGGCTCTAGACATATTGTTACAATCACTGCATTTAGAAGCAAAGGAGAAACTTCCAAAAAGAAAAAAAAAATCCATATCAATGAGAACAGAGTTCTAGAAAGTTACAATCACTGCATTGATTTGTCTTGCATTTGAATTTATATCTTTCTGTAAGCTTGAACTCAGTTTCTGTAAGCTCGAGAGGAAAATCCCAATTTGAAGAGAGAACTAAAATAAAGAAAGCTAGATAATTATTAAATTGGAATTGTTTTCAAATGTATCAGATTAGATTGTTAGACCCATGGATTTTTTTCACTCTTGCTATGAAATGTTTTTTGTAACTTAATATTGCCTTTAACTGCCATAAAAAGTGTCACTTAGACCATCTTCAATGCAAATGTTAATGTCAATTGTATATTTACTATCAAAAAGTGTGATATGGTATGTTATTTTTATTTATACTCTAATGCATAATGTTATGTGAAATGCTAAATTTACTTTTTCCTATAATTATTAAGCTTTAAAAGTTATAAAAGTAAACTTTTATGTTTAAAATAATTAAAAAATGTAAAAATTGCAATGATTACATGAAAAAGTAAACATTTCAACCAATAGCATGCTAAATTTCCCACTAAGTACTTAGTGGGAAATTTACCACAACATATAAAATATAAAAAATTTAAGACAACAAATAATATTACACATCAATTATACCATTACATTGGCGATGCTCTTAAAGAAGTAGATAACTAAAGCCAGACAACAAATCTAAAAAGAAAAAGAGAGGGCTAAAATTCACGTCAAAATGAAAAAAGTGCGCCAAATGGATAAAATTTGATTAAAAAAATTTAGTTTAAAATAGCATCCTAAATCAGACGATCTTTCTCCTATCATGGATGATTGATCAAAGTCTGGTATGTAGGAATCTGAGTATCAATCAACTGCCATCGCCCTTCACTCATCAACTCCTCAAAGTCTAAATCTAAAACCCCAAACTCCAACGGATCAACAGAAGATTCAGGGACAGAACCTGACTCGGAGACAACGTAATGGGTACTATCTTGTCCCAGTAAACAAACTCCTAACAAAGAACCATGCCGGAAAGGTCTATTTTGAGCTCTGGCGGGTGTTCCCAGTCCTGATTGCCCCCTCTTTCCTTTAAGAAAGAGCCATTTCGGCAATTAAAGAATTAAAGCCGATGGAGCCAATTGTCGACTTTGCTATGTGTGTTTTGGCCCTTTATGATTGGATGTAACTGTTAATATTACTCTTCTTGTTCTAGTTATACAAATAGCTGTCAACTCTGTCACCTCATTGTCAAATTTAAATGAACTGCTGAAAGCAAAGTGCCACGTAAATTTAAAACTTCAACTTCTCTCAGCATCAAAATAAATAAAAATTAAATAAAATCCTAATTAAAATCAAAAAGTAGAACCCAGAAAGCAAAGTTTAGATATTATAGGCAAAGGCAAACAAACAAACGCAAATCCAAATTCTGGGATTCGATAAAAACAAGGAAAAAAAAACCACATTATCGTCACAAAATACCCTTTTTGAACAAAAAAAAAATTTACAAAAAAAGAAGAAAGAAAATAATAAGAATCCCATTAAAGTGGATTACCTTCTTGTTTGAGGAAGACCAACAGTTGGGGCATAGCCATTGAACTTTTGAGAATGGAGAGAATCAAGAACAGCGTCTTGAGCGACATGGGCAGTTCGAAAGCAAGAATAAGCAGTTGGGTCGCCCATTCCAAGAGAAATTACTCTCTTTTCGTTACTCTCGTCAATATTCTCCATTAAAAGCCCAAGAATTCCTTTAATGGTGATTGTTGAAGGAGCCGTATAAGCTGCTGACTCTGCTGATATTACTCCGTCATTTTCTCTTCTCTCCATATTTTTTTTTCTTTCTTTCTTTTGATTATCTGGTTGTTGAACTCGTGAGCTTATGTGGCGGTTTTAAAAGCTGCGGGGATTCTGACAAAAGGAAGGAAGTGGTGTGTGGGAGAGTGCATGACCGACGGCCACACGTTCAAAGCCTCTTTTATAATAAGCAGCTGTATTTCTCCTTCTCCCTCTCTCCATGCAAACAAAACTTGACAAGTCAAATAATTTCATGTGAAATGTAATTTTAATTTGAGTTGAAATGTAATTTTATGTGAAAATTTTTTATTATAGTAAAAAGATTAGATGTGATTATTTATGAGAGTTTTTTATTATAATAAAATTCAAATTTTAAACTCAAATCAGTAAAATAAATGGGACCTAAATCTTAGAGGATGTTTGATTAGAAGATTTAAATTATAATCTTATTTATTTTATCGATTTGAATTTTTAGTTTTAGTTTTTATAGTAAAAAATTTTAAAAAAATATCACATTTAACTTTTTCTGCTTCAATAAAAAGTTCTCAAAAAATATCACATCTCAATTCGAATTAAAAATTTAAATTCGTGAAGTGAACGGGCCCCTATAATTCAAACTATTTTTAATTTATGTATATTTTTATGAGAAAAAAATATAATAATAAACTGTAAATTATAATTCGAATCAAAAAATAAATTATTTTACTAACATCATCTTAATAATTAATTGAACAAAAATTAAAAATCCATGTTCTTTTTTTTAAAAGAAAAAAAGGACAGTTGGTCAGTAAAATGTCAATTGTACCGTGCAGGGTCGTATCGGCCTAGCCTATAATCAGCTTTGCTTATGCCTGCTCTGTGTCGTGTTTGATCTAGTCGATTGAAACTTCATCCTGTGCTCAAAATGCCAACAAAACATTTCGCAAATTTCCACTCACTCGCGAATGGTTTTGTTACCTGCTCCCACTAGAAAGTTTTTCTCTCTTATTAGACAAGTATAGATAATAGATTAAGGGTTAATTTATTCAAAAATTAAAAGCTTGTGGACAACTTACTAAATTATGAGTGAACGTTTAGTTTATGAATTTAAAATCATGATTTAAAATTATTCTCAATTTACGTATATTTTTGTGAAAAAAAACATTATAGCGGACCACAAATTATGATCCGAACTATGATACGAATCCACCGACTAGACACACTAGTTCAGGGGAACCCTATTATTTATGAGTGTACCAAATCAAGAAGAATACTATTTAGCACCAAGAATTATACAACCTCTACGACCTCGTTCATTTTGCGGATTCGAATTTTTAATTCGAGCTGAGATGTGACTTTTTTTTAGAGCTTTTCACTGTAGCAGAAAAAGTTAGATGTGACATTTTTTGAGAGCTTTTTACTGTAAAAATTTAGAACTGAAAATTCAAATCAATGAAATGAACGAGGCCGACTTATGTATCGGCACATCAAAGCAGTATGGAAACCAATTATTGTACTTGTTATCAAATTCTATTTCATTATGTTCAATAGAAAAAGAGTCCATATTTACTATTCTTTATCCAAAAATTGCTACTATCATTGCTCTAATTCTTCTTAGCAGAAAAGGTTAACATTTTCTAAAAAATTTTCACTGTAGAAATTTAGAACTGAAAACTCGAATCAATAAAATGAACGAGGCTGACGTATGTATTGCCGCATGAAAGCAGTATGGAAACCAATTATTGTACTTGTTATCAAATTGTATTTTATTATGTTCAATAGAAAAAGAGTCCATATTTACTATTCCTCATCCAAAAATTGCTACTATCATTGCTCTAATTCTGCTCATTTTATACTTTTACACTGATCTAATTCTTCTTAGCTCATTTTATACTTTTACATTGACTTGCGTTATTAGAAAATCAGAATCAAGTTAAAAATGATCTCTCGCTATTAGTGAATGATTTATGTTTTAAACCTTTTTCTTTACGGTTGTAATATAAAGGCCCCTGAACTTCACATATTTAGTCACTTATAGTTCGTTTAGTTTATAAATTAAAATTATGAGATTTAAATTATTTTTAATTTACGTATATTTTTATATATTTTTATGAAAAAAATATTATAATAAACTATAAATCATTATTTAAATTAAAGAATAAATTGTCCAACTAAACAGAGAATTAATCTTTATTCTAGTAAATCTTCAAATTCGTTTGTACAGTTCAATCAGCCGCCATCCAATTCCCAATTTTGTTTTTATCAATATAAGTGGTTCCTTGCTTTGGCCCAAAAAAAAAAAAAAAAAAAAATGGTGGTCCAAACTCCAATGTGTTGCATGTGACACCAACCCACACCCACACATAAAATAAAACGACAGCTTGTTTTCAGTTTTGAATCTGTCATCCATTAAAAAGTGAAAGAAATAAATGAAGCATGGGAAAAACAAAAAAAATATGCGCCTTTCCTTGTAATTAAAAATTAGTATCAAAACGATGTGATCTAATAAAAAAATATTTAGGGTCCGTTTAATTTATGGATTCAAATCATGTGATTTGAATCATTTTCGATTTACATGTATTTTTTATGAGAGAAAATACTTTAGTAAATCACGAATCATGATTCGAATCAAAGAACGAATCTAGGAACTAAACGAATCCTAAGACTTATTGTATGTCTTTTTTAGGTCTTATGATAGAACTCACCATTTATTAAAAGATGGTGTCTAATATCACTGTACATCTTATAACATTATTGATCTGATAAGACTGCATATTGTAAACACATATTGGCTCAAATTAGAAGCGAAGGAATAACATTTTTTTTTGTAGATGGTCTTTGAGATTTGGTGCCTTTTTTGTGGTTATTAGAATTTGAGAACAGTTGCTATGAGATATTCTTTTTACCCCTGACTGGTTGAAAATTTTGATTGACTGATCATATGTTTGTTTTATGTATTCGTTTATAATTCTAAATCATAATTCATAATTGTCTACATTGTTTTTCTCTCACAAAAAACACGTGAAAAACGAAAATAGTTCTTAATCCATAAACTAAATATCCACAAAGTTGCCCACGTTGTCCCATCTACCAAGTAAATATTTGGAAGGAAAAAATAGAGCTCACCGCTTGCACATGATGATCATGAGGCAACCAAGAGTTTCGGTCGATGTAACTTTATAAGCCCCGATCTCATGGCACCGATATTGACATTGATGATAACCAGAAAGGATAGAATGAGAGAAAAGATAAAAGGGGAGAAGTGGGGAAGGGATTTAGGGTTAGGGTTAAGTTTCATGTTAATTTGGAAAATTTTTAAAAATACCCTTTAAAATTGAGTCACACTTTTTTCTACCCCTTAATATTAGCCCATATATTTTTACATTTTCGACTAAAACTAGTCAAGAGGTTTTTTCAAAAGAGATACTTTTATTAAGTCGGGTATTTAAAAAGATAGAATCTGTAATTTTCTCTGTTATATATTAATTTTGGTATGTTCGATCGGATTGAAAGTTGTCTATTTCTTATTAAGAATAAGGAGAAAGAGATTAAGAATAAGGAGAAAGAGGTAGTATCCCTTTTTTTTTTTTTTTCTTTAAAGTGGAGCCTTGGATTAACTGAGATTTTAATTTGGAACTATGAGTATAACTTAGAACCTTTATTACTAATGTAAATTTTAAATTAGAGACTTTTAATGGGGCAGAATGTAAGTTTAATTGAATTGTACTCAATAATATACATACTAATTAGAATTTAGCTATAAAATCTCAGTGGATTTTCACACCCCCAAAAAAAATGATTTTTTTCTTCTTCTTTTTTTCCCCCTCAGACATAAGAAGATTTGAGTTTAGGACCTTCAACATTAGAATTTTGCCGAAAATTTAAAGTTTACAAGTTTTAGAATTAAACTAAATATGACCAAACCTGTCATGCAAACTTATGATCAATACATAATGCAAAAAAAAAAAAAAAAAAAAAAAAAAAAAAAAAAAAAAAAAAACCTGCAAAATATTATGGAATTTTGAAAATACACAAATATGAAACGTTGAGAAATAAAGGAAAGTCTTGTAGAAGAAAGAACTAAAATTACAGTCAGCGCATTTATTTGTACGAAAGAATTAAGACAAATTTCAGTTGTTTATAACTTGGATCTATAGTGCGAAATAAGGGGCGTGTTTAATTTACTGATTTGAGTTTTTAATTTGAGTTGAGATGTGATTTGATGTGAGAGTTTTTTATTGTAATAAAAAAGTTAGATGTGATTATTTGTGAGAATTTTTTACTGTAACAAAACTCAAATTCTAAACTCGAATCAACGAAATGAACGGAGTCTAAGAGATCTATCTTGTTTTAAAGCAAACACTGGAAAAAGACTGTTACGTGTACAAATTGACATTTTCCTAATACAAAGAAATGCTACCACAAAGTCCTTTTTCAAACGTGTAATGAGGCCGACATATTTACATACGGACGGTAGTTTGAAGCTTGTAAATAAGCAAACAAGAAACTCAAAAAACGACAGAAAACAAAAAAACAAAAAACAAAACAAAACAAAGGTTAGGAAGAAGCCAAGTCAGAGATACTTGCACCACATGATTCCATGGCACATAATTAGTTAAATTTAAGCAGTTTTTTTTTTTTTTTTTTTTTTTTTTTTTTTTTTTTTTTGGTTCATTTTCATTTTGCCTAATTTGGACGTGGATTGTAGTGTATCCAAGAAAAGTTTTTGGCTCATTTTCATTTTAGAGTTCGTTTGATATAAAAATTTAAATTATGGTGATTCTAAAATTATGATTCGAAATTGGGAATTTGAATCACCTTGAATCAAGAGGGATGTGGTTTTAGAATCATGAGTGATTCTAATTTAAAACATCACATTGGATTCTGAATCATGATTCAGAATAACTGTAAACAAACACTGATTCTGAATCAAGATTCAAAATCATGATTCTGCATTCATCTATCAAACACCACCTAAATCTTATTCTAATGCAAACACTATTACCTGTACTATATCCCATCCATCATCTCTTTTATTTTTAAGAAGCTATGGAATCCACCAATAAATAATGGAAAAGACCTTATCTAAAGAAAGAATGAAAAAAAAGAGACATCCAACGAAGGAGAGAAAAGAAATATCTAAAGAAAAAAGATAAAAAGAGAGAAAAGTGATATCTAAACGAGACGACTCGTTTTGTAACGAATTCTACGGGTTTGAACCCACTAGTTTAATAGAACTTTCATTTGAGACTTCAAAAAACATATTTAGGTTGCAATCCCAATGGGATATTTGAACTACACCTCAACCCTAAAAATGAGAACCCACCTCTCTTTTGAATTTCGCCTATTTGAACTTATATGGTTCCAACCTATTTTTGTACACATATTTAAATAAAGATTTAGACCACCGGTTCAAACCCAACATAACTTCACACGTGGTTCAATCTCAAAGGTTCAAACCACCCAGATTTTGACCCCGACCAAATGAGTCCTTAGTTAGAGAGAGAGAGAGAGAGAGAGAGAGAAGGTTAAGGTGAGAGAAAGGTGGTTTGAGGAGAGAGATAAGTGAGGGAGAAAAAGAAAAAACAGTAAACCCTGGATCTATTAAAGGGAGATGGAGAGTTTGGAAAAAAAAGGTATTAAAGGTGATACAAAAGGTCAATGACATACCATTTAAAATTACAAAAGGCTCGTTTAGTTTACTTATTAAATTTTTAATTTGAGTTGAGATGTGATTTTATGTGAGACTTTTTTTATTATAATAAAAAAAGTTAGATGTGACTGTTTTTTAGAGCTTTTTACTGTAGCAAAAAAGTTAAATGTGATTGTTTCTGAGAACATTTTACTATAACAAAACTAGAATTCTAAACTCAAATTAGTGAAATGAATGAGATCAAAGACTATTAATTATACTAAATAAGCCATTTAGGCTCCTAAGTTAGACTGGGTACCACTTTTGATTTACTCGTCAGTCGTCCGTATCACTTTGACATATAAATTATGTATGCACAAGTGTTTCCAGGAGATGAGATACTTTCAAATACCAATTTTTCTAAATATGGTAATCCTCTAGTTAACCCTTTTCTCTTTTTGAAATTAATTAATCCCATTTGCTGCGAAAAGTTTTTTTTTTTTCCAGAAAAAAAGTAACACTCACCATCTTAAAATTAAGACATTTGTTCTACTTTCCCATCCCAGGTTATTAAAAAAAAAAAAAAAAAAAAAAAAAAAAAAAAAAAAAGAGAGACGTTGTAGTCCCCACCACCTTCAAATTAACACAACTTGGGCCCAGGTGAACGTGCTGGGTTTGCATTTCTCTTCATTTGGGTAGGCCTATTTTAGACTTTTTAAGTCCCAAATAGTAAAAATTCTCTTTTGTTTTGTTTTTTGTTTTTTTTTCCGCTGAAATATGTGTAGCTTGGAATAACGGGGAGATTATGAGAAAAATAGTTCAAGATTTGATATGAATTAATATTAATTGATTAATAATTTATATAAGTTAATAAATAGGTTAAATTACTGTTTTTATTCATAATTTGTCTAGTTATGAATCATAACTTGACAAGTTATTGTCCATAACGTGACAAGTTATTGTATAACTTATTTAGTTATGAACTATAATTTGACAAGTTTGTTTATAACTTATCTGGTTATAAATCATAACTTGACAAGTTATAGCCTATTAATTTTTATAACTAAAAATTAGTCTATATCCTTTCTTTAACTTTTCATATTAACCTATTTTTTACGGGAGAATATTTATACATATTTATCATCTTCTACGTACATAATCATTAATATTTGTTTTTATTCTTTCAGAACTTACCTTAGAACGTATATAAAAGTTCTTCACAATATATCATAAATGTCAATGCAAATGTGTAATCTATTAGGATACAAAATGATTTTCTTAGCACCCCTCTAGTTATATTAACGCACAAGAATAACAAAAAGTTTATCAAAATATTGCAAGTGGCGCTAACCTGGCTAATTATGAAGCTCTCCTTGTTACAAGATGCACCTTCTTGCGCATGCTTAGCAAGTCGACGCCTTAGCCTTCTATTGTTTTCATCAATTTTATATGTATTACGTAAAATTGCATATATATATATATATATATATGTATGCATTATGTGCGTATTTGTATATATAAGGAAAATAATAATAATAATAATAAATAAAACATTGAGATAAGGTTGATCGATAGATAGGGTTTGTTTAGTATTCAAAGAGATGACTCATTTAGGACGTCTATCCAACTAGAGATTCGTTGAAAAGGACGTTACCATTTATACCCAGATAAGCTCAATTACAAAAGAAACTCAGTGCAATACGTTGTAATATATATATATATATATGCTCTTACACAATCATATATCATGTAAACTATTGTTAAAATAAGTGTATTTGTATTGTTCCACATAAAAATGGATGAAAATGTAAAGTAGTTTATATATATGAAATGATTCAAGACCTAATAGGTTAATTTTATAAGTCAAGTTGGGCCCCGAAGTGTGTTGGATTAATTTCGCATGAGGTGTCTCCCTAACAAGTGGTATCAGAATTGATGGTTCATATGGACCAAGCGATCACACTCGATTGCAGTTCTCACGTTGCCTCCCATGTAGAGTTGGTGTTCCCGCAGTTTGGTGGATCATTGTTGGACTAGCACGACTTCGGGTCTCTTTCCCATGCTCGAGTTGGCTCTCGTTTGGAACGTGACGCTTGGATGTGCCGACTACTAGAAACTTTGATTTGAGGGGAAGCTAGGTGAACACACACATGAAGGGGAGATTGTTAAAAAAAGTACATGTGTGTGTTGTCCTACATGAAAAGTGAATAAAAATGTGAAATAGTTTATACACATAAAAGGACTCAAGACCTAATAAATTAATCTTTAAGGTTAAATTAAACTTATAAAGTGTGTTGAATTGATTTCGTATGTAGTGTTTCCCAACAACTATACTCATAATTATTGCATTAATTAGAATGATTAAATTATGTTTTTCATGAATGTCCAAGATGTGATTTTTTTTTTTTCGTACAGTTCTCTTCTTCTCTTTAATTTCTTGTCAAGTGAGTAATGTAAGAAATAGGGACACATAAAGATAATGAAAATTTCTTTTCCGATTGCTTAAGGAAAAAAAAAAAAAAAAAAAAAAAAAAAAAAAAAACTGTACATGGGCGAAACACTACATTGAGATGATTAATAAATTCAAACATTCCGTGTCACTAATATCGTGTTTAGTACGAGAATATGTATTATAATTTAAATTATAATTCATAATTAATTATAGTATTTTTTCTCATAAAAACACACTAAATTATAATTCTGTGAATTAAATGTAAAATCCTTATATATATATATATATTTATACCCCGTTCATTTTGCTTATTCGACTTTAGAATTCGAGTTTTGCTACAGTAAAAAGCTCTCACAAACAATTACATCTAACTTTTTTGCTACAGTAAAAAGCTCTCACATAAAATCAAATCTCAACTCGAATTAAAAACTCGAATCAGCGAAGTGAACAGGCCTTTAGTATTTGCTGTTTTTTTGGTTGGACTAGAGTTTGCGTACTTTTTTTTTCTTTTGTTAATTTAGAGTTTGCGTACTTGATGAAAGAAAGTGCGATTATTAAAGAAATCGATGCACGTGCATTATCATATATATATATATGTGTATATATATACACACACTGACGTACGTGTCAACCTTATCCTCGTCAACACGCACGCAGGATATGAATCATCTATATATCTTTTGTCTCTCCTAATCCCATGAATATCTCCATAGAAAGAGGAGCTTGATCTAAAGTCCCGTCACAGTATAATATCTTTCAAATGAATTTATAGTTTTTTAATGTAATATAATAAATAAATTATACGTAATATGATATCATCTATATATCTTTTGTCTCTCCTAATCCCATGAATATTTTAATAGAAAGAGGATTTGATCTAAAGTCCCGTCACAGTATAATATCTTTAAATGATTTTTATAGTTTTTTAATGTAATATAATAAATAAATTATACGTAATATGATAGTAGATTATATTTTATTGAGTGTAATCCAAATATGAAAAAGTTGTTACATCTGTAATGAAAATTATTACATTTGTACGATCGGCAAACTGAAAATACATCTATATAATATATATGTATATATATATATATATATCTAATATCATAGATTTCTAATGTTGACGGTGGATTAGCGTGTGGGGCTATCTTAGGTCGTTACTAGGAGAAGTACTAGCTAATAGCTATGACCCTATGAGTCTATGACTGTCTTTCTCATACTTTTATTCGTTAAACACTAGGGGTTCATTTAGTATTTAGTATAAGTGTTTAAATTAGAATAATTTTAATTTTAATTTTAAAATTATAATCGTGATTTATAATTTTAGATTTAAATTATTATTTTAAAATTAGAATTATAATTATGATTTTAGGTGAGTGATTTATAAAACACACATTAAATGTTGATATTAGATGAGTCATATCAGAATTATTTTTATTTTGTGTAAATAAATTTAGTTTAAACTTAAAATTATAATTCCTAATTCAGAATCTTTATACTAAACAACTAGTAGAAAATGGGGATTAACAACTAACAAGGACTAAAAACCATTATTATTAAGTCATGAATCATTAGCTTATTTGGAAGCGTTTTCATAAGAATGTTTTTATTTTGAGTATAAAAATATAAATGAATAAATTCATGTGTTTAGGTGTGTTCCTAAGTAGATTTTTTAGTATAATAAAAAGTAAAAGTAAAATATACAGAGAGACTTTTTTTATCTCTTTAAAATATAATTGAAGCTACGTCAATAAGCAAGAGTCTTTTTGTTTAATCCGAAAACTCTTTTTTTTTTTTTTCTCTTCCTTATCTTTAAATGCCAACTTTCATCATGCTTCGATTTTTGTGCTTTTTTCCTTTTTTATTTTGTATAAAATTATTATGTCAAATTAATAAACTATGCATTCTAAAGCTACCCATTTCTTTTCCTGAATGGATTGTCGTTGTGAGAATATATGTATATAACAAGATTACATATGCAGTAGATATCAATAATTGAAATAATTACATAAGATGAAAAAAATAAGAAAATAAAATGGGAATTATATATATATATATATATATGAAGAACATAAGAAAAATATAACATTCAGAGTTAAAAATTGCAGATGATGGGGAAGAAAGAAGAACCAAAAGAATAAAGGGAGAAAGAGGAAAATAGGTCAAGATTTGAGATGAATTAAAATTAATAAGTTAATAGTTTACATAAGTTAATAAATAGGTTAAATTATTATTTTTGTCCATAATTTGTCTAGTTATGAACTATAATTTGACAAGTTATTGTCCATAATTTATGATTTTTATTTATAACTTGATAAGTTTGTCCATAACTTATCTAGTTATGAATCATAACTTGACAAGTTATGATCTATTAATTTTTATAACTAAAAATTAACCTATATACTTTCTTAAGCTTTTCATATTAGTATATTTTCTATTATTTTCGAAGAATAAAATAGCAAAATATAAGTATCAAATTTAATTGAATATTTTTTTCAACTAATAATTTTTTCATTCCCCTATAACTGTGCGCTTGTAAAAATTGTAGTATCAAATTTAATATAACTTTTTAACTTTCGTTTCAAAAAAATAAAATCAACACTATTTATAATTTTTTAACTAAAGCAAAAAATACCGAATTTATTTTTAACAAGTTTGGATTTCACTCTTAATTAATATTTATTAAAGTTAATTAATTAAAAAGTTATTAAATAAGAGTAAGAAATAAAAATTTAACTCATATTTTTAAATAGTATTTATCTCTCTCCTTTTTTTTTTTTTTAATGTATGCATGAGGCCAAACGCAGTTCAAAAAGCACACTTTTTACTACAATTCGTGAGGAAATCATTGTTTAAAGTGCCTCTTGAACAAAATACATATTTTAGCTTTCCTACGTGTTGTGCAGACCTCCTATTACATTTTCTTATTTTAGTGGCTGTCTTTACAATTAATTTTTGATATTTTGTTTTAAGTATTTTTATTATTTTATTTTTATTCATATAGTCAAATTTTTAAATTTAAATAACATAATAAATAATTAATAAAAATACAACAATCAAAATAAAAAAATTGGGACAGCAGGACTCCATGTTGGCTAGCCCACGATTTAATTAAATGGCCAAAATTAATATCAAACATACTCAAAGAAAAAAAAAGAGAATTTATCTTTGATAATTCATGAATTTAGACATTTACGTTTTATTCTTGATAAATATTTTTTTATTTATATAATTATTTAACTAAAAATGTTATAAATCAACAATAAATGATAAAAATTTTGACTCATTACTTTTAAAGAATATTCGTCAATCTATCTTATCTCAAATCATCAAAGACTCGTTTAATTTATGTATTTAAATCAGTAATTTTTAATTCTAACATTTAAAATTTAAATTTTTTATAAAAAAATAACTGTAATAAAAATAAAACTGTAAATTTAAATGTATAAAATAAATGAGTCTAAAAAATCACATTATTTATAAATAAGTTTACTGTGCACCCACAAATAGGCCTGTAAGTCGGCTGGGTAGGATCGGGCTTGGGCCTGAAATTGGGCCGAGCCGCAATGTGTGAGCTGAGAAGGATTTGGGTCGCAACAATTCTTGAAGCCAACAAACCCGTGACCTTTTTAATTACCTCAAGTAGGCTCAGGGTGACCGGATTGGTCGAATTAGGCCTTGACATTGGGGTTTTGCAATTAAGCCCAATTCAATTCAAAACCCCAAGAAACCATTGTAGCTGGACTTTCTCTAACAATTCAATTCAAACCCTTAAGAAACCATTGTAGCTAGACTTTCTCGAACAGAACAACCAATTCAGTTCAGACCCCCAAGAAACCATTCTCTGCATTTTGTGTTTCTCCTTCCACCATTTCCTCTGTTCAACTCAAAAATTGTTCTCTCGTTTCCGGTGGAGGATCCAACTTCCGCTCCATTCACGCGGCTTCTCTTAAGGGATCAATTCTTGGAGACGTTGTTGTGCTAGTCACTAACAAACAAGGTAGTGTAAATGCCTTCTTTTTATGCTATAACGTCTAGTGATAATTAGTATTAGCATGTAATTGACTCCTTGTAATTGGGACTTGGAAGAAGTTACTGGTTTTCTTATTGTTGATTGAATGTTAAGCTTCTGTTCTTATAAGGGTAGCAATATAAATTTAGAGCTGATTTCTTTCTAACTTAGGCCAAAGTAAACATTAGAGTTTTTTTGTGCTGATAAATTTGGCCAGATAGGGACAATATCAGGCTCCTTGAATCTGTCCCGTGACCTTACTTGCACTTTGCGGGTCGGGCATTATTGCTACTGCAAAAAAAAAAAAAAAAAAAAAAAAAAAACCACTATTTGTTGGTAGGTAGGGCGGACAAAACCCGACTTGAATTCTTACACCCCTAACCACAAACCCAAAAAGTTTTCGAGAAAGGAAAAAATAATTAAGAAAATAGACGACAATGACGGCCCAAGACGTACCGAAATGGCAAGCATAGAGGCAGGTAATCATGGACAAATCGTAGACGAACACGTGTCCGGACCCCACAAGCAGATGTGGACGTGTGAAGATCAGGGACGTACGAATAATAAGTGGCATTATTGGACTGACCACACCAGGCATACGACACTATTATTGTAATCAGGGCTGAGATACGGGAAGAAAGAGAGAACATAAAAATTGAAAAAAGGAAAAAAGTTTTCAAGAAATCGAAAGATATATGCAATAAAGAGGCTTATTTGGAGTGCGTACTGCGCACCGGCCGTGATGGTGGGGCCCGTAGAGAAGAAAAAGTAGCTGACTCGCATTACAAAGCGCCGCAGGTGGAGGGCGGCGGGGTGACTTCACATTGTCGTCACGCGCTATCCGCAGGGGCAATCGCTCTCGATCCACGCGCTTTGCTTTTTTGTTTGTTTTCACTTTTTATCTTCATTAATCGCTCACTTTTTATCTTTCATTAATCGTATAAAAACATTGTGCAGCGCTCCAAACCCAGAGGAACGTTTCTTAAAGTCAACTGTCGTTTTCTTGCAAAAGTATTGCCTGATTGCTTATTTATATTTGTTTTTATTTTAATTAAAGCAAGGCATTGCCTTTCATAAAGTAAATTCAAGACGTTTAGTGAAAAAAAAAATTATGATTTAAATTTTTTTTTATAATTTATTATATTTTTTTATAAAAAATATATAAATTTAAAAATAATTTTATAATTCATAAATTAAACGACTTTTTTTATTTAAAGTTAAAATGAAATTTCAAAAAGTTTTTAATGTAGTAAAAAAGTTAATTTTTTTTATTTGATAAACATTTTTTCAGATTAAAAACTCAAAATGTTACTGAAATCGGGTTTATTTCATTCTCTTTTTTTTTAAGGAGGATTATTTCAATCTCTTAATTATATACTCTATTTAAAATTTTCTCCATATTTACAAAACTAACAAAATAATAACGTGACACGAATTTATATTTTTGTGTCTTAAAAATTTAGGGACAAATTAAAACAAAATCCATAGTTTATTAGGCATTTATATTGATAGGATTCTGTTTTAGGTTTTCAGATCAAAAACACGAAAAGTAATGGCTGAGCCAAAAATTTATGTCAATAAGGACAAATTACTAAAACAAAAATTCAATGGGCCTATAAGAATTATATCTAAATGTTTAGTGGAGACTAAATGTATAATTTAAATTTTTAATTTGAGTTGAATACATTTATGTATTTTAATAATAAAAAGTTAGATATATAGGACTTTTAAAAAAACTTAAAAAACTTAAATTGAGCAAATGAACTTAACTTAAATGTATATTGATATAATACAATACATATTCAAGTATATAGGATTCTTAAAAGAAAAATAGTAGAAAATAGGCCACTATGAAAAGCTTAAGCATATATAGGCCATTTTAGTTATATTAAGCCATAACTTATCAAGTTATGATTCATAATCAAAAAAAGTTATGGATAAATTTGTTAAATTTGGTTCATAGTTAAAAATTATGAACTCTCATAACACAAATAATCAAAATCTAATTTTTATTTATTAACTTAAAAAATTATTGACTTATTAATTTTAATTCATCTAAAATTTTGACTTATTTCTCTCTTTCTCCCTTTTTAAAATTAAAAAAATTGAGCGAGGGCTTAAGTGCGGCCTTAAACCCCCACTGAAGATTAAGTAGCTTCATCCATAGGAAAACTGTGTATATATTTTTATTTCAATGTGATTTTGACACTAATGATCGTAAATGTGTGCATTATCGGTTGAGAGGTCTAATAAAAAGAGTAAAAAAAAAAAAAAAAAAAAAAAAAATATTTCTGATAGTTGACTTCGTTTCTTTTTGAAGGGTGACATTGGTATTTTATAATTTTTTTAGGGTGGTATTTTATTTACAATCACTACAAGATTGTCACTCTGCCACTTTGATCAGTTGTGATTGACAGTTACAATTATTTTTATTACAATTCTTTAAGTTCAGATATTAACTGTTAAATCAATTAACAATTGTTGAGGGTAAATTTTATTTCTCATTTTTTATTATATATGTGTTAATATATGTCTCAAAAAACTAAGGATTAATCACTAAATTAATAATCAAAATAGCCGCAAATTGTCAGCAGCTCGTGAATTCCTAACAATGCTTGAACGATTAGTCCAGTAACTCACTAGTATATGGCATTACGAGATCAGCATTGAAGGCATTTCTCATTTTTTTTATCATATACGTGTTAATATACGTCTCAAAAAATAAAGATTAATCACTAAATTAATAATCGAAATGAGCCGCAAATTGTCAGCTGAATTCTCCACAATGCCTGAACGATTAGTCCAGTAGCTCACTAGTAGATGGCATTACGAGATCAGCATTGAAGGCATCCTTCAACCGAGAAACTCCAGCATATCTTCATGAAAAGTCAATTATCTTATTTGCTTTCCCCTAAGCATTTTCTCTACATGAAAAGTCACTTAGTGGATCTTCAATTAAAATTCAAATGGAAAACATTCCATAAATGTTGTTTTCAGCTATCAAAGGCTATAAATATAATCACAGGCGTCCAACAAAGGAGTTGACGCACAGACAAGCATGGTTCACGCTATTTTTGCTGTGCAAATGGCACGATCCTATTAAAAATTTTATTTTTATTTAAGAAACGGTTCGCTTCGATTTGAAAAATTTTAGAAACGGTTTAAACCAGGAAAGATCATTTTGTATACACATTAAAAATATATGAAATATTAATTTAGGCTTTTTTAATCGTTATACAATGCTAATTTTAATGAATTATATGTAGTATATGATTTTGTTTATTTTGTTGTATTTGATTTTTGTTTAAACTTTAAATTTGAAAACAAGGCTTTCTACGAAATGGTTCAAAGCGCAATTAAATCAGAACCTATTTTGAAACGGACTGTTTTGAAAATTTTCAAACTATCAAAATGGTCGGATCGGAAAAACTTGTTGTTTGGTTCAATGATTTAAATTGTTGATTTAATTTGAGTTGTGGTGATTTTAATTTTGGTATATTAAATTATGATTCGAACCGGTATTTGGATATGCAAATAAATTGTAATTTAAATTGAGAATAAAATCGAACTGTATTTAGATAAAATGTTAAAAATTGTCATTAGAGTTTTGCAACAAATCTTATAGAATCTTATTGTAAATGACATCCAAAAATATGCAATATGGATGATGATTTTTTCCTCTCTTCATTATGAAGATATTAAAAAAAATCATCTCAATTGGAATTAAAACGAAGAAGTTATGATATTTAGTTTTAAATTAAAGATAGAAAAAAAAAAGTAAAATCAGAATTGTTTTCACTGTAAAAAATAATTAGTATTGTGAAAAATTAAGGGGTGGTGAATTCTAAAATTTAAAGAGGTGTTTGGTATGACGTAATAAGTAAGAATCATATTATCAGAAAAAGGATTAAGGGTAATATGATTCATAGAAAACATACATTATCATGTTTGATTACACATAAAATTCTTTTTATTGAACCCCAAGAATGTTTTTTACTGTTTTTGGTTGTGCATCCTTCATTCACCATTTTTGGTTGAATATTGTAATTGTTAGCATAAATATAGATAATATAAAGAAGAACAATTCATAACAAGTTATAGGAAGATCAAAATATAGAAATAGTTACAACACAAATTCAAACTTTCTACCAAACTTGTAAAACCGAATTGCAAGGATGTCGAGGTACGTGAACCGTGCTTTTTTTAAAACAGCTTTGTCCCCTCCGGCGAGTGCTTGAGATAACATTGGACATCCGTCTCCTAGGATACAACGGCAAGGACGGTAGCTCAAAGCACTAACTGTCCGGCGAACTAGAACTTAGATCTTTTCTCTATCACCAAAAACTAAACTACAAAAGAGAACACACAAAGAACTTGGAAAATAAGAGAGAACCGATAGAGAGGAGAAGAGAATTCAGAAAAGTGTGTTGTCCTTCATGTGGTGCATGGCTTTTATAGGCTCTCAGAAAAAGGTTACAAAGCATGGCATTATGGGGCTTAAACGCGCATCTTAATATTGCAAAACGTTCATGATGAACCTAGCCACAAATCCATAGTAAGTTTGTATTTTTATGAAGGCAAAACTGATGCCATAACCGGCCATCAAGTCCACCATTAAGCACACCATCAAGCCCCTCTTTAATTGTTATTAGAGTTTTGCAACAAATTTTATAGACTCTCAATGTAAATGACATCCAAAAATATGTAATGTGGATGAGGATTTGTTCATCTCTTTATTATGAAGACATTAAAAAAAAAATCATCTCAATCAGAATTAAAACGGAAGAAGTTGTGATATTTTTAAATTTGAAATTGAAGATAGAAAAAAAATAAAATCAGAATTGTTTTCACTGTAAAAAATAATTAAGATTGTGAGAATTTAAGGGGTGGTGAATTCTAAAATCTAAGGAGGCGTTTGGTATGAGGTAATAAGTAGGAATCATATTACTAGAAAAGTGATTGAGGATAATATGATTCATAGAAAATTTACATTATCATGTTTGATTACGCATAAAAATCTTTTTATTGAACCCTAAGAATGTTCTTTATTGTTTTTGGTTTGCATCCTTCATTCGCCATTTTTTGTTGAATATTGTAATTGTTAGCATAAATATGGATAATACAAAGAAGAACAATTCATAACAAGTTATAGGAAGATCAAAATATAGAAATAGTTACAACACGAATTTAACCTTTCTACCAAACTTGTAAAACCGAATTGCAAGGACGTCAAGGCACATGAACCAAGTTTTCTTTAAAACAAATTCGTCCCCTCCAGTGAGTGCTTAAGGTAATGTTAGATGTCCATCTCTCAGGATGCAATGACAAGGACGATAGCTCAAAGCATTATTGAAACCGTCCGGCGAACTAGAACTTAGATCTTCTCTCTATCACCAAAAATTGAACTACAAAAGAGAACACACAAAGAACTTGAAAAATAAGAGAGAACCGAGAGAGAAGAGAAGAGAATTCAGAAAAGTATGTTGTCCTTCATGTGGTGTATGGCTTTTATAAGCTCTCAAAAAAAGGTTACAAAGCATGGAATTATGGGGCTTAAACGTGCATCTTAATGGTGCAAAACGTTCATGGCAAACCTAGCCACAAATCCATAGTAAGTTTGTTTTTAATGAAGGCAAAATTGATGCCATAACCGGCCATCAAGTCCTCCATTAAGCATACCATCAAGCCCCTTTTTATCACCGCAGGTCGCGGGCGCACACATTGGGCCTCTAACCCGCGGGGATCGTGATTCGCACCCCCTGTGTGAGAAAGCCTCTCTAGTATACATGCTTACCTAGGCTTCAAAGTGCAATAACTTATAAATACCACCAAGGCTTCATTCCTAAACAATGTAGGATTTTTACAATTTTTAACTACCTTAACCACTCTAAGTGACATACTTAGAACATCAATTTCTCATTCACTCTGTATTCATTTTAAGTGTATGAATAATTGATTTCGATCTCCTCGTGATGGAGAACGCAATTCCATCGAGACCCGTCCCAAAATCTAATTGGATCCCTTCCAAAATAGACCTTTAATATGGTTTAACAAGTCATTTTCCAACAGCAATAACCATTTTAATAACATTAGATTACTCTTATTAGATTTTTCTAAATACCTTGCGGAAAAATACTATTAAATCTATTAGATTTTATAAATATTATTAAAATTAAAAAATATCAAAAAAGGTAAACCAACAAAAACTAATTACTAGTAAATCAATCTTTTTCTTGCTTTCTCGTCCCTCTCAATCCCTCTTTGTCCCTATCAATCTCTCATATCATTCTACTAAATCTTTCTCTCTCCTTCCAAATCGATGCCGGATTTGGACTTTGCAATAAGTGGATGGAGCGGTGGTCATGGGGGGCAGACGAAGGCGGTGGCTTCGTGGAAGAGGGGGAGCAACGGCGGCGCCGCTATAGAGATGTGGATGGAAGTGGCTACGTGGCTTTAAGACAAAGAGACAAGATGACCATTGTTGGAGATGAGGATGGGTGTTGATGTAGGGCTCCGGTCATCAAGGGTAGCGACAACAATCTGCGGTTAAGCTTTGACGGTGGGCTACAACGGTGGACCCATAGCTGTGACGGTGACGACGACAAAATGGGTGGTTGGTGAGGTGTGAGGGATGAGAAATGGTCGAAGTCTTGGGTGCTGAGTTTGGATTGTCATGATGGTTTCATGATTTTTGAACATGTTTTATATGTTTTTAAGATTTATGGGAATATGAATAACACTCAATTGGGTGATATAGGGAAAGTGAATCCGAGAATGAAAAAATTATAATTATTGTATCAAATATAAGAATGTGAGAAGATTCTCATTTTGATTTAAAGATTATCTTATATGTTTTTTAAAAGTTTGAATCATTGTTAATGATTTAAATCATTTTCTATTAATCATTAATTTGAATATTGAATTACAATTTAAATTTTAAACAATAATTTGGATAGTTGAAACAAACATGGCCTAGATGTTTGAGACATCCTAGAGATGTGAGCTATATTTATTTTACTGATTCGAGTTTTTGTTTGAGTTTTAAAATTTGGTAAATGGATTTACATATAACTTGTTTGTTACAAATAAAAAACTTTTCTCACAAAAAATACACGTAAATTGAAAATGGTTCGAACCACATAATTTGAATTAAGATGTAAATTTCATATAGAGCTTTATCATTTCAAAAAAAAGTTGATGTGATTTAGTTTTGAAAAAACTTTTACTATAACAAAACTTAAAAACAATCACATCTAACTTTTTACAAAATAAAAAGACTTTAATATAAAATTATATCTTAACTTAAATTAAAAATTTGAATTAATGAATTAAACAAATTCATATTATACCCGTTTAATTTTTAAAATACATATTACGGGATAATGTTAAAAGAAAAAAAAAAAAAAAAAAGTGGCCAAAGGGGAAATTGTGAGCGTGTGGGTGTCTTGTAACAGTTATGAGGATCAGATGGAAAATGATTTGATGTAAAGCCTGTTGGAATGGGGGGGGATTGTCTCAAACTCCGCGCATCATTTGTCAAAATCTTTTTCGCTAATCACGTGTCAAAATCTTATAGCATCAATATCTCTCTCGTCTTTCAGCAAAAATAAAAATTAAAAATTAAAAGTAAAATATCTCTCTCGTCATCCTCTTTTATCCTTCTTTCCTCTTTCTGATTTGTTTGTTCTGATCATGATGGATTGATGGATTGATGATGATGGATGGGATTGCTGAATTGATGCATGCATGCTGAATTGATCATTTCCTCCTCCTCCTCAAATTTCAAATCTTCGTCCCATCCCCTACTACTACAATACTACAGTACAAATAATGACATATTTATTCGCACACTGAGAGACATTTTTTTTTTAAAAATTTTTTAAAAAAGATAATTTTAATTTTATTTTTATTTAAATTTATAAATTCAAGACATCTTTTTTTTTAAAAAATTTTAAAAATTTTTTAAATTTAAATTTTATTTAATTTTATTTAATTTTATTCAAGTTCTAACTTATAATTCAAATTTAATTTTAAAATTACCCGATTAAATTACATTGTGATTTCTCTAAAAAAAAATTCAAATCAAATTTTCTTGAACCAAACGGACCCTAAATTTAAAAAAATAATTTAATTTAAATTTTTTTAATTTAATTTAATTTTTTAAATTTTTTTTTATATAAAAATCACATATTAATGTAAATTAAAAGGACTCAAATTAACCAATTAAATAAATCTTAAATATATATTCATAAATAATATCTAGACATTAATGTGTTTTTTTTTTGGTTCACTAATATTAAGTTGAGGACTATCAGAGCATCTATAGACAATAATCAATTAACAATATTTTAAATTTAGTGTATAAATTAAATTTAATATTTTTTAAATTAATAGTTTTTTATATTTGGTCAACTACTTAAATTTTTAAAAAATAAAGGGTTATAATCTAAAAATGTTTACTATTAAGCATCACTAGGCGTAGTGACTTGTTCTAAAATTTAATAATTTTAATAGTTTAATTAAAATACTAACCCATTTATACTGAAGGTGATATTTTGTTTGTATTAAATTCTTACAAATGAAAGTTAATTCTTCTGTTTTTCGATTCTCAAATAAATATTTAAAATCCCATTATACTAATAAGTTTGGACACTATTCAAGCATAGACCAGCAGTATTGAAAATTCTTTTCCATCCATTTAAAATAATTTAGATCCAAACTCTTGTTTTGTAAATTAATACCCACTATCCATGCTTACAAGTTATAAGTTGTATCTAAACTCTTTTTCAATATTTAACTCAACACGTTAGTAAATGAAGTTTATATATAAACTATTCGAAAAATCAAAATCAAATATCCGTAAAAGATTCGAATCATGATTCGTGATTCGTTTTTCTCAAAAAAATACACGTAAATGCAAATCCATTTTGATTCAAATGGTTTTTAACGATTTTATAATTTTCAAGGTTAGATTTTATCTCTTTTTTTTTTTCCCATTATAATCTTAATTTTTCCCTTCTATTTCAATGTCTAATTTAGGAAAACTTTTTTCATTCATTATGCATACTAAATTGGTACTTCAAAATTCAAACGTAATCTTTTTTTTTTTTTTGTTATTACTAACTAAGTTATTTTAGTTGGATTTTATAGTTAAATTGTAAAATAGAAACTATAATTTTCTATTAAAAAAGTAAGTTAGCATAGTGACATATATGTATAGTTTACTAGATTTATATAGTGTAGTTCATATGAGGCCTAAAAATTTATTTTCATTTCTAAATTACTATTCTTCATTGGGAAGCTAACAATTGATGCATTTTTTAAAAGAAAAAATATTCAAGATCAAATAATTTGGAGAAGACAGTCAATCATCTATTCTAAATTCTGAAAATTTAATTACCAAGCATCTAAAAAGTTCAAAGAATTGAAATTGAAAAAATAAATATTGACATTTTTCATATAACTAACAGTGACATGTTTTCCTACTTAGATACAATATTAATGTTTTCATGTGTCAATTTGTCATGAATTAATTTAACAAATAAAAACTGTTATATGTATGTATATATGTTAATTTATTCTTGATAAAAAAAAATTGACTCCCTGCTAATAAATCCTGATTCTATTACTGTTTATAGTGTAACTCATACTACTACTACTAAAAAAAAGTTTTAGCTGTAAAGACATTTTCTCAACTTAATTTTAGTTATTAAAATTAAGATAAGATACTGTCAAATATCCAAAAGAACTTTGAAATATGTAAAATATGAGTTATATATGTACGTATGGTTCATGAGTTCAGAATTATGATTCAAAATTATTCTCAATTTACATGTATTTTTTATAAGAAAAAATATTACAACGAGTCACGAACTATGATCCGAACCATAATATGAATCCTTACTCCAAACACTATTACGGCCTAGCTATTGAAATACGTGTGAACCTATCAAGAGACGTGGGTGTATGAACTTTTGCCCATTTTATCCCTCTTCATCGATACTTGGCACACTACTCACACACAAAACACCTCCGACCACAAAACAAGAGTATATGTTGGCCCACTTAGTCACATTTGAATTTGGCCTATTGCGGTTATTTTAATGGCGCTAGAGCGATTAGTTGTTCCAATATGAAGATCAAATCATTTATAAGGGAGAGAATTAATCATTGCATTATTATTAAATCCATGCATAATATCACACATTATATTATATTCTTTATAACATGCTTTGTATAGATATTTTTTACCATTAGTATTTGACACATAAATAATGCAAGTTCACATACAAAATTTCAAAAATATATTTGAATGAAAAGATCTCTATCAGTGACGTAGTTGTATAAGGATGAGTAAGGGCAGCCGCCTTCACTGATTTTTTAAAAATTATAATTTGACCTTTTAAAAATAATTCTTTTCAATTTCATCTCTATTAAATTTTTTTTTCATACATGCCCCCACTAAATTTTATTTTTTAAAATTTTATTTCTACATATCTTTTTTATAACTTTACTCATTTTCTCATGAGCTATTGTTATGTGTACTATGATTTGTACATGCGAGATTTTTATGGTATTTTTTTTTCATCTTTATACCATGCATTTTCAAGTTAAAAAACACACTCTAAATTTTAAATTGTACTACATTTATACATTTCAAATTCATATTAAATAATTACACATTTTCAACCAAAAGTTGATTTTCACTGTTGAAATACCCAAATATCCTCATATTTTCAATTTTTCCCTTTCTTTTTTGAAAATTTTATTGATGGCATTTAGGTCTTTAAGTGACCAAAATTGATTGTTAATCGATGAAGGGTGGGAAATTAGTTAAAATAGAAATCAGAAAGTATAAATTGGTCAACTCAAAAAATAATATTATATGATTTTTTATTATTTTAAGTATAAAAATGAAAAAAAAAAACTGTTATGGTAGAGTGTCCTTATCGATTTAATAAAAATCACAATAAAAAAATATATAAAACAAATAATGTTATTTTTTTTATATATACAAGTATGATGTTTCAAGAACTTTTATGATAGAGTGTCCTTATTAATCTGATAAAAATCACATTAAAATAAAAAATATACAAACAAATATATATTTTTTAATATATATACAAGTCTATGTTTCAAGACAAAGCTCTATCAACATTTTTGTCATATTATAAAATTCTTTATATGTATTTGGTAGTTCTTAATTAAAAACTACAGTAGTACAATTTTTTTACATTTTCCCATGTTATTTATTTTCAAAAAAAAAAAAAGATATTATAACATTACTCCCCATTGAGATTGAAGGTTAGTTTCGCCATTGATCTCTATTGTCTTTAGTTCTTATTGTGATTAATGACTTGTATTTAAACTTGAATTTTTGATCTTTTATTTTCATATTTAAGAACCCGTTTAGTTCATTGATTCGAATTTTTAATTTGAATTGAGATGTGACTTTATGTGAGGGTTTTTTACTGTAACAAAAAAATTAAATTTGACTATTTTTTAGAGCTTTTTTACTGTAGTAAAACTTTAATTTTAAACTCGAATCAGTGAAAATGAACAATATCTTATTTTATTAAATCTTAAGAGGATGACATTATCAGTGCTAACTTAGTTGAGATGTAATTTACTATTTTCACAATAGCATTCATTCTTTCACCAATTTACTTAAAAAGGGGAAAAAAAAAACAACCAAATTGAAACTTATAATGAAGAATATGATGTTACGATTTTACTTTTTTTGTTATACTTTTTATTTGAAGATGATAAGAATCGATCAATGATCAGCAAAAAAAAAAAAAAAAAAAAACGATCAATTAAGGGAATTGTTAGTTTTTTGTTTTGTTTTAAAATTTTCAAAACCAACCTTCTCAACCTATTCCTAACTTTATTTGGGGTCATCTAATGTTCCGTCCTAACTTTCTTATTGATTATTAATTATAATGTATTTAATGATTAATAATTATTTATTTTATTTTACTAATTGTTAACTATTTAACAATTTAAAATCGGCAATAATTTTGGAATGATAAATAATAATTAGTAATTAAGTATTGTTTACTCATAATAGTAGCGCTGAAAAGTCGTAGGAGAAAAAAAAAAAAGGTGGAAAACGACATTTTTGGCATTTTCCCTTTTCTTCACAATTTTTTTTTTTTCCAAACTATATTAGTTATTTTCTAAAATGCATTCCAAACCAACATTATTTTATCCTTTTTTTGAAAAAAAAAAAAGAAGGAAGTTGAATGTGGGGATTTAAACTCTAAACCTTAGTTCGCTGATTCGAGTTTTTAATTCGAGTTGAGATGTGATTTTATATGAGAGTTTTTTACTGTAGTAAAAAAGTTAGATGTGATTGTTTGTGAGAACTTTTTACTGTAACAAAACTCGAATTCTAAACTCAAATCAGCGAAATGAACGGGGCCGTAGATTTATCATCAGATTATGCCTCACTTAAGAGAGTATTATATACCAATCAGTTAATTATCAAGATTTGTGTGCGATGCTGGATTGCATTCATGGCTTATTAGAATCATCTTAAGGTCGAATAACTTAATTACTATTCCTATAATTTTGTTTTCCACAGGGCTAAAAGTTAAAGCCAAATTCTATGTTTTTTACCCTTCAAACTAATGTCTTGTATTCATTTTTGTACCTTAATGAAATCATAGTACCATGCATGATTTAATCATTTTAGTTATCAAGCGATCATTTATTATTATTATTATTATAATTATTATTATTATTATTATTATTATTATTATTATTATTATTATTATTATTATTGAGAGTTTGTGGTTCATAGTGTCTTTTATTTTTTATTTTATAAGAAATGCCAAATAACTATATTAGTTAAAAGTAAAGGAAAAAAATCAAGACTTGCACACTCTCAGGTAAGTTGAACAATTTTTCATTTTTTTTTTTAGAAAATTGTTCAATTCACCGATTTGAGTTTAAAATTTGAGTTTTACTACAGTAAAAAACTCTCAGAAACAGTCACATCTAACTTTTTTACTACAGTAAAAAATTCTCACATAAAGTTACATCTCAATTCAAATTAAAAACTCGAATCAACGAACTAAACGAGCCCACGTGTCTTTCATTGGTTGTTAATTAATCTTTTTCAAGTGAAGACATTTGGCCTTCAAATTATATTTGGCTGGCGAAAAAAAAAAAAAAAAAGGTATGCGTAATGTCAATGAAACCAGTTAAGGTTTTGTTAGCGAGATAAAATTAGACTAAAAAAAGAAATGGTTAAAGTGGAAAGAGATAATTATCAAGTAGGAAATCAAAGTACATTACGGGCCCGTTCAGTTCGCTGATTCGAGTTTTTAATTCGAGTTGAGATGTGATTTTATGTGAGAGCTTTTTACTGTAGCAAAAAAGTTAGATGTGATTATTTGTGAGAGCTTTTTACTGTAGCAAAACTCGAATTCTAAACTCGAATTAGCGAAATGAACGGGCCTTACATAAATTAATGTTTTTGTACTGTCAAATTCGAAGAAATGTAACAGAAGAGTTGAAAATTTAAAATCAATAAAACTAAGACGATATTTATAGTGAAGATGACTTTTTTTTATCTTATTAATAAGAATTATTTTTAAATTATTAAATTAATATTTTAACGGTTAAATTTACAATTAACATCAGTTGTGCATCGCGTTCATTAAATTTTTATCATGTATACTTACAAATTTGACAATTAAAAGTTAATGGAAATGTTAAAATAGTGTTACTATAAGGGTAAAAATCCATCCCACCAAAAAAATTATCTAAAATTAATTTTTTTTTTTTTTTTTAAATTAATTCTGTTGGCAACTTTTGGCGAACGATATCCGCTTCGGGCGGAGTAAGACTTGTCGTACTTCATTGTTGGTATTGACACGTGAGGTAGTGTTACGAATTTACGATAGAGTGTTAACGAAATCACAAGCATTAATTAATTTGTTTATTTTCTGAATCGTTACATTTTTTGAGTTCATATCTGAATTTTAGTTAAGGTGTGTTTGAGTATGATTTGAGTTAATATTCTAATTTAAGTTTGTGTTTAAATGTGTACATTTTGAGTTATGATTTAAATTGAGAATCTATTTGAGTTTGTGTTTAAGTGAGTCAAAACTTAAATTTGTATTTGGATAGTATTTTAATAAAAACTCAATGGTGATAGAAAATTTTAATATGATGTATGAGTGATGTTTTATTCGTCTCTTCGTTGTGAATGCATAGAAAAAAATCATCGTTTTTAAGAATAGAAAAAATATTATTCATTAATTTGAGTATGAGTTTATGAACTTGAGTTGAAGGGGGAACTTAAACTCAGATTTTCGTCCCAAACTCAAGTTAAAACTCAAGTTCAAACTCAAATTTTACAAAAGAACATAAACTTAAATAAAGTTATAATTTCAGTTTAAATTTTTTTTGAGTTTAGGTGCAAATGGACAAGCCCTTTATATAGCAATGTACGTACTAATCAAATAAATATTTTATGATGGAGTGGGTAGGTACTCAGTACTCTCTTAAGTACAAATTTGCCTGCTCCCCAGTACGGTCGAGGTCTAGAGTTATTTTCCCTTCTGTTCTTGCTCTCTCCAATTCCTTCTAAGGCACTGTACTGGTCACCATTATTCTGGTTTTTGACTGTGGTTATGTTTGGTGGTCTCAGTTAAGCGTCTTTAAGAAAAGGCATTGAGTTTCATCGTTTAATTTGCTCTATGGTAACCACCAAGTGTCGAACCAATCAGTCAGGGAATTCAGCTGTGCTTGCATATGCACCAGATTTGGTTGTGGTGCGTTTAGGGTTGGAACTTCTTCATTCTCAACTGCAGGTTGATTCGGGTTGATTCTCACCCCTTCCTCCATTGGCCTGATTGGCTTTGGCCTGATTGGCTTGATTCACGGTGCTATCTTTAATTTGGCTGCCTTGATTTGTAGTGTTGCTTCTTGTTCTTCTTGGAGGCATGGCTTTAGATCAATTTTTTCGCCGGAATTCTTCTCACTAACCAGAGATTATGAGTTCGATTCCCAGTGGAGTCACCAATTGTTGATCGTTAAAATTTGCTGACAGAGTAATAACGAATTTATTTACGGTTAAGGTGAATTAAATGATTTAAAACACAATTAAAAGTAGTATTTAAACAAGAACACACATAATTTATAGTGATTTACCCACAATTCAGGAGCTACGTCCATTGCGGGAAGGAGAAAAAATTTACTACTTTGAAAGAGAATACACGTACTAATGCTCAGAATGAGACTTAAAAATTGTCTGACTTATCATCCCTTATTTATACTCATAGTCATTGTCCATATCTTTTTCTTTATTTGAATTGGGATATTTCTCTTATCTTTTTCTATAGTTTTCTAAAAGATAGAGATTGCCATCAATTAAGACAATTTTCTTATTTAAACTTCATATATTTGAATTACAAATAATTTCTAAGCAAATTTCTTAGCTTTCATCTCTTACGTAGTCTCAACTTCATAAACATTCACAAAAACCTCTTTGTCTTCAATTGCAGGTACGGTCGACCACATGCTTACTTTGACGTTTTATTTTAGCGATCAACCCTTAAAAGAGTTGTTTGCTTGCACCTAAGACTTGAGTGTTCTTGATCATTTAATATTTTTATTTAAGACGTATAAACTATTTTAAAACGTGATTTAAGATTTCAACATTTTACCTCATAAGGGTCTGTTTGGTTCAGGGATTCGAATTATGTGATTTGAACTATTTTAATTTACGTGTATTTTTTGTGAGAGAAACTATTGTAACGAATTACGAATTATGATTCAAATCGGAGACGAATCCCCCAACCAAACCGAATAGCAAAACCCCAAATCTTCAGTGAATCCCACAGCCAAAATAGTGTTTTTCTTTTGCAAAAAGAGAGAGAAATTTTGGCAGAAAAAAAGAGAAAACCAGAACAAAACAAAAATAATGAGCGTTGAGGTTTGAAAGGAGTGGAAGGAAAAAAAAAAAAAAAAAAAAAAAACAAATCGCGTGTAAATTTTTACCATGGTTCTGTCTATTCCTATAATATTAAAAAATTTGTAGTACTGTGCTGACTGATGAGATATCTACCAGCTTTATCGATCCATGCTTAAAAAACTAATTTAAATCTAATTCTTTTTCTTTTTTTTTTCCTTTTCTCTACTATTTTTTTTTAGATTTTCTCATAATAATCCTTCATTGTTTTTTCTCTTTCTATTTTCTTATAATCCGTTTAATAAAAAAAATTTAAATAATAATTTAAATCATAATATATAATTTATTATAAATTTTTTTATAAAAAATATACATAAATTAAAAATAATTTTAAATTTATAAATCAAACGCATATTTACTATTTTCTTTTAAGTGTTTAATATAAATACTCGTATCATAATTTAAATTATAATTTATAATTAATTATAATATTTTTCTTATAAAAATTTATTTAAATTAAAAATAATTTTAAATTATAATTTTAAATCCGTAAATTAAATCCACTCCCTTTCATTTTCTTCACTGACAGAGGAATACCTGCACACTTTCTCACGCACGCACGCATACTCAACACAGACACCTCATCAGAGAGCCCACTCCCCTCAGACACATACATCACACTTCTCTCTCTCTCTCTCTCTCTCTCTCTCTCTCTCTAAATATATTATAAGGAGAGACAGATATATATGTCAGACATGAGGGAGAGAGAGAGAGAGAACAGAACAGGGACGACAGAGCAGAGAAAAACACAGGTTTTTTTTTTTTTCATTTTTGCCCTTTCTCTCTCTCTTCCCAGCCAATGCCATATCGTAGCTTATTATTATATCAGCCTTTTTACTCTCTGCCACTAAGATTCATCAAATCCCCATGAAAAAAAGAAAAAAAAAAAAAAAAAAACAAAAACCCTTATAACACCATTAACACTCTTCTCTTCTTTCTTATTCCCTTTCTCTAACCACTCAACCAAACTTTTATATTCTCTTTAGTCCGTTCTCTTCATCTCATCTCGTCAGTTTAAAAAATGCTGTCCTAGAACTCCAAAACCACTTCTGGGTTTCTCTTTTCTCCTCCTTCTTCTTCATCTTCTTTTTTACTCTAAAAAAAAAAAAACTCTTTCGTTGTTTTGTTTTTTGGGTCTTCTTTTCCATGGAGATCATGTCCTACAACAACAATCTCCACCATTTTGACCATGGTGAAGCCCATTTGCCTCCTGGGTTTCGGTTCCACCCAACCGACGAAGAGCTCATAACTTACTACCTCCTCAAGAAGGTCCTCGACAGCAACTTCACCGGCCGGGCCATCGCAGAAGTCGACCTCAACAAGTGCGAGCCATGGGAGCTTCCCGGTATATATATATAATTGAACAAATATTGCTATTGAAATAATAAAAGCAGAATACCAAAATACTACATGTTCAAGAAAATGACTTTTTTTTTTTGGTTTGCAGAGAAGGCGAAGATGGGAGAGAAAGAGTGGTATTTCTTTAGCCTTCGAGACCGGAAGTACCCAACAGGGCTTAGAACAAACAGAGCGACTGAAGCCGGGTACTGGAAGGCGACGGGGAAAGATAGGGAGATTTACAGCTCAAAGACTTGTTCTCTTGTTGGGATGAAGAAGACTTTGGTGTTTTACAGAGGGAGAGCTCCCAAGGGAGAGAAAAGCAACTGGGTCATGCATGAGTACCGTCTTGAGGGAAAGTTTGCTTACCATTATCTCTCTAGAAGCTCCAAGGTCTCTCTCTCTCTCTCTCTCTCTCTCTCAACATCATTCACAGGCCACGGCAACATAATAATCAGGCCTTTGCCTTCTGTTACAAGTCGTATTAATTACATGTTAATTAGAAAAAAGTAAAAGTTTTAAATAAATAAATAAAGAACAAACTTTTAATTACTGATAACCACTTTAGTGGTATTTTTTTTAATTTATATAAATATTCATACCTCTTATCTCTTGTTTGTATCTTACATTTGTCGTTGATGAAACATAAGGCATTCTATGTGTACTTCTTTTCTTAGTTGAGTTTTCTGTTTATTGTTTTCTATAGTCTGCCTTAATTTAAGAACTGAATTTTGAACTACCTATTAATGCCCTCCTTTTTGTGTCGGAAATACGGGAAAAAAATAAATAGAACAAACATGATATTTACATGTTATTTATTGCAGCACCCTCTTTTGCTTTGTTCTATATTGCAGTACCATGCATAAATCTATCACAAGAAGCATATACAAAAAGACAGTAGCTAATTCTCTCGAGTAGAACTTCCTAATCCATGAAAATATTTTCCACCAAAGCACGTCTATGGAACTAGCTATAACATAAGTACACTTTCACTACTTAGGGATGAAAATGAAAAAAAAAAAAAAAAAAAAAAAAATAAAAGGAAAATTCTAAGCTTGTCTTTTGAACTTGTACGCTTGAAAATCTCCATAACCCACTTAACACTAATTACGTCGTTTGGCTTTGCATGATATTTAGTGTTGCTATTATCAATTGTTCTACGTAAATTCTCGTGGTATTAATTCTCTTCATGTCTTTTAACAGGATGAGTGGGTGATATCCCGAGTCTTCCAGAAGAGCGGCACCGGCACCGGCACCTGCACCGGAGTCGCCATATCCGGGGTCGGTTCGAAGAAATCCCGGCTGATGAGTTCCGGAAGTCTCAGCCAGCTCTATCAAGAGCCGAGCTCTCCTTCTTCGGTCTCTCTCCCGCCACTCCTCGACTCCAATTCCCCTTTCCCAACGGCTACTGCTACTACTAAGCGCACCGACCGTGAGGGCTGCTCGTACGACAGCCCAACCCCGAGGGAGCACGTGTCCTGTTTCTCCACTACTACCTACAACAACATCGCAGCTTTTGAGCTCGCTCCTCAGTTTCTCCAGCCGCCATCGCCGGGGTCGGCGGCCTTCCCTAGCCTCCGGTCTCTACACGAGAATCTCCACCTGCCGCTGTTCTTCCCGCCAATGAATTCCCTTCACGGCGGCGACTTGCCCCCCGCCGCCGCCTGCAGCTCTACCGGGTACTGGCCGCCGCCGGCCACCAACGACGACGGGAAACCCGTAGCATCCGAGCTTCTCGACTGCATGTGGACTTTCTAGGCAGGAGTGGGACCCACCCTCCCACTTTGCTGACGTGGACTATTGAAAAAGTTTTTTCTTTTTCACTAGTTCAGGTTCGGTAATATGTGGTTCCGTTTGGCGATGTTGTTTGTTGCTTTAATTATTGTTCTTATTTAGGTTGTGTTTTTGTTTGTTATTTTATTTGCAGTTTCTAGCCATAACGTGTGTTTATGGACTTTAGGCTCTTGATCTGTCTTTTACGCTAGGTTTTCAAGTGGTACTGTAGTACTATGGGTTTGTATATATGTCTTTTCACGACATATATACCGCTTTGTATGACTTTATACAATATATATATATATATATATTGTTATGATGAATTTGTAGTTGTACTACATATGAGTTCACGTATATTTATGTATGTATTTATGATGTTGTCTTTTTTTCTGAGTTCATATATATTTAGGCTCCTTTATTGATTTAAATTTAAAATTTATTATAGTACAAAATTTTCAATTAAATTTAGGATCTGTTTAAATTTAAACCATTTTTGATTATATTTTTTTGTAAAAAATTTTCAATTAAATTTAATTTTTTTGTTATAATAAAATTTATTTACATAAAATTATATTTTAAGTTAGATTAAAAATTTAAATCAGTCAATTAAACAGATTTTTATTATATGTATTCGTTTGAGTTGATTAATATAGCTATTATTGATTAGGTCAGAATGTCTATCAAGAGGGGGCTTCATTGTGATGATGAGATCGCTTGGAAATTAACGGATTTTTTTTTTTTTTTTTTTGTGATGGATGGTTTAGCAAGTGAATTGTATATGTTCCATAATAAGTTATGTCTAATATAATTTCGTTTATTTTATTGATTTAAATTTTTAATTTTAAATTTTTATAATTAAATTTTTTTTAAAAAATATTATATTTAATTTTTTTTTATTATAATTAAAATTTTTAAAAAAAATATCACATTTTAATTTAAATATGTAAAAATGAATGAGGCCACGTGTTTATATTCACTGAAAGATGTGTTAAATTGATTGGTAATGATAAATTATTGGCGTGTGATTTACATTAATGTAATGATTACTGGAAATTTGGACGCAGAATCACGTCAAATGTCAACGTCTCTAAGGGTATAAAACTACGGATCAATGCTATGTTATATTTGAGGGTTGAAAATTGGAATGTATGCAAATATCAAAGTAAAGCCGTATTTTCATTTTCAAGTTTAATACTGTATTTAATTGTTACCTCCATTTAAATAAAATATTGTTGGATTCTTTTTTTATTTCCAAAATAAATAAAAATAACTATATCCTTTGACATTCTTACCGTCAAAATATTTATATTCTTTAAAAGATAATAATAATAGAAAATGGATAAACAATAGTGGTGGAGTAAAGAATTTATTTTTAATTAATGAGATCGTGAGTAAAATCAAAGTTTTACACTAAATAGTACAGTTATTATCTTATATATTTTTAATCCAAATGAATCAATCTTCTAATTGAGTTTGATTCACCTTTTAAGGTTATGAACTTATATAATTGTATCATTGATTATTGATTTATTTAACAATTTAAGTTTAAATTTAAATATGCGATACTCAACAGTTAAATTTTAAGGGTATAGTATTCTTAAACTTTTCATATAAATCTTATAAATGAAAAAAAAAATTACACAGGGTGACATAAGAGAAAACCTTTTAAAAATAAAAAATTAGTTGAGATAAAATTGAAGGAGCCACCTTAAATTAGTGGGGCAGCCTACTCGGTTTTGGGTAAACTCCACCACTTAATAGAAAGAAAACCGTCTTCTTTTATTTTTGCCGTGTTTAAAATTATTCTTGTTTTTATTTTTCATATTTTTTGAGAAAATAAAAATGAAAATGATTCTAAAACAATATTTGACACAATTAAAAATAAAAAAATAAAAATAAAAACGATTTTTTGGTTTAGAATAAAATAAGAGAGTGAAAATCTTTCATTTTTTTATTTTCGTTTTCTCCTCTTTCGAGCAGAGACATTAATGAGTTTTTCTATACTAAAAATAATCTCTTGATAAAACTACTAAACACATTTTAAGAATAATTTATGTCTGAGATTAAAAATATTTTTATTTTTATTTTTATAAAGAAAATAAAATTATTTTAAAACGAGTTCTAAAGGTACCATTTATGTTTTTTAGTTATATTTTTAAGTTAAAAAGGATAGAAATGACATAATTTTATGTTTAAGAAACGGCCTACCTTGGGTAATATTTTTGTGAACTACATCCATCCTGATGGAAATTACTAAACAATATGATCATACCTACCTGATGAATTATTTCAAAGCACCAGAGTGACATATTCTCTTTTCTAAGTTCTAACTATGCAGCTCTCAGTTTTTCTATGTTTTATTTTATTATTAATAAATTTTTTTATGGCTGAAAATGCAACTCTAAGCTTTAAAAAGATTGAAGCATTTTGGTGTCGGCACTGCATGCCACCACCCACCGAAAATCGAAAGCCGACAATAGTGCTCCGGCGTGATTCGGGGCGAAACTGGTCTGGTTCTTTTTGTCTCGTCACTATGAGTACGCAAAGACCAAAATCATCTCAATCAAAGGTCAGGCGACATAGATATCATAATCGGAAGTTTTGAGTGTTTCAGAATTTCGGCCGGCAAGTGCAGCCTCCCCTGGTGGAACTAGCAGCTGCGAGGCACGGTTCCAGACTCAGTTTGTCGGAGGTTGTTGGCCGCCGACGGAGAAGAAAAGAGAAAGGAGAGAGAGAGAGAATTCCTAAAAAAAAAGAAAAAAAAATCGTTGAGAATAATATAAAAAATAACTACAGGATATAAAAGATAGGAATTGTCTCCCGGCACCGGAAAGTGCCTAATCAGTAAGGTATTTATATAATTATGTATAAATTATATATATTTATAAGTAAATTATGTATATTTATATGTAAAATTATATTTATTTAATATAAAATATAATAAATTAGTTAATAAACATATTTTTATATTATGTGTTTATTAATTGTTATAAAAAATAAATATTTTGAGAATTAATATATATTGTCGTTTTTTGTAATTTAACATATACGATTTATATATAAATATATATAATTTACATATAAATATATACGATTGTATAATTATACATGTGTCATGTAAATATACACAATTTATTTATAAATATACACAATTTACTTATAAAAATACATAATTTATGTATAATTATATAAGTGTGATCAAAAACCATATCATAAAAGATAATCTACAAGTATAAAAAATAACTTACAAAATATTAATGATGTAAGAAAAACAGTGACAGAAATAAAATGATTATACTTCTTTGATGGCTTTTTTTTGTCTGTAAACTTCCCAAAAAGATATGAAACTATGAAAACCTTTATTGCTATAATATGTTGGTTGGTTAATAACTTAATGCATGCAATAATATCGTAACCGGCTAAACTTGACATTGACCGAGTCAACTTTAGGTTATGCAATTTAAAATTTAGTCGTTTTCATTGAACCAGAGATCTATCATTTAACAACAAAGTAGATACGGGATATATCCGGGGCTCCACATGCAATAATAATTACGCTATATATATATATATATTCGATCTTTAGATAAATATGGAGACATTATTATATATAGGAAGAGATGTTAGTTTCGGTTTTGCATGGGAATAAATAACGTAAAGCTTAAATAAGCTAAAATTATTGAGAAAACATCTTTCTTTCATTTTCTTCATTTTCCCACTTTTTGTTGCTAAAAACAGATCTTTATGTACTTGGTACAATATACGGCTACGAGTAAGATTATTGTTGAATTTATTAAGATATACAGGATACCCTTTTTTTTTCTTTCTTTTTTCTTTTTAATTCACTTTGGATAGTACATGTTTCCAATTAAATTCATTTGTCTTTCCTCCTTGAATCCAATATCATTCTTTTCTGAGACGGGCAGGTGCTAAATTTTAGCTGAGAGGTACCATATTGAAATGAAGTTTACGCCTTAAGACTCGTACTGGCATGGTACAAGATTTGTTGTCTTTTTATTCAATTCTGAGATCTTTAGTAACACGTTTATGATTCTTTTTGTAATAGACATATGGATGCAAAATACTCTACAACTCACAAATGAGAAAACGGAAAACCCTACAGGCAACAATTATGTGTCATTGTGCTTGTATATGAGTTGTAAAGAATTAATAAGATTAATTGAGATAATTAAGATTTATTAGTGTGTCTAATCTAATTTAGTTAATTTCCTTTTTCTTCCTTCCTTCCCGTGGCTGCCCACATACCACTCTCTCTCTCTCCGTTCTCTCACTCTCTCGGTTGTCTCTCTCCCGTTTTGCTTCAAAATTAACCGGATCTCAAACCAAAGAGGAATTTCAAAGAATTTTCAACGTCAAGAGAATGATTCGAGGTAAGATTATTGAAAGAACCTCTCTTGAATCTCAAGATTTCAGATTTTAAAACTTATTTTTTATTTGAAATGAATTTTGAGTAAAACTATGGTAAAAATTGAAGATCTTGGGATTCTTTAGACTTGTTTTAGTACCTAAAACCCGAATTCAGGTGTTGTCCCTTGAGATATTGTGATTTGAGACTGAATTTGTAAATTTTTAAACTGATTTTTACAAGTTTTCTCGCATTGGTGTTCTTCACGGGTCGACCGGACTACACTGAGGTCACCGGTCGACCTGTTTGGTCGACCGGATTGCACACCACCGGTCGACCGGATTATGTGTCATTGTGCTTGTATATGTATAGGCATGGTTTTAAATCTCTGGCGGTTGTATGATATGCTAGGTGTTATGTTTTTCATATGAAATTGTAATTTATTAGTGTCATGTAATTTAAACAAATTATATGTAATATAGTGGTAGATTACATTTTTATTGAGTATCACACTCAAATAAAATGAGTTTTACAAAAATGTTACATTTGTTAGATCGGTACAGCCGCTGGATTGATCAAGACATTTCCTATATGTATAATGTGATTATGAAAGACAATGGTATATACGAGTTTAATGTGGCTTGACATGATAAGCGGTGGACAGCTCTGATCTTTCACATATAGTTTCATCTTAGCAACAAAATGAATAATTATAGATTCAGAGAATTTTGGCTAGTAAGGAAATTTGGACTGTGTATTTAGTTAGTGTATTCATATCACGATTTAAATCATAATTTATAATTTATTACAGTACACGTTAAATAAAAAATGATTTTGATTTTTTATATATAGTTTCATGGTTCGTGTTAGTTGAATATATATTGTATATAAGAAGTTTTAAAAAAAGTACTCAACGACACAAGATGGTCTGGAGCAGGGGTAAACTCCAAGAAGAGTGAGTGGGTCTAGGTTAAATATTTGGTAGGCTCTAGCGTAATGCCCTCTAGTTCTGGAAGGGACAAATTTAATGCCTTTTCTCTGCAAATATTGTGTTGTGTTATATCTTTTCTTTTCTCTGCCAGTTTTGCCATGACACTACGGAGTGGGTAACTTTGCAACCTCAACTAGTAATAAATGTGTTCACTGTTTGGACGGCTATAAGATCCTAATATTCATTTTCATTTTCATGTTTTCATTTCTTACCGATAAGGTAAATAATTTGCTTAGGGTAAAAAAATTCGAAAAAAAAAATACTGCATTGATGAATATAATTTTAAACCGTCAAATCACATTTTTTACAGAGCTTGTTTATAGTCATATTGATCACACTCATCGATATTCTATTTTAAGAGAAATATTAGTATTATTTTTTTTTATTTTTTAAATTTATTATTTAACACGTTAATTTAACTATCTTATTTTTTTATTTAAATAATAATATTCATCTTAATAAAATTTATGTGTCAAATTATAAATACAAAGAGTAATAAAGATAAAGAGAGATGGTTACCTTAGATCCCGTTTATTTTGTTAATTCGAGTTTATAATTCGAGTTTTACTATAGTAAAAAGCTCTCACAAACAATGACATTTAATTTTTTTACTACAATAAAAAATTCTCACATAAAATCACATATCAATTTAAATTAAAAACTCAAATTAACAAACTAAACAGACTCTTAATATTTCTCTCCGTCTCAAAAACAAAAGAAATACCAATAAAAAACCATGAAACGACCTTGACATAAACCACAACGTGTTCTAATATCTCTTCATAATCGGAATTACCAACAGCACCATTAGAAGCACCGTCATTGTTGACTTTTATCTGTCCCGATAATAACGAACGCCACTAAACAGACTTATTTTAGCGCATTATTAAATATACAGAGAGTGAGAAATTACTTGGGAATTGTTCATGGTACCCCCTCTGTTTTATGACAAGAAAATTTTAAATAATGCAGTAGAGTCAAAGTTTAAATCAAAGTTAAAATACAACAAATAGTCCCCAATCATCTGAAGTCTACATCTATAAATAATAAATATCACAATCATCTAAAATATAACACGTTTAGTTTGTTGATTTGAATTTTTAATTTAAATTAAAATGTGATTTTATGTGAAAATTTTTTACTGTAATAAAAAAAAAATTAAATATGACTGTTTTTTAAAATTTTTTATTGTAATAAAATTTAAATTCTAAACTCGAATCGGTAAAATGAACGGGACTAAAACCATAAACAACATTAATTTACATTCATCCAAAAGTCCATGATCCATCAAACCAAAATAAACATAAAGTCCAACACTAACAAACATGAACATTAATCTACAAAGACAATTGGAGTTCGTGTCTGTCCTCGATAGCCAAATTCCGCAGATGTACCTGACAAAATACGCTGATGTTTGCCAAATTTTTCCTTTTTTTTTTTTTTTTTTTTTTTTTTAAGTTCAACAAGAAAAATATAAATATAAAAATAAAAATAGTCTTGATCATATTTTCTTTTACACCATTAGCTCGGTGCCAAGATTTTTTTTAAAATTTGGCACCAATGACACCGAGCTGATGGTTCAAAAACCAATAGTCTTGATCAGTACGTAATAGCAACAGTCACTCAAAAAAAAAAAAGAGGAAAAAAAAAGACTACTGTGAAAGATCTTTAGCAAATGCTAACACGTGTTGGAAAACTGTGCTAAATGGTAAAAGGTTGGGTTTGTTTGGTATGATTAGAACTAGAATCATCATTATGATTTTGGGTTTAAATTATAGTTCTGAAACTAAAATTAAGAAACATAATCAGGAATTTGAACTACTTAAAATTAATTGAGTAATTTTAGAATTAGAAATGATTTATGATTTAAAACATCACAGTATGATTCAAACTTTGAATCAGAACTATCATAATTAAATACTAATTCTGAATGAGTCAAATTAGAACCGCTTTTTACTTTTTGTAAATAAACACCGGTTTTGAACCAGAATTGTGGTTCTAGATTCAGAACCGTTACACCAAACAACGCCTTAAGCAGCAACAAAAATGTTGTAAAAAATGAATCTTTACTTACTTTTTAACCACGAGATAAAAGTGTTACATATGTCGATGAAAACTTTCTACCAATTTTCTAAATCACATGCCTGTATATCCGTTGCTAAAAGTCATCTCTCTCTCTCTCTCTCTCTCTTGTTGGGGTTAGGGGTGAATTGAATGCCAAAAGTGGCATGGTTAAAGCAAAAATTTGGTAAGTGATTTTTTTTTAATAATTATAAAAATCACCCATGTAATTTTACTTTTCAATTTAATCCACCCCCTATTATTTTTAAAAAAAAAAAATATCCATTACTAAAAATGATATCCTCATACTTCAAATTAATTAACCATATAATTAGGGTTCAAATGGGTCAATCTCTAGGGCCCATTGTTTTATAACATAACTTCCAAAATTTACTGAGAGAGAGAGAGAGAGAGAGAGAGAGAGAGAGAGAGGAGCATATAATTAGGGTTCAAATGGGTCAATTTCTAGGGCCCATTGTTTTATAACATAACTTCCAAAATTTACTGAGAGAGAGAGATAAGTTAAAATCCACTGTCAGCGGGTTGACAAAAGAAGTAAAGAACAACAGGCTTTATTTAACTCACCCCAGCATCCTTGTGAAGATGCATTTTCACAAAAACGACAAATGCCTAAACAACAACAACTACAAAGGCCATCACAATCACAAAGCCGAGCTAATCTTTGCACATCATCCAAACCCCAGAGACAGATACATACATATATATATATATATATATATATATATATAACTATTATACGCTTTGTCCTGTATTGTACTGCAATGCTTTTGTAATTTTTCCCATTGGAAGTCATCCATCAAGGGAAACTCATAATGATAGTGATGATGAATTTGGTCAGCAGCTTTCCCATATCTGAGGCTAAAATAAGGAACATTTTTCTGTCAATGTTTTGGCTTTGCAATGAGTAATGCTCTTTAAAGTTTTGGGTCCTTTTCTTTTATTTTTATTTTTATTTTTATTTTTTCCTTGTTGATAGGAACTAATTTTAGGTCTATTTTTTGTCTTCACATTGTTTGTTTGGGACCAAAATTTGAAATGGGGTCCAATTTATATGCATGAAAATGGCATGGCACGCGCGTTGTACAATATTGGTGCAAGTTTTGTGGACTTTCTATGTTTTGAAATTTGTATGCTGTTTTTTGAGGTGTTTTTTCTGCGGGTGAAATGTGGCTCTGAAACAAGGAAAGAGAATATATATATATATATATATATATATATATATATAAAAGTCGTCCCAAAATCCAAATTCACACTTCATACCAAAAGCTAGGCTTTGGAGTTTCTGAAACAAGAGAAATGTCTGTCTACACTGTGATTCCCAACGTCCCATTTATCTTCTTTAAATCTTCTCATGATTAATAATTTAATTCATCTTAGTTCCTTTCTGTTTATTTATGTACACTTTATGAGAAACGAACAGGTTTTTTTTTTTTTTTTTTTTTTTTAAGTTTAGGTCAGTGACATTCAATATATATATTGATGCGATATGGGTAGCTGTCAAATTGAGCAGTCGTATTTAATATTCATCCAGATACATCGACATTAGATATTTATTACCATCAATTACTGATCCATTAAGTAGGTCTATTTTCGTTATGACGGGCTTAATTATAACATGAATCCATCTATTACCGTCAGTTATTAATAAAGCCTGGCCACGCACGGCAAAGGTTGAAACATTCTCATTACATAATAAGCAGTGCCACTCATTTAAAAACACAGTAATAATAATAACAATAAATAAGTAGTACCATTTTGATCTAACTCTTGTATATTATCTATATATATATATATATATATATCATATGTTCATCTCGGTGGTGGTCCAGTGAAAATGGTATTCCGTGGCAGGTTTGTGATCAGAGTTTCGAGTGTCGGATTTGTTTCTTATTAGCCTAATACTCGATTTAGAGTGTTTTGAGATCATTATCCCCATCCCATATATCGTGTTATCATTATCACATTCGGTGAGACTAATTCTTGTGAGCGTCTGATGACTCCTTTGGTAATACTCGGAGAGAGCATATTGACGTTGATCCCCATTTTCCGGAGTTTTCTTCAGTGCAAAAAAAAAAAAAAAAAAAAAAAAAAAAAAAAAAAAAAAAAAGTACTACTTTTGATTCGTGACATGCATTTTACTTTTCCTTTTTGTTTCTTTTTAGGCAGAGCAATACTAGAAAAGAAGGAACTACAACGCCAAAAAAAAAAAAAAAAAAAAAAAAAAAAAAAAAAAAAATTTAAAGAACCTAAAAAAGTAACACACTCGTGTGTGAATTAAACTTGATCTATCAGAAGTGATCAGTGAGCGACAGAACAAAAGTGCTGACGACACGCCATCAACTTGGTGTAATTTGGTTGTAAACAGTGCAAGTGTTCTTTGGCAAAACCTATCTCTGTGCACAAATGTAAATGAGCGTACCTAAAAACACAAAGTACAACAAGTCATGGCGTGTGAATTGCAATAATGCAGATTCTATAATTGTGGAGCTGAAATTAGATTTTGCATCGTTCACTTTGCAGATTCGAATTTTCAATTCGAGTTGAAATGTGATATTTTTTTAGAGCTTCTTATTGTAACAAAAAATTTTGATGTGATATTTTTTAAGAATTTTTTATTGTAAAAACTTAAAATTAAAAACTCAAATTGGTGAAGTGAACGGGTCATTGTGTCTAATATTATATATATGTGTGTTGTATCTGTTGTCAGTTTATTCCAGTGTATTATACTATTATTGTTCAACTACTCTTTCGTTATAGGTTAGGCAAGGTGCGGTTCAGGTGTAAATTTTTGGGCAGGCCCGGGCCCTCTTGGCCCGCTAAGGCCTATACATTTACGCATATGGATCATGTATAGATGTGGTAAAATTTTTTTTTTACAGAAATGCCTGTTTAGAGCATTTTAAATTTAAAAAATACTTACTTATTATTTTATGGGAGAAAGAGAAAATATAGGCTAAAATTTGAGATGAATTAAAATTAATAGATTAATAGTTTATATAAATTAATAAATAGGCTAAATTATTATTTTCGTTTATAACTTGTCTGATTATGAATCATAACTTGACAAGTTATTATTTATAATTGTTCATAATTTATCCGGTTATGAACCATAAATTGACAAGTTTGTCCATAACTTATTTGGTTATGAATCATAACTTGAAAAGTTATAGCCTATTAATTTTATAACTAAAAATTGACCTATATACTTTTTTAAACTTTTCATATTAGCCTATTTTCTACTATTTTCCTTATTTTATTTATAAAAATACCCACTATTATATATATATATATATAAAGACGTTTATATTCTTACATAATAAAAAATGAAAAAAAAAATAATGATCAACAAAATAAGAAAGATAACATAATGAATATTCATATTTAAATACAAAAGTCAAACAATTAAATTTAATGAAACCTAATTATTTCAAGAAAAGAAACCTTCTTATAAAAAAAAAATTAAAAAAAAACACCTAATCATTTTTTAAATAAAAACCAAATATGTCTACATATTATAGTAGACAAAACCCTAAAAAGGCAACCTAATTACCTTAAGGTATGAGAAAAGTATGTTAAACATATAAAATAAGTTCTAGACAAGCAAATAAAATAATAAATAAAAACTATCTCACATTTTCATTATTTTAACCAAAATGTCATTATAAAAAGGAACTAATACAAAGTTTATAAGCAATCCGAAAGGTACTAAATATGATAAATAATAGAAGTTTTCATCATAAAGAAAAAACGTGGAAATGATAAAAGAAAGAGATGCTCACCAACAAATACTATGTAATCTTTTTAAGGTCTCGTTCATTTCACCGATTTGAGTTTTTAATTTTAAATTTCTACAGTAAAAAGTTCTCAAAAAATGTCACATCTAATTTTTTCTGTTATAGTAAAAAACTCTAAAAAAATATCACATCTTAACTTAAATTAAAAACTCAAATCTACAAAATGAACGAGGCCTCGTCTTAACGCAGCAAAGTTGTTGCTGAAAATTTAACCAGACAAAAACCACTTAAACTATTTACGCCAAGTCGTTTTTCCTTTACACAACGCTGCACTCATCCATAAACTGCTCGCAGTAAAAAACTGTTCCCCTACACAACAACTATTCACGCTGCACTGAGACATACACGCCTAAATTCAAAGAAATAGAAGAAGAAATATCTGATAATTTAAAGATAAAATCAGTATTAAATCAAAGAGTTATTACAAAATAATAATTTGGGTTAAATTGCTAAGTACACAATCTATTATTAAAAAAAGTCATCCCACATAATGAAAAAATCACCATATAAGAAACACACTAACGAATAGGAATATATCAGGCATTAGAGATTATTAATTTAATACACTAATTAATTTAGTACATCGACTCAACTCTGGGATTGGAAGATTTTATTATTTAATTGAAATTATTAATTTATTAAACATTCATTTATTGAGATTTTAAGACCCGTTTAGTTCATTAGTTTGAATTGAAATTTAATTTTATGTAAGAGTTTTTTACTATATTAAAAAGGTTAGATGTGACTATTTTTTAGAGTTTTTTACTTTAACAAAACTCAAATTTTAAACTCGAATCAGTAAAATAAACGAAATCTTATTATTTAAAAAAATAAAAAATCAATTAAAAATTTAAAATTAATATACATTAATAATAGTTTAAATAAAAAAGTTACATTTAATTATGTAAATAAATGATTGTTGGGGCAGGTATGAGGTGATTGAAAGTGGATGTGGAATAGGTGTTTGAAAGTGGACGTAAATAAGTGAATAGTCATTCTTTTTAAATGACTAATTATTTTTTAGGCATCGTTAATTTTATCAATTTGAATTTTTAATTTTAAATTTTTACAGTAAAAAATTCTTAGAAAATGTCACATTTAACTTTTTTTGTTACAGTGAAAAATACTCAGAAAATATTACATCTCAACTCGAATTAAAAATTTAAATTTGTGAAGTAAACGAGGCCTTATAAATCCAACTAATCATCATAGTAGTAGAAGTAATTAATTAACGCGGGTAATTAATCTGTGAATTGAAAACTTGTTCTTAATTCTTGTTACTTTTTAATCGCGGGTAATTAATTAACGTTTTGGAATTAATGAGTAGTAGAAGTACTCTTTCCAATTAGCACCCACAGCCCAGACAGAATAAAAATACAACTAATTTGAGTACTAGTGTTCCAAGATTTAAATAGATGAATAGCCATTTTTTTAGTGCTCTCTCTTATATTATAATTTTGATTAAAAAAAGGCTGCCCGCCATACCTTTTCTTTATTTTTCTTTTTAAGTATAGAGTGGTGACAAAAAACAGAAGCCAATTTTTTCAAGTGAAATTATAGAAATATTTGCTATATCTTTTAAAATATTTATGGTAAATATCATATCATTTTGTGACTGATTAATTTAGGAAGCAAATAATTTATAAGGTAAATTTACAGTAAATATGCTACTAAATGAATCATTTACCATAAATGTATTTACCACAAATATTTCCAGAAAAAAAAAAAAAACGTTATTTAGTTCTTTCTTCCTAATGTCAAACACAGAAAGATGGGTAGTCCGAGTTAAAGTTCTTACATTAGAAAATATAAACCTGACCCCATAATTCCATAGAAATCAACGTGCATACATTATACATACATGAAATATCGCTCTCACAGTAGGGAAAATTATTTAAAAAAAAAAACCATTTAAAATATTTCACCATTAAAGAATTTTTCAACACTAGGAAAGATACACGAACCCAAAAAAAAAATAATAAAAAATAATAAAACACAATTAATTGTTACATATGATTTTCCACTCGACAAGCAATCCATGGGTAAACCGCAAAGGCATTTGTTTTTGACATGCATGCATGTGTTTCATTTGTTTGTGTCTGCATATCATTACTACTTGAAGATAAAAGATTAATATTGAGTATTACTAACCCCGGCCTCAAGGCTATATGTCAAAAGGGCACCCCGGGCCCATGGCGGGCTTAGGTTGTGTCAGGACCGGGCCTAAGAGAAATCCTCAAGCCTAGTACTGGCCTTTGGCCCTAGTCTATAAAGGTTAAAGCTGGGTCTGGCCCAGGTCCTTTTAATTTTTTTAATATTTAATTAAAAAAAAGAAAATATATCATATGTATTTAAAAAATATGATTTTATTGAATTGAGATAATATAAATAAGTACATATAAATGATTAACTCGTTAAAAATTTTATCAAGTAAACCTCGTAGGGAGATCGGAACAAAACCTTAGAGAAGGAAAAAAGAGTGTAGTATTCTAGGATAAGTAAATTACAAAACCTAAGTGATTCTAGAAGATTCTGTTATGTCTAAACTCAATCTTAACCTAATTTTCTTAATGCACTTGAGTTTCACTTATGATTAACAATATTTTTAGGATTTTTTTTTAAATTTCAAATTTGATGACAAAAAAAAATAATATATCATATGCCCCAAAAATATGTGATTTTATTGAATTAATATAAATAATTATAAGAAAATGACTGATTGACTAGATGACATAGGTCGGTTAATTAGCCTTAAAATGTCTCAAACCTCATTAAAATTTCATGTCGCTGGCCTGGCCCTTCACGTGCCTAGCCCTTCGCGTGCCTGGGCCTTGACGTGCCTGGGTCTTGGCGGGCTTGGGCCGTGCTTGGGCTGCAGGCCTCAAACATGAGGCCTATCTTGGGCCATTCTGGCATGCCGTGCCGGCCCAACCCATAACAATACAGGGCCAGGTCATGCCGAAGTTATCACTGTAGCGGGTTGGGCCGGGCGGTCACCCAATTGACACCTCTAGGCTCTCTTCTCCCTCATGATCGTCATGGTGGGAACTGTCGACAACCCGTCCTTCAGGCTTCGAGCTTGAAGAAGAATTCGCGTCAGCCATTAATTATTTCCGTCCTCAAAATCCTCTCATCACCAAAACTGTACTACTACTACTTAAAAATGACAATCTCCACGAGCACTATTTGTGCCGAGTCTGACGTTTTGAACAGGAGGAGGAAGGCAATTAACTCAAGTGGGATCTTGGAGTTCCGGAAAAAAGATGCTTCTGTGCTCCACGTGGGGCAATGCTGCCATAGAAAACCAGAAGATATACACACGAAAGAAATGAAGGAACAATTTTGGAAGTATCTCTTTAATCAGAAGCAATTAATTTTTGCTTTAATTTGGTGGCTAATTTTCTTCGCAGGTTCTTGAATATTTTGCACGAGGAATGTTTTGGTTTTCTCGATTACAGGGATGCGGTTTTGCTTTAGAATTCTGCGGGCGAAATGCCAGCCGTTGCAGAATTGGAATTCAGAATGTCATTGGCATTGGATAGTTTGTTTCAAGTTTCTGGAATTAGATTAGTAGTCGGAAATTGCTAAGTACCATCCTCAATGTTCTAACAAATTTAAGTAATCTAATGTTATAGTTGTTAAACTAATAATTTAGTTTCATTTTAAATAATTAAAGGGACAAAATACATTTATATACTCAGTTGCAACAGGATGTTGCTTTAATGTTCGTTTAATTTATATATTCAGAATCATTTTCATTTTACGTATATTTTTTATGAAAGAAAATATTGTAAAAAATCATAAATTATAATTCAGAATCAAAAATGAATACATGAAAACAAACAGATTTTTAATCTAATTCTTTTTACCTATGGAAAAGCTCATTCTCAACCTACATTTTCCCCGGTGATATTTCATATACATTATCATTTAGCATGCAGAACAGGGCATTAAAGAGATTTTCATATTCCTATTGTTGTTTTTCGTATTGCTTTCCAGTTTGAAGAAGAAAAATGCACTCTAGAAAATCCCAAGTAATTCACATGAATTTACAGATATCAATTATCAAATAGCAATTACAAAGATGAAAAAATGCTTTTCCCCGCCCCATGACCAGCGCGACTAATGATCTCAACAACCTAGTTCAACGCGAGTCATTTGCAATAGCAAATGAATCAAATTAAGAATTGATGTACACAAGAAAGAAGTACAGCACCAATCTTTTGAGCCCCATTTGATTTCAGTACCTAAGTGGTGAACATGAGCATCCAACAAACCAATTTTGTGAGCCTTAAATCTCTGCAGGCATGACCAAACCCAGTTCCTTGCGTTGCTCTTCGTCTGGTTGCAAGCTCCCCGGGATTGCACCAAATATCCTTCGTGATACTTCAAATCCAGAAACAAAATTATGCACTTGTGCTGATAAATCCTCAATCTTCTCCCCAAGATTCAATGATGTAGACATTAAGTTATTTAAAGGAGATTTTGACAGGTTTTTTGTGGACGCATGGTCCAGCTCAGCAGCTCTTAAAAACCGTTCTGTGGCAGCCTCCCAGGATAGCTCGTGCCTCTGTGCATCAGTCAGATGCGCAGGCTCGTCAGCCAGAGCCTTGCATGTGACCTTAACAAAATCTTTGCTGTCATTATATGTTCGGCAATTCGGGAACTGCTTGAAGAATTCGTTAGACGGATGATTCGCACAGACAACAATTTTGCCCATTGCTAAGGCTTCAGCTGTGGTTGTGCAAACTACATCTGTGGTGCTTGGATTCAAGAACACTTTGTAACTGAAAAAGAAAAAAAAAAAAAAAGGTAAAAGAGAATTTGATATGTACACATCCCTATGAAAGCTGATCATTACTAAGGAAGAAAACTCATTAAACTCAGTTTTGATGAGGAAACGTGCACACGGAGTGAATGAAAATTCTAACCAGTTGACAACAGATATTTGGGAGACATAAATCTCAAAAAAGAGACTTCACTAGACTAAGCTAAGGGATCCCCTTTCCCATCTAATTATGTATCTACCAACAAAAATATGGAATGAGGAAAGGGAATCACAATTCTTGCATCCACCTTGGTATTGATTCCCTGGAATGAATATCAAATTTATTGGCATGCCCTCAATAAGTTCTCAAGTTATAGGCCAATGATTTCTTGAGGACATTTTATTAAATATATTGATTAGATTACTATTCTTTACATTGATTAGATTACTATTCTTAAGTTTAGTAGACACTACTAGAAAGAGAATCAATGATCCCACCTTTTGTTTCTTTACTTTTCTTTCCAATCTCCTTACCTTTTCCATTACGTTCTTTTATGGTTTGGTAAATATGCCCTAAAAATTGAACAAAATGAAGGTCCAAGAGGAGAACAATCTCAGGAAGGCAGAAGCTCAACTAAACATATATCTTTTTCCTTCTATTGGAGATAAAATCAATAATAATAGAAGATAAAATTAATAATTTAACTGACAAAATAAGGAAATTTAACAGGATGTTGAGCACTTACTCATGAAACAGAGGATCAGCATGGTCACGTCCGACATTAACTCGAACAGCCAGTTCCAGCTTTTTAGCAGCTTCCATAACTTGATCAGAGTCCTCTCCAGTTCCATACAAGTCAACCTCAAGGCTAGCGAGTTCCTTTTGGTGATCACGAAGAAGTTTGAGTAACTCCTTGTAGCCTTTGTTCCAAACCATTTTCCCAATGTAGTAAGCACCTTTAGTAAATGCCTGATCACCATTTTGTTGTTGCTCTAACTTTTTCTTGCCTATCTCAAGAAACTTGGGATTAACTCCATGAACATTACAGATGATGGATTTTGGATAATCCTGGGTGGCAGCAGATAATCTAATTACCTATAAGGACAAGATAGACGAAATCTGGTAAGCAACTGTATATATGAAGATAAATGGGGGGAAAGAAATTCAACTTCTCAAAGAATTTTAAAATGAACAATTTTAGCATTTGAGCATATACTAGATATACTATTTAGGAGTGGAGAAACAAGAAATAAAAATTTTAGGAACCTAATATTTAAAAGTCTTTTTTAATAGTCATAATAGTAGTATAAATAGGGGGTTTAGTTGCTAGGGAGAGGGAGGAGATTTATAAAGAGTGTCTAGTGTTGTGCACTATCTTGGAGGTTGGGGGTCCTTGAAACCGCCCATCTATTCTGTAATTTTCCATTTTTAGTGTTGTTAATGAAGCCCAGATTTTCAGGTTCCTAACAATGGTATCAGAGCACCGATCCATGGCACCTAAACCGGCAGATTCGGAGAGGGTGACCACCGAGGAGAAGGGATTGGTGGTGGTTCAGGAGGTGGTCCAAGAGGTGGTGGCGGAGAGCCTGCCACAGATTCAGGGGGAGGTGGCTGGGTTGGGAGCAAGTATGAAGGAACTTTAGGGATATATGGGGAAAGTTCGGACGCAGATGGGTGATTTGTAGGCTGCCCTCCGGCAAATGGAGGCATTGTTGGTGGCGCAACCGGTATCGGAAAGGGTCGACGGAGTTCGCGGCGGAACAGAGAGCAGAAGACCACGATTTTCCGGGCGAAGAGATTGCGGATCGTGACGACCCAAGCGGAGTGGAGGAAGATTTCTAGCACAATCGTCATCGGGGGGCGCCGATTCGCGAAGGCCGAGGTCGCGAGAAGGAGAACGATCGCCAGAGAGACGTGGGTCTCATGGAGGAGCGCGAGTTCCGCACGATCTGGGGCTGGGTGGTCCGGAATCTGCAGCACGAGGGCTTGTCCGACGGCGGGAGGAGAGCGGAAAGAGGTCGTGACTGTCGGGAAAGGGTGACGGAGCTTGGTTGGCGACGGAAATCGGAGTGGGAGCCGGAGTTAGAGGAGGAGAGGCTTGCTCCGGGGCTGGGACGACATGGGTACCCTCGGAACAGGGAATCCAACCCTGATTTGGTCGCGGTTGGGGCTGATTCCGGCCCGGTTTGGTCCAGGCCTCACGATTCCGGTACATCTGAGGCTAATTCCGGCCGAATTCAAACTGGGTCACGCGAGTTCGACCTGATTTGGGAGGATTACAGCGAAATTAGGGATGGGTCCCGAAATTCCGGTAACCCTAGGTCTGGGTTTTGCGATTCTGATGTGATTGAGACTGATTCCAATGATGTTAAGGTTGGACCTCGAACTTACAGCAAGATTAGAGCCAATTACAGCCAAATATGGACTAGATCTTCAAGTTTTGGCATGACTGGGGTTAGGTATGGGCGATATGAGTTGGGTGAGGGAGATTGGGTTTTGAAATCTAATTTGAGAGAGCGAGTTAGGTCTTTTCGATTTGGAGTCAAAACCAATCCAAGGGTTTCGAGTAGGGAGAGGGGAAGGTAGCACGGCACCCTATGGGAGGGCTGAACGGATCAACAATTTTAGCAAATGGATATGTCATTGTTCACCGGAGAAGACCTTGATGGGTGGGTCTTTAGAGCTGAACGATACTTTTTGTTTTATAGAATGACAAACAATGAGAAAATCCAAACCGCTAAAATGGCTATGAAGGGTGATGCTTTGGCTTGGCATCAATGGAAGAATGCTCGTTGCCCATTATACAGTTGGAATGAATTGAAGACTCATCTGCTTAAGCATTTCATATTGTTATCCAATGAGGCCTTACATGAGAGTTTCTTGGTGAAACATCAAGAGGATACCATGGCTGACTATAGATGACAATTCAAGGTACTTGCCAAACTTGGAAAAGAGATTTCAAATTCGGTTTTAGAGAGAGTTGTCATTACAAAATTGGAAGTCGATAAAGAGCAAGTAGTAGGTAGTTCAAGTAGGTTGCTTCCAGCTTAAACAATCGATGTTTTAGATCAAATGGATGTTCAAAGAGTCTTGACTAGGAAGAATTTTGATGGCAAGGTGGACCAAGGCATTGAAAATGAAGTTCGTTTTCAATCTGGTGCTAGTAACAAGGGGCTTCAAGATATGGGAAATAAGATGTCAATGACATCAAAATTTTTCAAGGATGTTACTTTAGAACTAAAGTTTGTTGCACCAGTGAAAGAAGTCCATTCTTGTATTATAAAAGATGAATTTGATTCTGTTTGCAGCAATTATGGGGCTGTTGACAAAAGAATGGAGAGTGTACACTTGCAGCTGCCCTCCATTGTTGATATTCTGACAAACAGCAAGGCAGCTTTCTCTGGCAAGGTGGAACATGCACTGCAACAAGATAACACTTGTGGGAGGAAGGTTTTTGTTATAAATGAATTGTTTGAGCTAACCAACAGGGTTTTCCAATGCGACAAGGATGATTTTGAGGCTGAGCTTCATGGTTTTGCTGCCCTTAAAGTGGTTCTCAATTTTAGCTCCAAACAAAATTGTGAAGTTGAAAAGATAAAGTTAACAAGAACATTTGAAGCAAGTTCTGTACGAATCATTCCGGTTGACGGTCGAAGATCCAACCTCATCAAGATTGGAAGGAAGTGGAGTCACGCAGCTGTGATTACTTAACACCTTGAGGACAAGGTGTTTCTTTGGGGCGGGAGTAATGTTAGGAACCTAATATTTAGAAGTCTTTTTTAATAGTCTTAATAGTAGTATAAATAGGGGGTTTAGTTGCTAGGGAGAGGGAGGAGGAGATTTGTAAAGAGTGTCTAGTGTTGTGCACTATCTTGGAGGTCGGGGGTCCTCGAAACCGCTCATCTATTCTGTAATTTTCTATTTTTAGTGTTGTTAATGAAGCTCAGATTTTCGGATTCCTAACGAAAAAACATAGAAAGAGAGGACGCAACATGGTAGCAACTATCTTAGTTAGCATGGATGTGAAGTCGTTTCATGAAAACTAAGAATTATACCTTGTGGCAATATATACTAACAACCCAAGTATTTATGTGTTTGAGAAGAAATGCTTGCAGTCTTCCATTCTTCTCCCTCCTCACATATTCCAGATAATTGGTATGAATAATCCCTATAACCAAGCGGAATTTACTTTCCCATCTCTTCCCATGGTGGTACCAGGTGAGGTGCTCAGGTTCCTCAAGAATTGCAACATCCGAATCGTCATCAGGGATTCTTTCGGAAATATCTCCAACAGCAAGAATGCTCCTTTTATCTACAGAAAACTGCACCATAAGTTATGCAACAAGTTAGTATAGGCATTAGTATGTACAGCATCTAAACAATAAAGTCGATGTCGGGGTCTTTATTTCACATCAAAAGCATCTTCTTCACGATTAAGTTGAAAGAATAGATAAAGGTACCTGCTCTGAGATACTCTGAGATACATGAAAAACAAAAACCCAAAAAAAAAAAAAAGAAAACCCTCATCCATGTATATGATTGATTCATGAATGCAGAAACTGTCACAAACCACAGCTATATGATTACCTTTCCAGGATAAAAAAGTATCTCGAAAACAGACTTAAACCCAGTCCTCTCCTCAAGCCACTGACGGACATATGCCTCCTGCCCTACATGTGAGCTGAATCTGATATTGTTGGGATATACTAGCTCCTGATCTTGTAAAGATAACCACGGAATTACTAACGTAACCTTTCTCTCCCCATCTTTTGAAAGATAGGCAGCACGAAACAAAGGGTTGACAGCAGTTCCAGTCATCCATGGTAGGCTGGCAGTAGTAAATATCGCAACATGCCGTTTTCTATCCATCTGATCATTAGGTTGAAAATTTGAAAAGTGAACACCTTTGTATGATATCTCACACTTGAAACAACATTATGCATCTTCGAAACTTACAAAACCGCATTTGAAATACATTATGGGCAAAGCATCAAACAGCCATTCAAACTACGCAATACAACAAAACATTGACTTCCCACTAAATTACAATCTGAAACAGCCATAGCAAATACTTGCGCAAATCAACTAAAATGCAAGCCCTCCCCGTGAATCGAGACAAAATGCAAATACAAGCAATCAAACAAATAGATAGAGAAGGGAGGAAAATTAAATAAGAACACCACTAATGATTGTAAACCATCTTTCTCTAGCTCTATATTGTATGGTATTGTCATTTGTAATTAGCAAAAGTACAACAAATACAAAGACATTAACGCATTTAATTTCAGATCCGGCTTAACCCTAAGGCAGGTTAAGCGGCTGCTTAAGGCCCCAAAGTTTTAGCCTACAATTTAGGCCTGTTTCTATTATATATTTTGGGCATGTCTATGGTAGGGGGAGCTTTTTTCTTCCTACCGGTAGGGTAAAATCCAACGATCCATATTAAATCTTAGAGAAGGTTTACGTAGTCTCATTCACACCAGATTGTAGCCTATATTAAAAAAAAAAAAAAAAACTGAAGAACAATAGCTTTTTTTTTTCTTTTTTCTTTTTTTTTTTTTTGAGAATGAAGAACAATAGTTTATTACGCCCAGAAAGTAAAAACCAACCTTAAAATCATGAAATTTCCTCGCAATCCAAAACTATTCAGAATCTCAACAACCCAGAAACCGACAATTTAAGCAACAATTATCAAATTATCAAATTTTATGAATTAAGACAACTCAGAAACCTACAATTATCAAATTTTCCTTGCAATCAACAATTCCAAAGAATTCAGAAAACCCAGAAACCAACCTTGAAATTATCAAAATTCCTAAACTGGTTGATTTGGAAACAAGCAAAGTGATTTTGGAATCAAGTCCTTAGGCATTAAAATTTAATAGAATCTAAATTTTAATATAATTAGTGTAAATTAGAGTCTAAATTTAAAAACAACTAAAATTTTAGGCTATATGTGAAAATTAACTTTTAATTTTTTTGCATTGTTTTAGTCTCTAAACTTTATATATTTTCAATTTTAGTTTATAATTTTTTCAGATTCCGTCTAATATTTAACACCAAATAAACAGAAAGACCGAAACTGACACAGAATAAAATCTCAATAACCAACCGTGCGACGTTTAATAGAAAAACCATCTTAATAGATGATTAATAGAGGAATAATACTCACAAATTCTTTTTTTTCATCCAAAAATATTTTTAGAATTATTTCAAGAATATCATACCAAAAAAAGAAGTCTTTGACAGTTTTGTACTTGAACATCCCTAATCTTAAACCATAAAATTCATCTTAAATATTAAAAAAACAAGCAAACAAAAACCATATTTTCAACTTCTCACAAAAAAAAAAAGGCTTTGTTTAAAACTTGAAGACGCAAACAGAACAGCAAACCAACGATCTCATCATAAGTGGCTCAAAAAAGGAGTCAAGAGAAAACGATTCGACACTCAGAATATTTCTGATACACATTAATTAAAAGTTTTAAGCAAAGAAAGCAGATATGCAGAATACGAAAATTACGAATATTGGGAAAGAAAAGATAATTACCTCTGAAATGTACGCGAAGATTTGGTCAAAGATGAAACAAATGGAACTGAAATTTATAGGAGAGAGAAACTCAGAATAAATGAGGCTGCGATAGAGAAGAGAGAGATCGAGGAAGACGAAAGTATATTCGAGTCGCTACACGATTGGGCAAAAAAGGAACATGCTCTTGTTCGTCAACAAAAAAACGGAAATTTCAGTTAGTTTTTTTTTTTTTTTTTTCAAATGGAAATAAATTAAATATTTTTGAAATCCATCGGAAAACGCCTTTCAAAAAAAAAAAAAAAAAAAAAAAAAAAAGAAAGAAAATCCATCAGAAAACGGAAATTTCAATTTATCGTTTTCTTCTTTTTTTAATAGGAAGAAATTAATTATTTTTTTAAAATTCAATTAAATTTTGATATCTCATTTTTTTTTTTTATGGATTGATATCTCATTTAATTGTCAAGTAGTTCATTCCTTTAAACAGCTTTATTTAATTAAAAAAATCATTTTTGATATATATATTTTTTTGCTTTCTTTTTTCTTAAGTTGTTATCAATTTTATATTTTTGGTTTCCAAAATTTTTAAAACAAAAATCGATCTAAAGTAACATGTTACATAATGCTTATATTAAAAAGGGTCATTCAAACTTGTGTCTCCTCAAGATTCTTACGATGTCAAAGTCTAATTTCAGTACTTAAAATGATATCTAATACATTATATTATATCACGTTATTTAAAAATTTTAAATTTTTTTAAATTAATTTTTTTTTTTTTATATATTAGTCTATTAAATGACATATTATAATGTGATTATTTATACCAATTGAGATACTAAATATTAGATATGTAATTTAAATTTGATACTTTTAATTTTAAAAACTCTTGATTTATATTAAGAATGGCAATTAGACTCAATGAATTTGAAACTGGATAGTCTTCTTGTCAACCCACTCAATGAATAAAAACACTCATCATCACTATGCCATTAATATGTATAAATTGATGAGGTACGAGACGGGTTTTTTGTCATAGGTTTAAAATATCTTATGGTGTCCCATGTAATTCTTTCATCATAAATAAATGAATAAATACATAATGTAACCATGTAAAACTTTAAGATAAAAATAAAAAAGAAATCGTTTTGAATTTATATATATATAAAAATATAATTGATATTTTAACTTGCAATAGCATACATAGCATATTATATATATTATCATTAGTTTAATATTAGAATATAATTAAACGGAATTGGAAAATGAAGAATATGAAGGGATCTCTGTATATCCTTCATCCCGTAACTCATGACGAATTAAAATCTTAACTTGTTTACAATTTAAATCCTCTTTAATTGGATTTTTCCCGTCCCATTTAAGGTAAGTCCTTATGGATAAATAGATTAGCCAGTAACGTTGTCACTCCTAGTTTATATTGATTTTTCAAGAAAAAAAAATTCATTTTGGTATCCTATGTTAAATCAAAATATGTATTTAATATTATGTATTTAATGTTTTTGATAATTTTAAGCTAGTACGTTGATATTTCAAAAAATATTTTTTCGGTACTCTAAGAGGGCGTTCACTTCACTAACTCGAATTTTATGATTTGAGTTGAAAAAGTAAACTTGAGTTATTTTTAATTGGAGTTATAATGTGAAATTTGAGTTAAGTGTTTAGTAAAAACTTGATGTGACATTTAAAACTTGAATTATGTGTTCACTTGCACACTTTCAAACTCACCTGTACACAACATATTGCATTAGAAAAAAATGAGCACATTCACGCCGGCAACTCCTCTTTGCTTTGTGCACATGTGCATATATATGCACATATATGATCCGTAGCTGTACATGCTTGCAAATACTGCATACATCCAAAAAAACATCCAAAACAACATCCAAAACAACATCCAAAACAACATGCAAAACAAGGGAAACGACAAGCAGGGAAACGACATCCAACTTCATCAAACGTTGCTGACCAACAGACAAAAAAAAAAATCAACATTCAACCATGCATTTGTACAAGTCACCGCCTACATTGCGAATCCATCCAAAAACACATACCACATGTCACGACTTACATTGTATTGAGTTCTAAAGTACCAATTTTTCATACTCTACCACATTTCTAATAATACATGACTTTACAAATAATCTGTGAGACAAAAAACGCAAAGGGAAAGAAAGGAAAAACCATTAATTGGTGTCACATTCTCTACAAAATGCCTTTATTACATAGTCCTCTTCTTTGTCATAGTTCTTATCCAGCCCTTCCTTATTTTGACACCTTCCACCTTGCTGCAAACATGGCAAACTGTCCCCTTCCTGTTTGGACATTGAGATGCTATATATATACATATATACACACACACACATATATATATATATATATTATACACACATCCGAGACATTATGGACAATGCAAGATCGAATTCACCTTTTGCAACTCCATCAAATTTTAAGCAATCTTGTATAGTCAACTCCAACGGAGAAGAGGTTTCCTGCCTCCATTGTGGTCTTGTCAATGAGCAAGTGTGTGCCCTCAGCCAGCTGCAACAATATGAACACAAAGTGGTCAGTTCATGAAGACAACAAAAACCAAGTGATAAAAGAAGTAGCCAATACCTCATTGCGAAACTAAAGTGCGGACACCAATAAACTTCAACGCCGGTTGTTTTCATATGCAGCCCACATACTATTAGCTATTTCATCCCTTAATATATGCATTTCTCGTCGGTGCGGACGGTTTTGAGCAAGTTGGGTTCCCCGATCGATTGTGATTCGATTCACATCTTGATCGCTGTTGAGTGGATCAATTTCAACTACCGAATGGCGTCTCTCATGTACGCCGTGAGTAGATCATCGTTGTGGTTGTACATGTGTATAAAGTTGTGTAGAATAGCACAAACAGGAGGAATGTCTATTTGTGTTCGATCGGGTAGTTGTTAATGCATTTAAGAATACGGAACCTTGCTTTCCACACGCCAAATGTGCGCCGATGCAATTTCTTAGGGACGAATGTGTGTAATTGAACAACTCACGCTGGAGTTTGGGGCCTACCACGCCTTGCCCGAAACTCTTGAAGGTGGTAAGTGCTCCTCGATATGGCGCCAAGTAACATAGATTGTTTTGTATCCGAGTCGACGAGGTAATATTTACCTATGGTGTGCATTAGAAGACATTACATGAATATATTAGTTCCACATTGCTATTAACAAACGTGTTGTTTCCAAAAATATGTAAAGGGCCTGCACATACCTTCCGTGGCGTTGGGAAATTTTTTCTCCGCGTTTACTATGGATGTGAGCACACGGCATCATGGGCGATCCCTCCCATCCAGCCAATATGTAGGTGAATCTCATGTCAAACCAATGACCCTAACACATTTTGTGAGTAGAACCCTTCCGATTTCTCCATGCTTCAAAGATTTGCAACAGTGGAACTCATTGGTACATGAGTACCATCAAGAGCGCCAACACAATTCTACAAAGTAACTAATTACCATAAGCAAAAATACACAATTCTACATATTTATCAACACGAGTAACAAGTTTAGGGGAAATACCTGAAACCATGGCAGGTACTTGTTTCCATGCGCGGCTATGACAGGATCGATAATGTTGAAGTTTGGTGGTGTAAGAAAGTCAAAACGGAGCTCATATAACGCCTTCAAAATAGCGTTGAAATACTTTGAAATGGTAGCACCGAATCGCCGCCATTGATCTTCTGCGACTCCTGTTGTTTGAACTTTGACAAACAATGTATAGGAAAATAAACAGGTTGTTCGTCCACATTCATGTTCCTTTGTCGGCCTTAAAAGGCCTTTGAGTTCAAGCAAAGAACTAAGACGCCGAAAAGCAATCACTTCCCATTCTAATTTTTGCCCTAATAACGTCCCTCATGTCCATCGAGTAGGTATTGGACACGCATTGTACTGTGAGTACGGAAGTATGCTTTGGTTGGGCAGTGGTCTTTCCATGTATGTGTTGTAATACCACAAAAACAGAGGCTGCCGCCGCCACTCATATTCGCCGTCCGAGTCATCTCCATCATTATTTTGGGTAGCGTAATTTGAGGGCCCCGCATTCCACATTGCTACACCGCACTAAAGTCACAAATACAATAATGTATATGAAATGGTCATCCCGTCTGCAAGTAAAGATGGAGTTGACATAATCCAACAATAAATACCGAAGTTCATAATACAACTCTACAGACCATGACTAATACAACACTAGCATGGTCGTAATAGAACAAAGTACACAACATCTACTCAAATACTATAAGTTCAAATCTAAAAAAATTATGATTGTTCAATAACAACTACTCAACTACTAAGTTCAATCATAAAATGGCAATTGTTCAAATAGATGAATACAAATAATGGTGTAACACATAAAATATGGAAAACTCATGGAAAACTCAAAGTTGGTCCGGACTTCCATCACGCCAAAATGTCCCGATTATGGTGGAAAGTGAGGCATGTAATAATCGTGTTTGGGGACTATAAGAGGCCGGTTGTTGGGCATTGTAGTTTTGGTGAATATTAGGCATCGGTTGGACAGTTTAGGGTCCCCATAGTTTGAGGGACGTGGCATATTGTTCATGGGTTGTTGGCCAAAGTAGGGTGGCGGATGCATGTAATTGGCAGGTTGAGACATGTAGTTGGGGAATGGTGGCTGCATAAAATGTGTCCCCATGGTGGTATTGGGGTTTGAGAATGGTCCACATGCTTGAGTCCGCGTGGAATTAATTGTTTTTGTCACGAATAAGGTACGACTTTCACTCATGTTCACGAAGAGCTTCGCAGATTTGGATACCAAGTAATGGCCTCTAAAAACTGATTGCGGTGTCATCATCGATCGCCATTTCCTTAACTATTGCCCGGCAATGTCCCGGAGATCATCACTAGGCCCAAAGATGATCCGCAGAGAGAGCTTTTTGTGCGACCATCGTGTTTGCTTTCTATAGAAGAAACAAGCCGCCCAATTAAGTCCCTCGCCACGGATCACCCATTACCCTCCGTGAGGACTTGGTCGCTTTCTTACCGATGGCTTTGGAAGATGAGGCAACGTTGAGACCTCTCGCTGCACCGTTCAAGCCAGCCCGCATGGTGGTAACGGCAATCATCGCCCAACTTCATCGATGTCGCCCTTCTTCGCCGACTACAGGGGTTGAACCCTCCCCACATTTGTTGGAGGATCTAATCCCTCTCAAATGCCCCAGCTTGCCCCTCGCTCCACCAAAGGCCTCGTAGTACAAGTTAAAGTTTTTAAGAGGTCGATTCTTGGCGGATTTGGCCCATTTCTTGTTCCGCATGTAAATGACGAAACAAAATTACCCAAGTGTATGCGAATGCCACAAAAACTAACTAACCTTAGAAGAGGGAGTTTATAAATGTACCTTGGCAAATTCTTCCCAATATTCGCCGCGTCCACGCCACAAAGACTTATGGGGTCCCAAACAAGTCCTGTGTTATTCGTAACATAACCTCGTGATCAAACTTGGCTTTGAGACGAACTCTCATCCTGTTGGACTTTCGCAGGAGTCACTTGGTCCTTAAAAAATCTTGCGCTTCTTTCGCCCAATCCTCCCAAGTCTTAGAATCAGCTTTTTTCCATTCATGAACGATTATAGGCAAATAGTCGCGTAAGCAACTCCTCTTTTTTCTTTCAAATCCGGTGAAGGGTGGACTCATCGTCGGTTCTTCCTCTTGGCATCTAATAAGTAAATTATGGGATCAAATGAAATCTACACATAAATCCAACATCATAATGTTATTCAACCAAACAAATGTTTAAATTGATTTTGGCTTCAAACCTATGTAAACTCTCCCACCGAATAGGTTAGGTAATGAACCTCATAGTCACAAGGACGTATGCCAACTGCAATCTAATCCCTCCTAAGCCATCATATACACAGCAAAGTTGCAAAGTAGGACCATTGAATCCCTTCTAAGCACCTGTGTACATAGAGCATGCTTTTTTTCAAAGCATCAAGCCCTAATTGGGTTCGAAATTATGTACTAATTGGGCCGAAACCAAGGACTGAACTGGTAAGAAAACATGTTCTTGTACAAACAATGTCAATAACAAGTAGACATAAAATGGAAAATTGGGCGTGCAAGTAGACAGAAATTACACCCCAAGCAAGTGTTCTAATGGCTAAATCCAAAACGGACACTACATTTTTCTGCAGACTAATCATTTCTATACCAAAGAAAGCAACTCAACAAACACAAAACCAGGGTAAACAGAGAAAGGCCAAAGCAAAGAAACAAAGTCTGTTTATGATACTGACTTATCGTGTTTTTTGACATCTCCCTAGTACGTCCCTTCAATTTTTGTGGAGCTTCTGTTGAGCAACTTAGAGTGAAGTGGTTTTATTTTTTGTTGTTCTGTCAACATGCAAGTGAAGAACGAAGCTAGTTATGTGTGTGTGTGTGTGTACCAAGTAAAAAGCCTGTATTAATGTTGGAGAGTTTTTCACTATTTTCTGCTGTTATTCTCTCTCAATGAGCGTGAGGAGGGGTGGCGTTAAAAATCTCAACCCACAAAAACGTTGAATTGACAACTGAATTTGATCAAATTTCAGCCACTGTGTAAAAAGAGAAATAGAGAGAGAGAACGGAATAGGAAAGAAGGTTTCACTTTCAACAATGTATTCCAAAAACGTTAAAAGTGCATTGGCTGTGGAAATAGTTTTTCTTTCTCAACTAATAGTTGCAGCAGATCAGTTAACTAGCCTTGGACATCACAAAGCAATCACGAAAACGACATCCAAATTGCAAAAACGACATGTAGACCACTGGCGGCCACACCGAGCAGAAATGGAAAACGACACTCAAAAACGTGAAAGAAGCTACAAAACGACAAGCATTGCCAGGTGCAAGAACATTTGTTCAATAGCCATATCCAGAAATCCAGAAGCAACGGAAGAACAATATACGAAGGCCTTACCGTGTTTGATCCGGATGAGGATAACGGTTGATCTGCTTCGACAACGGCCACACGTGACTGTGTTAAACGTCGCTGTGGATAGGGATACCGGCACCGATAACAGAATCCTCTGTTCGTAAAGCACGCCGCCGATGTTGCGGACGGTGTTTGGCGCCACATCGATCAAGATCACAGCCAGTGGAAGACGCCGCCCACTCGCGATTCATCGATCTCTCCCGTGTTGAATCTCCGCGAAGAACACCGACAACCGGAAAATGTCGAACGGGAAGAAGAGGGACGCAGCTGTGTGGATTACGCTCACGGGGATGGGTTTTGCAAAACGCAAGAATTTGAAGATGGAGGATGTCGTTTGTTGGTCAGCCGGATAGATTCCTAAACCCTAAAATTTTCGCATGAACCACGACGAATCGAGACCCGGACAATTTCGCAAGAATGACGGATCTCGCTTTGTTCACCGAGATGGGTTTTTCACTAGGCAAAAATTTCTCACAGGAATTTCTCAAGAACGGACGAGGCTACTCGGATTTTGTTGGCTTCTCGTGGATCGAGGAATTTGAGAATCGGAAACAAGGGGTCGGAGGTCACTTTGGATTGTGTACACCGAATGGGTAATCTTCAGGAAAAAAATGAGCACGAAGCAATGGTTATTGGGGGACTTTGCTTTTGGCGGAAATGGGGAAGCTTTCTCGTGAGTGGGTGCAGAGCAACGTGAAGAAAGGCTCAACGGGAAGAAAAATGTCAGGAAAAAGAATCTTTTACTGTACACATTAATTCGAGTTGTTGAGAGTTTAAGGGGAAGGTGTATTCCATTACTCGAGTTATTACTCGGATTTTGAATTCCAATTGTGTGTTGGTGAACGCAATATTCCAACCCAACTCTTAATTGGAATTGGGCCTACTCGAATTATTGCACGAAGTGAACGCCCCCTAAGTCTCTTTTTAGAATGTGAAATGTCATTTCTACTTTTTAATTAATTTATCCATAATTTTTTTTGTCACAAACATTTTAAAAATATTTCAAATAACCATAAAATAGAAAAACAAAAATGAAAAACTCTAAAAATCTCTCTCTCGGTTGGCAAGCCCCAGCCGCGACGTTGCCAACCTTGGCGACCTAGTCCTGGCACCCCAGCCTCATCGCGCTTAGGAAGGCATCATCCCCTCTTCTTTCTTCGGCGAGCTCAAACACAACCACTAACGAGCCCGACCTTACCTAGTGTGACCCACCCCTATCGTTGCCACAACGTCAAACTTGAAAACAAAAGCAAGAAAACCCAAAAAAAAAAAGACGAAAAATCAAGAGTTGAGGGCCAAAAGTGATAGCCCGAACAAAGCTTCTATGGCAAAAATCGAGGGCAAGACCTAAAGGATTTTGTTCCCCTTATCGCTCTGAGTCTATAGAGATCAGATTCACTCTGATCGGATTTCAGATGATGGAGGGAAGATTTGGGGTTCTTCGGCCTTTTTTTCCAGCAAATGCGCCTTCTTCCAACGGAGATGGTGGTGGCACAGCACGGTTCCAGACTCGGCTCGATGAGAGCTTTTCAACGAGTCAGGAGGTGTCAAAAATCAATGCTGAGTGGGTCACCAGAGTATGTGGCTGCGTGCAAGGAAGAAAGAGGGGGAAGAGAGAGAAAGTGATAGAAGAGAGGATAGTGTTCGTTTAGTTTGTTGGTTCGAATTGTGTTGATTTAAATTTTTTATTTGAACAGAAAAATTTAAAAAATAGTTCAAAATGACGTTTGGATGTACAATATAACTTTTAATCCGGACATGATATCATATTTGAATTAGTGTTTGGATATCGAGTAACTGATTTAAATTGGGTTTTTTTTTTTCTTAATTGATAAATTCTTTTTTTTTTTTTCCTGAAGTTGATAGTGATAAAAAATTTTCATGGACAAATGAAACCTGATCAAAAATATATTAAGGGAAATAAAATAAAGAAAATATAGTTAAATTTTTTTATTGACGATTTTTAAATAATTATTTGGAACACACTAACAGCGGCTAATTAGTAGCAAAGGAAAAAAAAAAAAAAAAAATGCCAAAGTAATACTATACACGCTGAACGATGGGCAAAAAATAGCAAATTAAAGAAAAACAAATTGAAAGTTGGAACACATATATGTAATAATACGTCGAGGAAGAAGACAAGAATCTGTATTGTGGGACACAACGATCAAATGGGAACTCGACTGTGGGAGTGAAATTACTCTTTCTAAAGTCTGAAAAGTGGAATCTAGGGGTGTAAACTCAAGCTTTGTTCACTTTACCGATTCGAATTTTTAGTTTTAAGTTTTTACAGTAAAAAACTCTCAGAAAATATTATATCAAAATTTTCTGCTATAGTAAAAAGCTCTCAGAAAATGTCACATCTCAGCTCGAATCAAAAACTCGAATCCACGAAGTGAACGAGGCCTCAAATTTAAATTTTTAATTTGAGTTAAAATGTGATTTTATATGAAATTTTTTTATTATAATAAAAAAGTTAGATGTAAATGTTTCTGAGAACTTTTTACTGTAACAAAACTCGAAGTCTAAACTCGAATCGGTGAAATGAATGAGGCAAAACTCTTATACCAGAATCACGATTCCGGTTCTAAAACTCTCATACCAAATACAACCTTGGGTTGCGTTTGGTATGAAAATTTAAATCAGGATAGTTTTAGTTTTAGAACTAGAGCCATGATTTATGATTTGAACTTGGGGTCCAAACCATAGTTCTAGAATCAAAATCAAATGTTTGAACCATCCAAAATGGAGGGGGAAGGTGGTTTTATTTTTTAAAGTGATTTTGATTTAAAACATCCATCAGAATTCAAATATTAAATCAGAACCATCTAAATTAACCACTGATTTTCAAAAACTTTTTTTTTTTACATTTTGTAAACAAACAAATATTTAAACCAGAATTACAGTTCCAGTTCTGGAACCCTCATTTTTTACTTGGACTGTTCTGTTCAAGATGAGTTGGCCATTTAATTTGAATTAAATGCCCAACCAAACACATACTTAAACTGTGAATTCGCTTGGATTGAGCCGAACGGGCCTAAACCAACGAAACAAACACCCAGATAGTTTGTTGGACTTTTTTAGTTTTTAATATAGGGAAATAGTAGAAAATAGGCCAACATGAAAAGCTTAAGAAAGAAAATAGGCCAATTTTTAGTTATAGAAATTAATAGGCCATAACTTGTTAAGTTATGGTTCATAACCTTGACAAGTTATGGACAATTATAAATAATAACTTGTCAAGTTATGGTTCATAACTGCACTAAATGTTATGGACGAAAATAATAATTTGGCCTATTTATTAACTTATGTAAACTATTGGCCTATTAATTTTAATTCATCTCAAATTTTAGCCTATTTTCCTCTTTCTCCCTTTAATATATTTAAACCATTTTAAATGATATCTGAATTTACTTTTAAAAAATTTTAAATATTGTAAAAAAAAAACTCTTGGACAAATTAAGTAAATGAGTGAAATGATATTTCACATTTAAAGGCCTTTTAAGTACTAAACAAAACATATTTTAAAACATTAAGATATCCGTATGAAATTATTAAAAATATAAAATAAAACAGATAGTTAACTAAAAAATTTCCCAATTTTTAATTAGTTTTCAAGAACTTTTTTAAGAATTTCCATTAACAAATAAATGTTTGAATTAGAATTAAATTGGGCACGTTTTTTACGGTAATGTTTTTTAAAATAAATGCCCAACTAAACACACACTTAAACTGTGAATCTGCTTGGATTGAGCCGTGCACGGGCCTTAATACAAAATAAAATAGATTTTTTTGGATTTTGAGAATCATTTTGATACCGAGTTTGAGTTATAAAATTATGTTTATTTTATTTTTAAGGTTTGATTATTTTAAATATTGTGTAAAAAAAATTTGTATTTAATAGTATTTTAATAAAAACTAATTATTAAAAATATATTATAACATCATTGATAATCTTTTAGAAAATAGAAAAAAAAAAAAAAAATTAACTTTTTAAAAAGTTATAGCATTTTTTAAGAAAAAAAATTCTTATTGTTTTTTTTTGATTTTTTGATTTTTTAAAATATTTACTAAACAAATAATAAAGTTAAAATTCATTTTTATTTTTTTTGAGTTTTCAAAAAAAGAACAAAACATTTTTTTTAATAAAATTTAAACCACTTTAAATTATATATGAATTTACCCTTTAAAAAAATTTAAAAAAAAAAAAAAAAGTCTTTATGGCAACTTATGATTGGCTTGCACTGGCGGGGTCTTTGAGTATCCATCATGTCTGGTTTTCAAAATTAAAATAAAACAGAAACGCTTTTTAATTACTAATTAACAAGATCTCGAAGGAGAGAATAATTGGGCATTTTAACATTTTTAAAATGATTTTAAATTTTAATTTGAGTTATTTGTGATGTTTTTTAAAATTACGTTTTTTTTTTTTTATAAGATTGTTTTGAAAAATAAAAATTTAAAATCGTATATATTTTATTAATTAATATTTAACATTGTTGAAAAACTAAAAAAAAAAATTAAAAATTTAAATTTTATTTTTAAAATAGATAAAACAAATACAGTTTAAAAACTATTTTATTTTCATACCTCAAAAAATATGAAAAATATTTTTAAAAACAAACAAAAATAAATTCCGAACCCATCCATTATCATGCCCTTAAATCCAAAAAAAAAAAAAAAGTCTTTATCCACCATGTCTGGTTTTCAAGTTAAACTGTGACGCTAATTACCGCCCAATAAAAAATAATAAAAAATAAATAATAAAACAAACTAGGCTTAGGTAGCAGAAAAACTAAGGGGAGAAAAAAAAAAAAAAAAAAAGACTGGTAGTTTCAAGTGCGCTTTCTCCAATTTTCATGACCACCCTAACTTTCTTCCAAAATCATCAAATAGCCAAAACTTCTCACTGCAATCCCCCGATTTTCGACCCATCTCTTTCCTAATCGAAACTTACCCAGGTGACAACTTCTTCTTCTTCTTCTTCTTCTTTTCCTGTTTTTGTGTAAAGTTTTGTTTTCGTTTCTATGTGTTGGATTCTGGTTAGGTTGAGGAAAAAAAGAAAGAAAAAGAAAATCGTTTTTCGATTTTTTTTTTTTTTTTTTTTTTTTAAAATGTGATAATCTGCTTAAGCCAGGTTTATGGAAGATTTTTTTTTGCTGTAAAGTAATTTTATTTTTCTTTATTTGCAACCATTTTCTTTATTTGCAGCCAAAGGAAGCATCTCTTCTTCTTCTTCTTCTTCTTCTTCTTCTTCTTCTTCTTCTTCTCCTGTTTTTGTGTAAAGTTTTGTTTTCGTTTCTATGTGTTGAATTCTGGTTAGGTTGAGGAAAAAAAGAAAGAAAAAGAAAATCGTTTTTCGATTTATTATTATTATTTTTTTTTATTTTTAAGGAAAATGTGATAATCTGCTTAAGCCAGGTTTATGGAAGATTGATTTTTTTTTTTTGTCTGTAAAGTAATTTTATTTTTCTTTATTTGCTGTAAAGTAATTTTATTTTTCTTTATTTGCAACCAAAAGAAGCATCTTTTTTTTTTTTTTTTTTTTTTTTTTTTTTTTTCAACGCTTATGTGATCTAGTAATCCAATTCTCGAGTTTATAAGATGTTGCTGGGGTTGCTTATGAACGATTTATTTATTATTTGCGAAACATTAAAAGTGTGTGTGTGTGTGTGTTTTTTTTTTTTTTTTTTTTCAAAAAGAAAAAAAAGGAGAAAAGAAAATGGAATTGGCAACTTTTGAAGTGCAATTATCCCATTTAAATTCCTTCATTCATTAGAAATTATATTTAAATTGCTTCATTCGTCAACTAGATTATCTGTTTTAAGCAAAAGAATGACAAATTAGTTGTGTTTTCTGGAGTTCTTCAAGAACTATGTATCTTAAGTTGGAGAAAATTAGCATGGTTCAAACTTTGCTTAACAAACAATTTTAATCAGTAAATGCCCAGAAGGTGAGTTTAATGTTGTCTTTAAAGCCCTAAAATATTATATCGGTCTCATAATACCAAAGGAATATGGACCCATCCATATTCCATACATAAAGGAAGAAAAGAAAAATGGATGTTCTGAGCTTGGATTTTAGTAGTGTGGCTTTTTGTTTCTTATTTTTCTAGTTTTTAGCTTGTAGAAATGTCGGATTGAGTGCTGAGGGTCTTATGTTTCTTATTTACTAGTTGTTAGCTCAAAGAAATGTTGTTGGGCTATGCGGACGGTCTATCAGAGCTTAGGTCATCATCACAGAATCAGCTACTTGCTGATCCGGAATCCGAGTTAGATGATGATGACACTGCAGACAGTTCCGAGCCGATTCTATACTCGGCTTCCTTTGATGAGCTTGGAGAAAACATTATTCAGTATGAAACTGTTATATGGCTCTCTATATCGCTGTTGCTGGTTTTAGCGTGGGGTGTAGGGATCATCATGCTACTTTATCTTCCCATCCGGAGATACATTCTTCGGAAGGATATTTCCTCGCGCAAATTATATGTTACACCTAGCGAGATAGTTTACAAGGTAAAATTATAGTTTTATACTGTCTCTTGTTATTTGTGAGACTTAAAATACAGAACGCAATAACATATTTGTTTCATCTCCATGAAGGTTTCGAGGCCATCATTCATACCCTTTTTGGGCATCACAACAATTGAGAAGCACATACCCCTTTCTCTGGTGATTGATATCATCATTGAACAAGGTACTGATCCAGTATGTTTCACTCAACCTTATTCCTTGAAGTAAAACTTAATGAATTTAACTTTTTCCTTCATTTCTTATTTCTTATGTTTGAATTGCATCATATGTTCTTACTTATCAAAAAAAAAAAAAAAAAAAATTGCATCATAGGTGTTTTTCCAACTCTATTATCACCTGAGTTTCGAAGTATGTTTGCATGGAGAATGTGCAACATATGAACATTGATTATGGGTCCGAGTAATATTTTCTTGTCTAAAAACTATGCTTTGAAACATAAGTAACAATTTTAATTTCTTTTCTTATAGTTGAGGGACGTAAACAATCATATTGTCAGGTTCAAAAGTTTTTGCATGTTCTCTCATTCTCTTTGCAATGAGTTAACTTGGTGGTAACGTTGATAAAAACTGGGAACTATTTTGAGTTGTTTTGTGATGAATCTATCTTCACATCATTTGCTGTCCTAAGCATCAAATGTGATTCTTTTGCCCATGCTACAGTTATTTTGTGGAGTAACGCTCACATGATAGAAGACTTTTATTTATTTATTTATTCCGGCTAGAGGCACGCCTTAGAAGACTTAATTTTCTTATGTGTCTTCTGTAGGATGCTTGCAGTCAATTTATGGAATACACACCTTTAGAGTTGAAAGTATAGTGCATGGAAAAGCCGCACCTATAGATGAACTACAGATTCAAGGCGTTTCTGATCCTAGTATTCTGAGGAAGGTGAATCAAAGATTGTTATGTTTTCTATTATATATCTCTGTCCACTGAACTGTTAGATTCTAGATGGAGTTCATTGAGTGAAATTGTATTGCTTTACACTCTGAAAGAGACATGCTGACATTGCATTCTCAAATCGGTTGTTTCATGACCATAGGTTATCATAACAGAAGCTTCAAAGACTATGCTTGATGTTGGTAAAAGTTGGAGGCCTACTGCTCTAGCCGCTGAAGGGGAAACTGGTGTTCGTGTGGGATCATTGACCGAGGGACCAGCTATTTTGAGATCACCAGTCAAAAGCGTGAAGGTAATTGCATAACCGCAGGTCTCTGACACTCTCCCTATTCCCTAATATACACACGCTTGCCAAACATCAATGTGGGGATTAGGTAATGTATCGGTTAATGAGGATGGGTTTTGACTTGGGAAAAAAAGTGTATAAGGATCTGTTGGCCTGCCCTTAAAGTACTTGGCGTGTTTGTTAGAGGCCTTCACTCTAGTTAATCTATGTGCCCTGGGACATTAACTGCTTTGTCGACTGTTAAATTATCTTTTGAGTCACACACTAACTTTTGAATTTTCTTATTGTTCTCTGCTTTAGTTTCTGAGAAACAACTATAAAAATAGGATTCTACTTGGCATTGCACTGATATTTTATGATGGATAAAAGAAGCCATCTAGAAGTTCCATAACCATATTAGAAGCCAATGTCCCAAGTTTTGCTTTTTCATCTGAGTTTTCTGAGTAGCTGATTCTCTCTGCAAGACGTGAGTTACTAATACTTATAGTGGTTTTCCAATGATTCTGATTGCAGAATAACGTTTTTCTAATTGCTTGTTCACTTGGGATCTACCTTCATCATTTCTTCTATGGAAGAGACCAAATTATATTCCAATGTTTTTAATTTTTTCATCAAATTTGTGATTTAACTCTTGGTACTTTTGCAGTTCCCTTATGTTGATGGGTGGTTTTACCTTGGTTAACCATAATTTTGATGATTCTGCACAGATGACAGCTTCACCACGCTACTCTCCAATGGACCGCAGAGGCATAGTTCCTGGAGATTTACTCATTCATAAACTTGAAGAAGTAAATAAATCTGTAAAGGTATTGTCCTTTGTTTGTTTTTCTCTTTCATTGTTGACTTGTATGTTCATTGGCTGCCTCTGCAATTTTACTCAAAATTTTATGCTTTAAGTTGCTTGGTTTTAATCCTGCTTTTAATCGTGTTTCTCATCTTCATGTGCAGAAACTCGAGTTTCTTATCGAGAAGTCAAATACTCCCTTTCAAGCAGCAGAAGCAAAATCAGATCCGATCCACGCTGAAGATGCAGGTGTCAGTCAACGATGAAGAAGATAGAAGATAGGCAGTACACTTGATATTTGATTTCAAGCTGCTGCTTTTAATAGGGTTTTTTATTTTATTTTTTTTTTTTTTACTGTTGGGACGTTGGTTTTCATGGATTTTTGCCAGAGTTGATATGAATTTTGATAATAGAGGGATGCTGTAATTAATTGGTCTACTTGCTGCTTGGCGTTTGCAAGAGGAATTCCTTATCACATGGGAGTCTCCGCAGTGTCGACCGTTGTATTTGAGTGCATACTCCGTACCCAGCAATGCTTCTCTGAACCTTAGTCCTGCATAGTTTGCTAGTCTATGATTTTTTTCTTTTCCTTTCTTTTCCATTTTTTTTTTTTTTTCCAAAGGTCAGAAATACTGTTAAGCAGTAGTCAAGATTTTGATTTGTTGGCTTATCAAAGGCTATTTACAAAAATACCACAGCACCTGGTCTCATTTAAACAGTTTTAAGTCATGTCCCCCTTCTTAAAATGCGAGTAAGGTCATGTCTTTCCTTACATGCTAGCAAAGTCATATCTCTCCTCAGCATGCGAGCAAGGTTATGTTCATCATTAACATGCTGGCAAGGTCATCAGCGCTATAGAGTCGATTATAAAAAGTACCAATTTGAAAGGCTCATTGGAATTGATCCTGATTGGTTTAACATTTTTATAATATCAGAGTAACCCTTAACAATTTGTATTAACTGTAAGTTTTTGGAGCTCATGGGCTTGGAGCATGGGGTAGATGAGATGTGCCGGTAGGGGCTTGGCATAAGAGGGTTGGGTACATCGTAGTCGGAGAGGGAGTCTAGTTCGCATGGGTCAGTCATCGTCATTGGATGGAGATGGTGGAGGCTGGGTCTATTGTCGAGAAGGGAAGACTACTCATTTTTTGTTTTTCTTTTATATTTCGTTTTTCTTCTTTTCAGGCCTTTTTTCTTTTAAATTTCATTAACTTTGATTGGTTTAAGATTTATTTTCTTATATTATAGTTTCGTAATCTTTTCCTAATAATCTTTAAACTAACGTTTAATATAAACGTGTTAGCCCTAAAGCATTAGATAGAGAGAGAAAAGTCTGAAGAGAGTGGGCATAGCTGCTTTTCCGAGCTCTTAGCCTTTTTGTCTCCAAGCTCTTCATATAGTGATCTTTTTGGTGTTGGTCCCTAACACGATAATACGTGCAGAGTACATTACAAATTAGTTATAATAAAAAGTTGAAAACAATAAACTATTTCTAAAAAATAACCAAAAAATAAAAATTAAGATTGAAAGTGTCAAATTGCGAGAGTTCAAGGTTTAAATTGTCAAAAATAAGTGCCAAGTTAAGATAATTTAAGGTTTAAATTACTAAAAAAATAAAATTTGGGGTTGAAAGTGCCAATAACCCCATGGAACATTGATAGTTGAAGTACTTCAAGGGTTCTATCACTGTGGCAATGAGATTCTTGTGGTGGTTGGTCTTATGTGACGACAGTCGTGGTTCATAGGGCTTATGTGTCCCGATTCGGATAGAATTACGACTACATTATGGTTTTGTAGGGTTAACTGTTTTCTCTAGTGGATCATTCATTGGCTTAGTTTGGTATTGATTCTAGTAGCTCAAAAGCACTATTTAGCCATCCACAACTGTCATGTGTGTTTGGTAAAAACCCAAAGAAGTGATTCTTGGACAATTTTTGAAGAATTTAAGGCTAAAATCAGAAGCAGCCCAAAGGATGCTTCTGATTGTAGATTGTGCGGGAATCCCTTATGGCACATTAATGAGACTTTCAATATTACTCTATTATCCCTGCTGAATGAAAATAATCTCATTCCCAAAAAAATTTGTTGTTCGCGGTCTGTGCTCTCATCTTCATGGTCTCCCTTCTCTCATTGTTCTCTTGTTCTCCCTCCGAATTGTGGGATTGGCAGTTGGAGCTCATCAGATCAATAGCCTCTATAAGTACTCGATTGATCTTCGTTTGTTTCCATTTGGTATGTTTTCTCTGATAGATTTAAAATGATCTAAACAAGATCATAATAACTAATCTAGCCTAAAATCCGAAAATGCCCCAAAAGTCTTATTTGAGATTTAGGCATACCTTATATTCTAGTGGGCAATGGAAGCACGTCATTCATGGTCACTAGAAAATGTTGATGGTCAGCTGGAATCTATGGAGAACCTGCAAAAGGAAGAAGAAGGGCAAAAGGAGCCACTGAGCTCTTCCCTATCTCTCCCTGTTCGGCCATACACCCCAAAATTACCCCACAAGCTTAAGCCCCCTTCTCTAAAGAAGGGGTGGTGCCTATATAAACCAAATAGGCCCAAGGGCGTTTAACTAGTATTTATTCACAGAGGAAATTTGGTCCAATAGGTTGACTAAATATTATGAGATAGAGGGAGTTCAAATGCCTCAAGCGAGTTAATAAAACAATCGGATTTCAAAACTTATTTTTGGTTCAAAACGGATTTTGAGTAAAACTACGGTAGAAATTAGAGATCTTGGGTTCTTTGGACTTGTTTTAAGACCTAGAACCCGGATCTAGTGTTTTCCTTTTGAAATATTTAGATTTGGGACTGGATTTGTAGGTTTTTGAACTGCTTTTCGCGAGTTTTCGCGAACTGGTGTTCTCCACTGGCCGACCGGTTCGGTCGACCGAATGCACACCACCGGCCGACCGGTTCGGTCGACCGGTGGTGATGCACTTCTCTGTCACCGATTGACCGATGTACATGGAGTTTGACCCAGTTTGGCCTGAAATTGTTGTTTTGACCCCTGTTTTCGGGGAGAACCTAAATTAGCTTCATTTGAGGACTTGGTATAAAAGGATTAGCATCTTTAATCCTTGTTTTGAGATTGAAAACCCTTGGAATTGATTATTGAAACATGAAAATGGATTAGGGCACACTAATTGAGAATCTTGGTATATAAGTGAGATTGGATTGCTTTAGGAATGAGAATTGATCCTAAAGTGTTATCTTGTATCAGTGCTCGCTGTGGATTCAGATTGAAGGGGGCTTGAGGAAGCGGAAGCCGGAAAAAGGGCAACGCTAGTCCCAGTTTTGATTGTGCAAGGTAGGATTTCTATCCCTTTTCTTTGTGAGCCTGTTTTCAAAAAGGATTTCGGCCTTGAAAATGTTTTAAAGAAAGGGATTGGTTTGCAAAAGAAAAATGTTTTAAAAACCATGGCTTGTTAGTTTATGGAAATCCTTGGCTTGTCCTGTCCATGGAATCCATAGCTTGTCGAGTCATGGAACCTCATGGCTTGCCCAGTCATGGGGCCCGCGGCTTGAGTAGTTCGTGGGGTCATATGAATGATTTCATAATGTTAAATGGATGATTTCTTAAGATAAGAGATCTTGTGAACTGGTAATAAAGTCTATTGCTGTAAGCCTAGATAGGATGTGGAGAGTGCATCCTCGGGGGCAGAACCCGAAATCGGTCCGGTAGGCGAGGCACTTGGTTAGGTGAGTAATTTGTACTAATTACTTGCTGAAGCCTGTAATATGATTATTTTCAGTTATATTTCCTTTGAGAAAAAGGATGTGAGGTTCCAGCTGTTTTTTCGGGACTGAATGTCTTATTTTATTCATTTATTCGTTTACGCACTTATTTATTTATTTGTTTATTTTAAGTATTTCAAATTATATCATACTGGGCCTTTCGCTCACGTTTTATGTTTTAAATGTAAACCCCTCCCAGGAGACTCGAGGAGCGGTGCATCGTAGTTGAGTCATGCTACGGATCGATCAAGTGAGGATTGTGTTCATCCTCTAATATAAAGTGTAAGGAATATGTAATAAATTGTAATAAATGATATTTAGATTTACTAGACTGTGGTTGATATTTGTTGTAATGATTATTTACATGAGCATGTATGTATGATACTGTATGTCCTGTGGGGAGGAGCCCTGTGTGTCAGAGGCTCCTGAATTATGTAATTTATTTATATTTTAATGTAGTCAAGTGTGGGGCCCGGTTAGAAATTTGCTTTATTAATATCTAATCGAGCTCCACGTCACTCATCTCGTTTGGGGGGCGTGACAAGGATCTCATACTTTTGAGCTTAGTCCTGGGTTAATATGTATGCTGGTAGTTTGTGGTCGGATTATTTTCTATTTTTATCTTTGTTTTCACTTTTCACTTAAGTTATTTTCCATTCTTAATTCACTTGTATACATATTGACTCATTTATTTGATGTTGGCTCTGAAAATGCATTGTTAAATAGAGTTGTATAAGACAAGTAGGAGGTTGGTTTTTGAGAGTGTGTTATTATCATGTATTGAGATAAGAGTAACTTTCTTTAAAAAAAAATAAAAAAAAATAAAAAAACTCCTTTTCTGTGTTATCTTGAGGCTTGGGAGAATTTTTATGATGTAATCTTGTCATAAATAAGTAAAAAAAAAAAAAAAAATCAGCTTTTTGAAATTTTTTTTGTTAGACAGTTTAGTGTTTTGTTGTACACAAGGAAGTGCTTATTGATTTGCTGCTATGATTTGGACTTTGATAAAATTAAAAATCTACATTTGGGGTGTTCTTTGTTAATAACTTGCTCTTTTATGTATTCTTTTTGAGACCTTAAGGCTCAAACCCTTAAATGATGACTATGTAAGGCTATAACTCCTTAAATTTTCACTTACATTCGATTTTCACTTTTCACTTAATTTTTGTTCTTGATTGTGATTCTCCTTTGATTTTTATTAATTAGGATATTTTACTACTCTGTTTTTTTGAAAGTGATTAAAGTACCATGTGAATTTCATATGAACACCAGTGTTTGTTTACTCACTAAGGAGAGAGATATTTTAGACTTTCAGTTATCATTTCTCAAATGGAAGGTACTATACCACAAGATAAAGTAATATGAGACTCTGAGAATGTGGATCATTTTTGTGATTTGTGCATCAAAGAGGTGGAAGATGGACATTGTCCTATAACTCATCTTGATAGAGTTGGATGGGAAAATTTAATTCGAAAATTTTATGAGGCAACCAAAAGAGTATATAAAAGACAATAATTGAAGAATAAGTGAGATGTTTTGAAGAATGACTGGAAGCTTTGGAAGGAACTTATGAAGAGAATCAATCAGAAGACAATGTAAAAGAAAATCAAGTTTTATTATCATTGGAAATGGATGAAGTACAAGATCAAATTGCAATAAGTTTAATGAACACGACTTAATTCTTTCATACTTCTACCATTTTTGAATATAAATGTACATTTTTATTGTATATGTTAATTGCTCACTAATGCTCCTTTTGTTGTAACTATATTGTGAATGAAGAAATGAAAAAAAGAATTAATTAACATAAACATTATGTTTTTTTTAAGTTAAACAAGTATTTCTAAATACCAAAAATAATTATATATATATATATAAGTTTCATACCATGTATATTTTAGTCATTTTAACTATCAACAACAATTCTATCTCATAATTTACTAAATACAATTACATTGCTTTTAAAACCAACACAATTAGTATAATTACAATTTACCAAACATTCAATTGCTTTTTATAACAACTGTTTTTTCTTTCAACATAGTCAAAAATAATTTTTTTAAATCCACAGCACTACCAAACTAAGTCATTATTTGTTTTATTGTTAGAAATTGTGTGGGTGTTATTTGGGGGGTTTTCTTTTGTTTTATTTTTGTTTCCCAATGAGGTGGTGTGCTTATCAGGTTTTCTTGTGTTTTGGAATTCAACATGTTTTTAGATGAAAATTAAGTAGAAATATAATTTTGGAATTTATAATGTTTTTGGATGAAAATTAAGTAGAAATATAAGTTTAGAATTCATAATGTTTTTAGATGAAAATTACAAAAAAAAAAAAAAATAATGATTTTGATCAAATATTCTATAGATTTATATTAATTTACACAAAATAAATAAATAAATTATTTGCCTACATAAATAAAGTGATTGGATTATGGAAAACATAAGGACAAATGCAATTTTTTTTGGGTAAATCCAGCCTTCTGAATTTTGTCAAAAAAGAAAAAAAAAAAAAAAGAAACAAGCAATGAAACTAGTCCTAGCGGTTGGTCTATAAAACGCCAAAAGCACACAAACGAAGGAGAGTGGAGTCTGGCTAACATCACCTCACCGCGTCCACTTCTCCCATTTTCGCGCGCACCCTCAAATCAAGTCCCAACGACGAACGAACGAACCTCCAAATTCAATGTCCCCATCCCACGGCTGAGACCAGCCGAGGCAAATTCTTCTCAACGGCTCACCTCACATGGCCCAATCCATGGCTCCCCTCTTCTTCCTAATCCTTACCGGCGACGACGACCACCGCCTCAGCCCCGCCGTCTCTCCTCCAAACTTTTGGAGATTCCCCCAAACCTTTGATTGGGAAATTGGAAAATCGATACAACAAGTAAGTGAAGTTCGAATAAAGTCCAAAACTTCGTTATGGCATTTTCTTAAATTGGATGTATTGTTGTAGTCGACTTGTATTGTATCATAGGAAGGAATACATAATAATCAAATGACAGAAATCAAATTTCAGTTCAGTTTGTTGGTCAGAGATTTTACTCGGAGGATTATGTTAAGTTTCAACCTACAAATAAAATTTCCGATTGTATGTGTGCTGCTTAAAGTAATACTCATTGCAATATCTATTGTCATTGCGATCAAATAGCTAATGGACGTCAATTAATGGATAAAATGTCTTACCTTTTCTTTCTTATTACAAAATGCACCTGAATATTATGTCCATTTCCTTAGAAAACGAATTGTAGCTAAAGAAATAGATGTTAGAAATCAAACATTTGATGAAAACCACCACCCAAAAGCCAAGAACATTTATGTTAGATCATCAAGAATTAATAAATCTGTAAGCGGAAGCATACCTGAATCCATATTGCTTGATTTCTCTCTAGAGTTATGCAGTTTGTCTTCCAGATCAACACGTTTTCCTAGAGAATCCTTTAACTTTCTCTCTGTACTCTTTCTGATGATGAGATGTCAAGAATGAATGAAATGATGTTACGTGTGATCTAGGAACCATAACTGCCATATATTGATAACTTCCCTGTTATCTTTTGGTATTTCTATTTTAGCTCATCATAAAAATAGAAATTACTCTTAAGTCTCCACACATTAAAGACCCACACCCTATTAGATACATTAAAGCCCAAAATACCTAAACCTTAGTAGATCACTTTTAATTAGGTTTAACCTTATATGACAGTCCGCAACACATAATTATTCACATATAAGCCCAACGTTGGATTAAGGATCCAACAATCTCCCACTTGGGCTATATGTGTAACCTTATAATTATGCTTTGTAAAAATAACTGTATGAGCTCAACTTTGCTGTCATTACCGAAATGTATCTGTAACCAATCCGGTCCATCAATCATACCAACATAGGATCAAAGCGGCCTTTGTTACAACTGTCGTAACTCGACCCATCAATGGTCACGTATGCCAATACAACTGAATGACATGGATCATGATGTTAATGTGATCTTAACATGCCTATTTCCAACTTGTCCACCTTAAACCTTAGTGAGATCAAACCATACCAAAATCAGTGTGTGAATAAACTGAAACTTTATTTCTGCAGAAAATAACCTCAAAATATCCATAAACTGAAATAACTAAAAATATGTCTATATCATAGAAGCATCTAAAATTACAAACTCCTACTAAAACTAAATATCCTCTGATGACATGACACCCATATGAGCAGTGTGCTCATGAAACACTTTGGGTGGCAATCCCTTAGTAAGCAGATCCGCAACCATGGAGTTTGTACCGATGTGCTTTATAGACAATTGTCCACTCTGAACTCTTTCCTTGACAACTAGGAACTTGATGTCTATATGCTTTGACTTCGTCGAGCTCCTGTTGTTGTTAGAATACATCACTGTTGACTTATTGTCACAAAATAACTTGAGTGACCTTTCAATGCCATCCACTATACGCAGCCCCGTGACAAAACTTCGTAGCCATATTCCGTGATTGGACGCCTCATAACATGCTATGAACTCTGCTGCCATGGTAGAAGAGGCTATAAAAGACTGTTTAGCACTCTTCCAGGAGACAGCACCTCCAGCTAGCAGGTAGAGATAGCCCAACATAGATTTCATACTATCTAGGCATCCAGCAAAATCGTAGTCAGTATACCCAATGATCTCAAGCTGATCCGACCTCCGATACGTGAGCATGTAGTCTTTTGTTCTCTGCAAGTATCGCAAGACCCGTTTGGCTGCTTTCCAATGGTCTACTCCTGGATTACTTAAATATCTTTCTAACATCCCAGTAACGTACGCAATATCCGGACGCGTACAAACCTAAGCATACATTAGACTTCCTATTGCTGACGCATAAGGAATCTTCTGCATTTCCTTTTCCTCAAAATCATTCTTAGGGCACTGATTGAGACTAAACTTGTCTCCCTTAGCCACAGGGGTGTCACCTGGTTTGCAATCCTACATGCCATATCTTTTGAGAACCTTTTCGATATAGTTCTTTTGTGATAATCCAAGAATACCCCGAGAGCGATCCTGGTGTATCTGTATGCCTAATACAAAAGAGGCGTCACCAAGATCTTTCATCTCAAAATTCTTAGCTAGAAATCTCTTGGTTTCATGCAATAAGCCTATATCATTGCTGGCAAGCAAAATGTCATCGACATATAAAACCAGAAAAATGTACTTACTCCCATAGAGCTTATGGTATATGCAATCATCGACCAAATTCATCTCAAAACCGAACGAGATGATCACTTGATGAAACTTGAAATACCATTGTCGAGATGCTTGTTTGAGGCCATAGATGGATTTTCTAAGTTTGCAAACCATATTCTTTGGATCTCCCGACACAAAGTTTTCTGGTTGCACCATATAGATTGTCTCATCAATGTTTCCATTGAGAAACGCTGTCTTTACATCCATCTGATGTAACTCAAGATTGAAATGCGCTATTAATGCCATTATAATTCTGAAAGAGTCTTTTCAAGAAACCGGAGAGAAAGTCTCTTTATAGTCGATGCTTTCCTTTTGTGTAAAGCCCTTTGCGACAAGACGCGCTTTATACCTCTCCACATCGCCTTTTGAATCCCTCTTGGTCTTAAATATCTATTTGCAACCAATGGTTTTGCTCCTTTTGGCAATGGGATAAGATCCCACACGTCATTGTCCTTCATGGACTTAATCTCCTCATTCATGACATCAATCCACTTTTGAGAGTTAGAACTTTCCATGGCTTGACGGAAGTTAATCGGATCGTCTTCCATCACTCCAATGTCTACCTCATGTTCTTGGAGAAATACTATGTAGTTATCTGGCACCTTATTTCTCCTTTCTCTAGTGGACCTCTTTAATGGCATATGTTCTTGAGTTGGTAGAGTTTGTTCTTCTGGAATAACTTATTGTATGGGAGGTTCTCTGACATTGTCTTGATTTGTTGTGTCTTGAACAAGGTCAGAAATGAGATCCTGATCAATGTTAATAGCACCTATGGGAATATCAACATATTCCTTTTCGAAGACAAAGTCCCTAACTGTATCTCCCCCCGCAAACTCGACTTCCTCAAAGAACCGGGCATTTCCCGACTCGAAAATCAACTTAGTCGTGGGATCATAAAACTTGTATACCCTGGATCTTTCAGAGTATCCAATAAAATAGCAACTCACCGTCCTTGAGTCCAGTTTCTTTTCATTAGGCCTATAAGGCCTTGCCTCAACTGGACATCCCCAAACATGCAAGTGCTTTAAACTAGGCTTCTTGCCCGTCCAAAGCTCGTAAGGGGTTTTGGCAGTCGCTTTAGTTGGAATCCTGTTAATGATATATACTGCAGTCTTAAGCGCTTCTCCCCATAGTGATTATGGTAAGGTTGAATGACAAATCATACTCCTCACCATATCTTTAAGCGTCTTGTTTCGTCTTTCAGCAACAACATTCATAGTGGGCGAACCTAGCATAGTGTACTATGGGACGATACCGAATTCCTCTAGGAACTTAGCAAACGGCCCTGGACGTTGTTCACCTGAACCATCATATCTAGAGGTGTCAAATGGGCCGGGCTGTCCATGGACGGCCCGACCCAGCCCGCAATAGTGCATGATTCGGCACGCGACTTCGTTAAGATCGGCACGACACGTGTAATGGACTAGGGCTGGGCCTCAACTTCTCAGCCCGCGGCCCAAGCACGCGGAGGCCCGCGGCACGGTCCTTATTCGGCCCGTGATGGGCCTCTCGTTGGGCCCGTGATGGGCCAAACGGGAGGCCCGTCACGTGCCGCACGTTGGGCCCGCGAAGGGCCCAACGGAAAAATACAAAAAAATAACCCTAAAATTCCCTATAAATACCCCTTAATTCCACCATAAATCTCACGCAACAATTCACTCTCATCTTCTCATCTCACTCTCATTCTATCTCTCATCTTCTCTCTTTCATCTTCTCAATTCACTCTCATTCATTTTCTAACTCTTTCATTTACAAAGTTCAATCAAATTCTATCAATTTCAAAAAATGGCCTCACCAAACTTTCCTTATTTCAATTTGTTATTCCCGAACTTGGTGATGAAGCATTTTTGAGGAAGAAGAAGAAATGATGCCTTCCAACCCCACCCCACCCCACCGAACCAGAAAATGCTCCGGTGGATAATGCTTCAAGACACAACAAGGAAGCAAGTGGGGGAAAAAGACCGCGAATTTCTCCGGCATGGCAGCATTTCACCGAGGAGCCCTGACCAAATCCAAAAACAGGTGAGATGGAAAATCGTGCGGTATGTAAATATTGTAAAAAGCATTTTTCTAATAAAAAGGGTGGAGGTACTGGTCATCTGGATAGACATTGGAAAGCATGTCTACCGTTGCACCAAGGTGGGAGTGTAGACTCCCGCCAACAAACACTATCACTCACATCACATGGGTTACAAAATTTTACATACGATGCACAACGTGCTCGTGAGGCACTAGCTAAATTTCTAGCTAGTGCCGAATTGCCTTTTCTTTTGCGGATGATGCCTCCTTCAAGAATTCATTCGGATAGCCTTTTGCCCACAATTTAAACGTGTAAGTAGAAACACAACCCGTTCTTGATGCATGAAAGTTTTTTATGCAATGAGGCAGATCTCTTGTTGATAATTTTAGGACTTTTAATGCTACTTTGTGTCTTGCACTTCGATCCGTGGGAGGGTGTAATAAAACTGGATATTTATGTGTCACCGCGACTATGTTGATGACGATTGAGTTTTACAAAAAGAATAATTGGTTTTTGTTTATGTCCATATCCTCATAACGCAATGCTATTTTTAATACAATAATCAAAATTTTTGGGTTTTATGGGATAGAGGATAAAGTTTTAACAATTACTTTTGATAATCGTCACTAATACAAATTTCAATTAATCTATTTAAACGTAGTTTGAAACCGGCATTTGGAGGAAATTTTTCATCAACGGTGTGCATGTCACATAATTAATTTAGTAGTTCAAGCAGAAATTGAACATATCTCAATTAATCTTACAAATATTAGAGAAGCATTATCCTTCATATCTAGTTCTGAGCTCGGCTCCAAGAATTCAAACAATATTGCGAGAACAATCGGATCATGAAAGTTTCCAAGCGGCGTGAGACATAGGTGGAATTCAACATATTTAATGTTGAAGGCGGCACTTCCATATTCACAACTTATCACGACATATGTAAACAAGAAAACGATCAAATTTTAATTTTCGATTCTGATTGGCAAATTGCTGAGTATTTTTTTTAAATTTTTAGAAGTTTTTTACAATGCTACTGAATTACTTTCTGGTGTTTATTATCCAACTGCACATTTAGCTTTACATCAACTATTTAATATTTCAGAAACATTTTCTTATTATAGGGATACAAAACTTTTTAAAAATATAGTTAACTTAATGGAAAATAAATTTAAAAATTATTGGTCAGGTTGTCCTATGTTATGTGCATTGGCAACAATTTTAGATCCTAGGTGCGGAGTAGATGGAACTGAATCATTAATGACTGCTACCGCAGAGAATTTAAATATAGATATGCAACTAAGTATTACTTGATTAAGAAAATGTTAGAAAAAGTTTTTAGTTTGTATGAAGTAAAATATAGCACAGTCAAAAGAACAGGGAACTTCGTCATCAACTACCAGTTCGGGGCCTAAAGGATCGTCGTGGAGTTTCTTGAAGAAGAAAGAAAAACGGCAGGATCGTCCTCAACACAAAATTTTCTACGGAACTAGTCAAATATTTTGAAGCAAATTTTGTAATCGATGACGACAAACTAGACATCTTACAATGGTGGAAGAGCAAGACCGATCATTTTCCAACACCGTCCATAATAGCTCGTGACATTCGACAACTCCGTATTATGGAGCATCGAGCAAGCTTTTAGCGCAAGCAACCGAATTCTTGACGAGAAGAAAGCGAAATGCATCCAAACATCTTGGAGGGACTAATGTGCGTTAAAGACGGGAAGATGCCGAGAAGAAAGGCGAAAACAACAATACACAGATGATTCGATGCAAGAATATTTTTCTAACTTAGAAATAACAAATCTTTTAGATTTGTAATTTACTATTCCTAGCTACTGCACTCTTTTTTTCCTTCACGAGATTTTGTCCCGATCTCCCCACGGGTTTTACTTAGCAAGGTTTTTAACGAGGCGATCATTTATGTGTACTCCTATTACGTCAATTCAATAAAATCACATCTTTTGGGGCATATGATATATATTTTTTGAATAACTTTTTTTTAAAAAAAAAACAACAAGGGCCGGCCCTTCAAGGGCCAGGGCCGTGCACGGCCCCTTGAAGGGGCCAGGTCCTCCTGAGCTCCGGCCCTTCAAATTTTTCATGGACCAGGGCTGGGCCTGAGTTTTTCTTCTCAGGCCGGGCCCAGGCACGGCCCAGGCCCGTGACGGGCTTGGGGTCAAGCGTGCCGTGCCGGCCCGGCACGGCACGTTTGACATCACTAATCATATCTACCCTAGTATTCACCACTACGGACATATCTAACACTTTTGATTCTTTTGCTGAGTTTGTTCTCAACTTCAGCCTTATAATTTTTGAACATATCCAGCAACTTTGACTTTTCATGAATGAGATATATGTAGCCATATCTAGAAAAATCCTCTATGAACGTTATAAAATATTGTTGACCATTCTAAGCAACTGTAGGGAATGACCCATAAATGTCCGTATGTATAAGTTTTAAGACGTCCAAAGTCCTGTTGGCTTCAAATCTCCTTTTATTAGTTTGTTTCCCCTTTATACAATTAACACAAACATCAAAATCTGTGAAATCTAAGGGGTCTAGAATTTCGTCTGACACAAGTCTCTCTCTTCTCTATCTTAAGATATGACCTAATTTTTTGTGCCATAACGCAGCTGAATTCTCACTGGTTAATTTTCTCTTATACCTCGTGTACTTAATTGCAGGGATTCATTAAATGAAACAATTGTGTCAATTAAATAAAGATTATCATAACCTGAAAAAGAACCGGAACCAACCAATTTTGAATCATGAAACAAATTAAATTTTCCATTCCCAAATGAACAAGAATAACCAGATTTGTCCAAAGCAGAAATAGAAATCAAATTCTGTCTGAAAGACGGTGCAATAAATGTCTCATCAAGATCCAAATAAAATCCAGTCTTTAATAATAATCTAAATTTTCCTATTGCTTCAACTTGAACCGTCTTGCCATCGCCCACATAGATGTATCTTTTACCATCACTTGGCTTTCGGCAACTCAGGCAACCCTGCATAGACACACTAATGTGAGTTGTTGCACTAGAATCTATCCACCACGTGTGTATAGGTACCGAAATTAAATTAATCTAAGAACAAACCAAACTAAGAAGCATACCTTTCTTAGCACGCCATGCGTGATAGTTTGGTGCAATGCTTCTTTCTATGCCCTTCAACTCCACAGAAGTAACAACCTGTACCTTCCGGTTCAACCGGTTTCTTTTGTTGTTCCTTCTGAAGTGCTGTATATGCAGCTTCCTTCTTCCTTTTCTTTCCCTTGTCCTTGTCTTTGGAGGTTAAGGCCAGATCAGTACTTTCTACCTTATCTTGCTTCAACCTTTCCTCTTCCTGAACACAGTGTGATATGAGCTCATTCAAAGACCAAGTCTCTTTCTGACAGTTGTAGCTCACCTTAAATTGGTTAAACTGTGCCGGAAGGGATATCAAAACCAGATGCACCAGCAAGTCCTCAGAGAGTTCAAGCTTAAGTGCTTTCAATTTTGAAACAAGATGAGACATCTCTAGGATGTACTCCCTGATATTGCATTTGCCCCTATACCTTATTAAAATTAGACTTGTCAAGAGCATACCTATTTTAGCCTTTTTGTTCTTGACAAACCTCTTTTCAATGTGCGGAAGGAACTCCTAAGCTGTAGTAATTTTATCAGACATTGTGCCCCTGAATGCTTATGGAATGGCCTTCTTCATGATTATCATACACATGCGATTTGATTTCTCCCACCTTTCCATATCCCTCTTTTCATCAGAGGTACTCTTATCCGTAAGAGATAAAGGAGAATCAACCCTTAACGCAAGGTCGAGATCCATGACTCCGAGAACTATCAAGAGGTTCTCTTGCCATGACTTAAAGTTAGAGCCATTCATCATAGGAATAGAGTTGATGTTGGCAGTAATATTAGCAGGAGTCATAGCTAAACAGAGAACAACAAACAAACAAAACAAGCTCACATAAGTCCCAAAACAAAAATTAAATTCAAATAATGGTAAACCCCATCTCAAGATACCGGGCACTCCATTAACATTTCATCTTTGGACAAAATGTTAACTTGTAAGTGATATCTTGGTGTAGTAATCAAACACCGATAATAAGAACATGCCAAACAATAAATCTTCCTTTGAGCCGATTTATTGTTCACATGTAAAACTGAATAATTATCACGCGTTTATTACCACAGGTGCAAATGTAATTCTGTTAAATATTGACCTTCCTTTGGGCCGATCAATATTCACATAAGTTACATATACACGACTGTTTATATTCCAAAACAAATTAATTTCCACAAGAGAGGTCACTTTGATGACATATTGCTTTAATTAATTCATCTCAAATCAATATTTAACATAAGTTACATATACACAACTGTTTATATTCCAAAACAAATTAATTTCCACAAAAGAGGTCACTTTGGTGACATATTGCTTTAATTAATTCATCTCAAAATATATATAACCATACAAATATCTGAATTTAAAATTGCACTAAAATGACAAAAAAAAAGTCAAAGTCAACAATTGGTCAAAGTCAACGGTCAAACTTTAACTGGTCAAGTCAATGGCATGACCAGGTGGGGGCTGGTCTAGGTCAGGTAAACCCAACCCGGATCCTAAACCAGTCCTATTTTCCTTTTTGGGTCACAGGCCCAGTTCTAAGGGCCTGAAGGCCCTTTTTTTTGTGGCTGTGTGCTATGGGCTCAATTGGGTCCGTGGATCCACAACCAGAAGGCCTGATTCCTTTTTTTTTAATTGTGAGAGAAAATACTGTAACAAAAAAAAATTGTGAAAAAAATACTGTAATAATAAAATTTGAGTTGTGAAAAGAATAAAGCTTAGAGTTAGATCTAGTCAAAACATAGAAGGAAAAAAGTTTAAAATTGAGATAATCTGATACCGATATACTGATTCAAGAACAAGCTTGATACTCTCGAGTTATATTCAACTATATTTAAACTTTTTTTTATGTTGCATTCACAAAGTATAGCTACCAAATATTCAACAAAACCTATTTTCGTTTTAATATTACAACTGCAAGTTCTTTATTTTGCGTTCACAAGTATAGAAAAGTCAACTGAATTCTTTTAACAAATGTAACGTCAAAAATTTTGTACGCTTCCCAGCTAGTACTACCATAGTATTTTTCACATCCACACTACATTTTTTTTTTCTTTCTAAATCTTTGAAAAGAGAATTGTTTGGTAGGTCAGAAACATATATTTTATCATTATCTAACAGTTACGAACTATTAGACTATCATTTAATTTGAATACAATATGATGTTTAGAAACATGCACTATCGAGAGATATCTTACCTATAAGTAGCATTATGAATTAATAAAAAGAATATTCATGCGAGAGGTTCAAACAGATTCTCTAGTAGCAAATATGGCTTAACTGTAAGAATTTTCATTAGGTTCCCCCGCACTTGTATATTGCTTGATTATGATGGTATTATCCTCATATATTCTAAAATGTGCATTACTCGTAGGTATTCCTAATTACTACATATAAAGTTCCACGAAATATTAGAGAAACCGTAAAAAGTAGTTATCAATATCTAAAATGATTTTCCTTAAATATATATATATATATATATATATCTCTAAGATAAAATATATATCTAGGATGATTTCTTACCTGGGTTAAATTGTCGAAGCACAAAAATTATTCTATAATATATGTGCGGAAATTCCAATGGCGGTCATGAGGCAATAGTATTCTATAAAAGACCATCGAGATGTCTTTTAATTAATTAATTGATTAGTCGACTACTGTAAGACAATTTCATCAATATCTAAAATGATTTTCCTTAAAATATTATATATATATATATATATATATATCTAAGATAAAATATATATGTAAGATGATTTCTTACCTGGGTTAAATTGTCGAAGCCCAAAAATTATTCTATGATATATGTGCGGAAATTCCAATGGCGGTCATGAGGCAATAGTATTCTATCAAAGACCATCGAGATGTCTCTTAATTAATTGATTGATTAGTCTGTAAGACAATTTCCACCGAGGTTGCTGGAGTCAAACGTATAGAAGAATTTATGTAATAGCCAAAAAAAAAAAAAAAAAAAAGTTTTTAAAGAATTAAGGTTCAGATTAAAAACTGATTAGGCTCATGTATAAATTGAGCTCACTATGTTTTGCCTTTTTCTCACAAACACAAACGACTCGCATCATCATTAGAAGTTCTCTTTCTAATTAAGAGTTCCAGCCTACAACTACCTAGCTGCATTCTCCCCGAGAACATGAAGGTACACCAAAAGAAAAGAAAAAAAAAAATTTGTTTTAATCTTTGTTTCTTTAGTTCTTCAAATCATATGTCTAACATTTAGCAAGGAGTAAAAGTTTATAAAGTGTCAACAATAATGGTGGTGTGCAGCAAAAGATAGTTGTGAAGGTGCACATGAGCTGTGAAAAATGCATGACCAAAGCCATGAAGGTTGCCGCAGTCGAATCAGGTACTAGAATGTGGTGGTGCATCGGTTACGATACTTTTTCCTCCTTTTAAGACGGGACTTCACACGTCCTTACCTAGTCAATAGACTGTGCGGCTGTGAAACTCAGCCCAATTTTTGAGTAGAATTTCCATTCTATTCGTAGACTCTAGGATCTCTAATATAGAAAAACGGTACAAGGAATGAGGGCGTGATGTTAGGGCTCGCAATTTCAGACACGACACGAGATAAATGAGTTTTGACCGCACGATTATTAATTGGGTCGTTAACAGGCTGACACGAATAACACGAAAATAAATAGACTGAATTCGTGTCAGTTCGTTTAACACGCTTAACCCGTTTAAGTAAACGTGTCATTATCGGGCCGACACGACACGACCCGTACCGATCCATTTAATATCCCTAAATATATATATATATTTAGACAAAAAACTCAAAAAAAGTTTTTCTTTTGTCTAAAAAACTCAAAAAAAGACAACTTGAGTTTCAACTTTATTCAAGTTCATGTTCTTTTAAGTTTCAACTTTATTCAACTTTACTCAACTTTATTCAAGTTACAACTTCAACTCAAGTTATAACTCAAATTCAACTTAAAAATTACACTCAAATTACACTCTAAAAAAACAACCCCAAAGTGTCTAACTCCCCGTCCCTGCCCTGCCTCAATTCTCTCTCTCATTCTTTCGAGTCTCATCTCATTCTCACCGCATCACCTGCCTCAGTCCTCAGTCCTCACCCGCTTCAGTCCTCACCGCCTCAGTCCTCACACCTCACCCGCCGTTTCAGGTTCAGCCTTTCACCATTGAGATTGATTTTGGGGGGGCGAACGACCATTTGGATTTTGATTTTGGGCGGCGGATGGGACGGGGCTTTCTCCATCTCCATCTCCATGTACGTACTCCTCCTTCTTCTTCTCATTCAATTTCTTCTTCTGATTATTGTGATTATGAATTTTGGCATCTTTTCACCATTGGGCAACAGTTACTAAAGTTTGTTTTCGAAATGGCTTCTCGAGCGTAAGTGTGTTACTTTTCTCTGATTAGGCGCAAATCACTTCCACATTGGGTCATGTTTGTTTCTTCAATCTTCATAGTTCCTATTTCTTTTTTAAAAATTGGTTTTGTCTTTTTGAGTATTGCCCACCAAATGATCTCCTCAGCATCCGAAGTTGTTGGTTATTTTTGCTCATCAAAGTTTGTTTGGCTGTTTTGAATTCTGTTATAATCTTATTTTGGAGGGGTTTTCAAGGCATTTTGCGTCATGATTCCCAAGAATACAAGTGATTTGCTTAGAATTGGATGTGCAAAATGTTCTATTACACTGGATCTTAGATCAAAAGCTACTGGCTTTATTAGTAATTGATGGAATCCACAACAGATATTTATAGTAGAGCATGTTATTTGGTCCATTAATTCAATATAGAATGACAAAATTGAAAACCGTGTTTTCTCTTTAGGTGCCTCATTCGCAGAGCCAAATAAACTAGATCGCTCCAAAATCCAAACCGTGACTTTGTAGTTAGACTTGGCTTCTACTTTTGTTGCAGGGACAATTGAAAACCGTGTTTTCCAAACTTGTTGAGGAATTAATCTTATTGAGTATAGTCCAGAACTTGGACAAAGCTGCAGTGGCTCCAAAATATGCATTCATAATACTTCTTTGATGCTTAACTATGGCTGTAAGCGTAAAGTAAATCAGCTTTTGACAATATGCCTGTGATTTTGTAGCTGTTATATTTTTATGCATGTGGTGATGAATAATAGCATTGAAAAAAAAAAAAAAAGTGTCATTCTAGACGCAGTCAATTGTGAAATAACTTGCTTGGTTTGGTTTGGATGATTTGCAAGATGCTGGTCCCATCCGGGTAAGGCCTCTTCTTCTTATGTCGAATATAATAGAATTATATTGACTATAAGTTATTTCAGAAGCATTTTTCCAAAACTGTAGATTGATTGACTATAGTAGAATGTGTCATTATTTGTGCATATTCAAAGTGTTGACTCCACTAAAGATGTCTTCTATTAATCTTGTGAAAATGTTTGAAAAAGTCCCTGCAGTGCATAGTGAACACAAAATCCACTTAATTAAAGATACCTCATTTACTCGTTTAGATGCTCAATAAATGATCTTTTGTTCTCAGATGTCTTATAGAAAAGAAGACATTTTCCTATATTTATCTTATGTTTTATGCACTTAAATATTTAAATGTTTGATTATGTTTTCAAACTTATTTAAATGTACTTGGTTATGTTTTTAAACTTCTTTAGATGTTTGGTAATTGGTATGTTTTGAAACATGTCATAAGAGATGTTTTGAATATTTTAATGTGTGTTGGCTATTATGCATGATTTTAATTATAAGTGATATTAAGTAGTCAATTAATATAGTTTTGAATACAATATAAAATTCCACTATTTTTGCTAGTTGGGTCATAAACGGGTCATAAACGTATTTTTTTTCGTGTCAGCCCGTCACGGCACGTTTAGTAACCGTGTTTGCGTGTCGTGTCGTGTTAATCATGTTATTAGCGTTTCGTATTCGTGTTTAGATTTTTGACACGTTTATTAATCGTGTCGTGTTCCTGCTCACTGTAATCGTGTCGTGCCGTAATCGTGTAGGCCCAAACACGAATTGCCAACCCTACATGTCACAAATGATTCCTTTTTTCTCGCTGGTATACATACGTACATATAATTGGTAGTGTATAATCTTGGTTTAAATTCAAATCATGAACTTACAAATTACTAATTTAACGATTGAATCATTGACGCAGGAGTGATCTCGGTTGAGATCAGCGGAGAAGGCAAAGATCAATTGGTGGTTGTTGGTGATGCAATTGACTCTGTTTGCTTGACCAGATCTCTAAGGAAGAAAGTTGGACCTGCGACATTACTCAGTGTGGAAGAAGTGAAGGAACCAACGAAAGACGAACCCTCTGATGCTAAAAATCAGTCCACATCACCATCACCCTCGTTATGTTATACACAACCAGTATTTTGCCATCAAATCGTCCATAATCCAAATCCAAATTATTGTTTCATCATGTAAATTTCAATGGCTAGGACAATATGATGTACTTGTTTTGAATTTGTTTTAGATTTGTTTTTTATTTTTTATTTTATCAAATCACTAGTATTTCGATGCAAACATCTGATTAAAAGTTTCTTTCTCTACTTATTAGTAAACAAAATACACAGTTAGAATAACTATAACTGATCTGAATACATATCAAGGATAGTTTTATTATGCTTGCACAAAGTGTTATAGACAAGTGTAAGAATCTGGAACATCATGGTGGTGTGATACTGACGGATATTTATCTACAATACCACTAACTTGGTAATAAATTATATTACAAAAAATAAACAAATTAATTTTTAATTAATAAATATAATAAATATATTTGATTTTTTTATACAGGTACAAAATAAATATACAGATCTAAGATAGTATTGGAAGAAAAGACGCTGTAATGTTTGGTAAAACAGTACAGTCACTTATTAACAAAGCTTGCTCTACACTAACTTACGATGAGGGATACACTGATCGTTACATGATTCCTTCTATTTTAGAAGAAATAAGAGAAATATCAAAAATATTCGTTATACAGTTTCGAAGTCGAGAGCTTTTATCGATAAAATTATTTTAAAAACTTTCAATAACGATGAGCCTCAATTGTTCTTACCACCTACAATAACTGAATCTTCAAAAGATGCATCATCAATTTCAAAGCCAATTCACGTTATTTCAGTCCCTCATGAATCTACTTCTTTCGCGAGTTCATCGAAAAAAAAAAATCAAATAAAATTATCTATTATATATTATATTAAATATTTAAATTAATATGCGCACATTTATTAACATTTATTATAATTTAATAATAATTATTTTACTATTTCTTTTTTTTCCTAATTGCAGCTCGAAAGAAACAACAAGCTAAAATAAAAAAGAGTAAATATATAAATAAATATGTGTATATCTGTAAATAAATTTGTATATTTTTACTTAGAAAAATAAAATAAAAATAAATATGTATATATGTGTTATAAATTTACAACAGCTTATAAACATATATATATATATATATATATGTGTGTGTGTGTGTGTGTTTTTATATAATTTTAAATTTAAATTGCTATAAATTAAACTATTGCATATCCGTACAATTGCACGGGTAATCCACCAGTGTTAGTACTGACAGGAGAAGTTTCCTTCCCTCACAATCATCCATGAATTCCGCCATTCCCAACATAATAACATCTTCATTTTCCTTCCCAGCTGCCGAATCCACCCAACCAAATTAAAAAAAAAAAAAAAAAAAAAAAAAACGCAGCCAAACCGCCATTTTCTGGAGCAGAGTGAGGTCTAAGGGATGAGTAGGAAGAGAGTTTTGGTGGTGGGAGGCACAGGCTACTTGGGCCAACATGTTTTGCAAGGCTTTTCCGACATTAAACGACACACCCAATTCGATCTGGCCTTCACCCATTTCTCCGTTCCTCCTCCTTAGGTTTTGCTTGATGCTCTTCCTCATTTGCTAGCTTTCAATGTTGATCTCAAAACTGGTCTGGGTTTTCAAGCCATTTCGGATTCATTTGGCCAGGTGGGTTCTCATGAATTACAAGAAAAAAGTTGTTCTTTATTATTAGAATTTTTTTATGTGGATTTCTAATTATGGAATATGTGGATTGCATTGGTGGGTTTTCTATTATAATGGAATTTGAGAATTTGTCTAGTTTTTGTGTACTAGGTTGATGAAAGCTTGTATGGTTTTGTGAACTGTATATGTGATATTTATATGGGTTTATTTAGTTTGCTATTTACTGTTGTTATTTTCCAACTTTTTTGGCGTTCAAATTCTAGCAAAGAATATGAGACCTTTGACTGTATTTGATACTTACAGTCATTCTCTTAAACTTGTTCTGTTGAGAGTAATTTATTTATATTTTTGTGAGTGTGGATCTATTGGTATTTTCATTTGAATTGCATATTGAGATGCAGCTAAGAATTCCATTCTATGAATTATCTTAGTCTCATGATGAAAAGATGATGAGGATAATCTTGATTAATGACTTGAACCAGTAACACCATTTGAGTTTGCAATGCCAGCCTGATATCGTGGTGAACTGTGCTGCGCTCTCTGTGCCTCCAGCCTGTGAGGTTGATCCTCCTGCTGCGATGTCTATTAACGTGCCGTCTTCTCTTGTAAAATGGTCGTCGAGTTTCGGAGTGAATAGCACCCTTTTGATCCATTTGTCAACTGACCAAGGTTAGTTAAGCCGAACTTTGTTGTTCTATATTGATTTCTATCTTATCTTTTTTTTTTTTTTTTGGTTGGGTAAAAAACCAAATGAAATGCAAAGGAAATGGAAAAGAAAGTAGGATAATTGCTTTAGCACAAATAAGTTTCTTCTTCAGCCACCAAGGAAGGTTCTTGGGGCGTTTTCAACTGACATATTATTTTCTCTCTTTTATTCTATTATACAGATATTCTCTCAATTAAACTGAGCTGCTTTCATGGCATATGCATTTTATAAGAGACTGTTATGTAGTCTAGAAATCTAAGAAAAAGATCAAGCCTGTTATAAAGAGCTAGTGGTTTTAAAAGAGATCTGTTATGAGTCTAGAATCAAGTCTTCTGTTTTCTCTTGTTGCTCCCTTTATTTAAGGTCCGAATGACCAAGATGAAGAAAGTAGTCCTTTATTTCATAAGCACCAAATCCTGAAGCCTGACTAAGTTTCAGCATCTTTGAGCAATACAACCTGTTTATAATTTTTAATATTTTGTTATACTATCTTTTGGACTAATCGGTTTGAATGAATTGCTTTGGATGAAGCCATAAGATTTAACTTATATGCACATCCTCAAACGTGGCCTCCGTTATGCTTTTTACTATTTTTCATTTTCAACAAGAACAAACACACAATCAGACTAAAGATCTTGTACTTCAAGCTTATGTTTGTGTGTAGATTGTGACCGCTCTGGTTTCTTATCAGTTTATGAGGGGGTGAAGTCCTTCTACAAGGAAGAAGATGAAGCTATTCCTGTTAATGTTTACGGGAAATCGAAAATTGCTGCAGAGAAGTTTATTTCTGAAAACTGCTCAAATTTTGCAATTTTGAGAAGCAGTATCATTTTTGGGCCACAGACAATCTCACCAGTTCCAAAATCTCTTCTGATTCAGGTATACATATTGAACTCATGCGTCTTTATACTGTGCTTTTGCAGCTATGTTTTTGTAGTTGTTTCTTTTGTTACCGAGTGAGCTGACATTGAAGACTAATGTGTCGAAATATAATTATCTGGGTAATGGATGAAACCAAATTTCAATTATGATATTCTATTTGTGTCCTCCACATTCGGACTTGAAAAGATGAAATTAAGCTTACACGTTTGGATAGCTTGATAGTTGATAGGAGTGATCTAGTTTTTCGAGATTAGATGAAGCAATTGTGTCAATTAAATAAAGATTATCATTAACTGACAAAGAACCGGAACCATCCAATTTTGAATCATGAAACAAATTAAATTTTCCATTCCCAAATGAACAAGAATAACCAGAGTTGTCCAAAGCAGAAATAGAAATCAAATTCTGTCTTAAAGACGGTACAATAAATGTCTCATCAAGATCCAAATAAAATCCACTCTTTAATAATAATCCAAATTTTCCTATTGCTTCAACTTGAACCGTCTTGCCATCGCCCACATAGATGTATCTTTCACCATCACTTGGCTTTCGGCAACTCAGGCAACCCTGCATAGACACACTGATGTGAGTTGTTGCACCAGAATCTATCCATCACGTGTGTCTAGGTACAGAAGTTAAATTAACCTCAGAACAAACCAAACTAAGAAGCATACCTTTCTTAGCACGCCATGCGTGATAGTTGGTGCAATGCTTCTTTCTATGCCCTTCAACTCCACGAAGTAACAACTTTGTACCTTCCGGTTCAACCGGTTTCTTTTGTTGTTTCTTCCGAGGTGTTTATATATCTTTCTTCCTTCTTCCTTTTTTTTTCCCTTGTCCTTGTCTTTGGAGGTTGAGGCGAGATGAGCACTTTCTGCCTTATCTTGTTTCAGCCTTTCCTCTTCCTGAACACAGTGTGATATGAGCTCATTCAGAGACTAAGTCTCTTTCTGACAGTTGTAGCTCACCTTAAACTAGTTAAACTGTGCCGGAAGGGATATCAAAACCAGATGCACCAGCAAGTCCTCAGAGAGTTCAAGCTTAAGTGCTTTCAATTTTGAAGCAAGATGAGACATCTCTAGGATGTACTCCCTGATATTGCCTTTGCCCCTATACCTCATTGAAATTAGACTTGTCAAGAGCGTACCTATTTCAGCCTTTTTTTTCTTGACAAACCTCTTTTCAATGTCCGCAAGGAACTTCTTAGTTGTAGTAATTTTATCAGACATTGTGCCCCTGAATGCTTATGGAATGGCCTTCTTCATGATCATGATACACAGGCGATTTGATTTCTCCCACCTTTCCATATCCCTCTTTTCATCAAAGGTACTCTTATCCGTAAGAGGTAGAGGAGAATCAACTCTTAACGCAAGGTCGAGATCCATGACTCCGAGAACTATCAAGAGGTTCTCTTGCCATGACTTAAAGTTAGAGCCATTCAACATAGGAATAGAGTTGATGTTGGTAGTAATATTAGCAGTAGTCATAGCTAAACAGAGAACAACAAACAAACAAAACAAGCTCACATAAGTCCCAAAACAAAAATTAAATTCAAATAAAGGTAAACCCCATCTCAAGATACCGGGCACTCCATTAACATTTCATCCTTGGATAAAATGTTAACTTGTAAGTGATATCTTGGTATAGTAATCAAACACTGATAATAAGAACACGCCAAACAATAAATCTTCCTTTGAGCCGATTTATTGTTCACATGTGAAACTGAATAATTATCACGTGTTTATTACCACAGGTGCACATGTAATTCTGTTAAATATTGACCTTCCTTTGGGCCGATCAATATTCACATAAGTTACATATACACGACTGTTTATATTCCAAAACAAATTAATTTCCACAAGAGAGGTCACTTTGATGACATATTGCTTTAATTAATTCATCTCAAATCAATATTTAACATAAGTTGCATATACACAACTGTTTATATTCCAAAACAAATTAATTTTCACAAGAGAGGTCACTTTGGTGACATATTGCTTTAATTAATTCATCTCAAAATATATATAATCATACAAATACCTAAATTTAAAATTACACCAAAATGACAAAAAAAAGTCAAGGTCAACAATTGGTCAAAGTCAACGGTCAAACTTTGACCGGTCAAGTCAATGCAATGACCAGGTGGGGGCTGGTCCGGGTTGGGTTTACCCAACCCGGATCCTAAACCAGCCCCATTTTCCTTTTTTGGTCACAGGTCCAGTTCTAAGGGCCTGAAGGCCCTTTTTTTTTTTTTTTGGTTGTGTGCTATGGGTTCAATTGGGTCCGTGGATCCACAATGGCTAGAAGGCCTGATTCCCTTTTTTTTTTTTAATTGTTCGCCCACAGCCTAGTTTCATGTTGGGCCCGTGCATTTGTTCCAGCCCAGAGTGCTGAAAACTCTAGGGGTCTTTCGACCCTGGGGTGAGAGAGGCGACCTGACGGCCGCCTCTCTAGATGCTGCAGCCAGATGGCCGCGGCTGCCCTTCTCTGGTGCGGTCCATGGCCGTGACCGGTATTCCTTGATTGCCAGCCAAATGGCATGAAGTCTAATTTTTTTTTTTTTTTAAACCTTATGCGGCAGCCATGGCTGCCACTTTCTCCTTACTGCCGCTGTCCCTTGCCGGTGCGGCCAAAGGCCGCGCCTTACCCACAGAGTCGGCGGCGACAGAAGCTACCGCCAGCCAAAGTGTTGATTTGGGTTCAATAAACCTAAATTTCCAAAATTATCTGGAAAGTGTTTTATAACCGTAAGAAAAATTATATTCGAAATTTTCCAAAATTGTTCTCAAAATTCAACAACTCCAAACTTAAAATTGTTAAATTCAAGAACACCAAACATATCACAATAAATCGATAATAAATTCGATTCTCAATAATTTAACATGAAGAGGCTCTGATAGCACTTGTTAGAAATCAAAGATTTGGTGAAAACCACCACCTAAAAGCCAAGAACATTCATGTTAGATCATCAAAAATTAAGAAATCTGTAAGCGGAAGCGTACCTGAATCCATATTGCTTGATTTCTCTCTAGAGTTGTGCAGCTTGTCTTCCAGATCAACACGTTTTCCTAGAGAATCCTTTAACTTTCCCTCTGTACTCTTTCTGATGATGGAATGTCAGAATGAATGAAATGATGTTACGTGTGATCTGTGGACCATAACTGCCATATATTGATAACTTCCCTGTTATCTTTTAGTATTTTTATTTTAGCCTATCATAAAAATAGAAATTATCCTTAAGTCTCTACACATTAAAGGCCCACACCCTATTAGATACATTAAAGCCAAAATACCTAAACCTTAGTAGATCACTTTTAATTAGACTTAATCTTATATAACAGCCTGCAACACATAATTATTCACATATAAACCCAGCGTTGGATTAAGGATCCAACAATAGATGTCAGATATGTTCCAACAGAAAAACAGGTTGCAGATGTGTTGACAAAGCCGTTGTATGAGTCTCGGTTTAGATTTCTTAGGGACAAACTCACTGTCACTCGATCCCAGTTTCGTTTCAGGGGAAGTATTGAGAGTCCTGGTTGTATTTGAGTTGTTATAGTGTTAGCTTTGTAGCAGTTTTGTAACAGTTTTGTAACAGATTCTGTTACGACACTTGGTTAGTCTTGAGTTAGTACAACCGTAATTTTTTTTCATATAAATATACATGATCTAGTGACTCGATTAGGCCCGTTCATTTTACTGATTTGAATTTAGAATTTGAGTTTTATTACAGTAAAAAACTCTCAGAAACAGTTAAATTTAACTTTTTAACTATAGTAAAAAATTTTCACATAAAATCACATTTTAAAAACTCAAATCAACGAACTATACAGGACCAATTGATTAAGCTTTTTTCACCGAAATTCCTCTCTCTCTCTCTACATTTCTCGTTGTTCAATTCACTTCTACACAGATCTCCTGTGTTGATCCAATTGATTTCTTTGGCAACCATATTAGCGGATTTGAATTCACGTAGATTTAAATTTCTCGGTTTGCTCAAGACCCTGTTTTAATATTTCAAGATAAAGAAAATAGAGTTTGCCTTAGATTTCTTCGGATTTGTTTGCATAACTTCAGTTTTTATCTTTTTTCTTCCAACACCTGATGAAAAATTTTCAAAACAAACACAAACCTGAGGGGGCAAAAAACCCAAATCTACGCTGTCAGATATTCAGGCCAAGCATCTTCGTCTGATCGTCGTGGACAATCCATTTCATATACCTTGATCTGGAAAGGAAATAGAATAAGAACAATGCCTTCTTCTACCTCTTTAGAAAAATTCTGCAAAAAGGGAGCACCAAACTGTCATCAACGGCGTCCTTTATGATCTGAGATTACTACTTTTCGTTAGTGGGAAAGTCATTTCCTACAGCTACTTTTGAGGATTTTCTGTTCAATTATTATTATTATTATTATTATTATTATTATTATTATTATTTTTGGAATTTATATGTGATTGTTTTTGTTTCTGTTAATTTTGCCAATAATAATGCTGAAAGTTATTTGCAGACAAGTAAAAGCAGAGACTCAGAGAGAGTCGGTGAGTGGGAGTTTCATAATTGTTTAAATTTTTCCAATCTTTAACTTTAATCTCAAAAACCATTCATCAAAACAAGATTTTGAAATTAAGGATTGTGTATATCTAAATCATTGTTTTGTTTCTAATTCAATGTACAAATTTGCTTTATTCAAAATGCAAATAAACGGGCCTATAATTATCTTGCCGTCATGAGAACGAAAGAAGTAAACTAAGGCCTTGGTTGGTTCAATAATTGAAATTGTTGATTTGATTTGATTTGTGATTTGAATTGTGATAATTTTAATAGAGATTTGAATTGGTATTTAGATATGTAAATACATTGTAATTTGAATTAGGAATAAAATTTGAATTGTGTTTAGATAAAGCGTTGAAAACTGTTTGTAACAAATCTTATAAAATTTTATTGTAAATGATATTAAAAAATATGTAATATAGGTCAGAATTTGTTCCTCTATTTATTATGAACATATAAGAAATAAAATTATCTCAATTGGAGTTGAAACGAATAATTTATGACCTTTTTAAGCTTAAAGTTAAAAAGAAAAAAAAAAAAAAAACAGTTGTTCTTGAATTGTTGTCAACAATTTAGGGAATTTGAGTTTTTAATTCGAACAATTTTATGTGAGACTTTTTAATGTAGAAAAAGTTAGAATTGTTTGTGATTTTTATGAACTCTAAAATTACTCATTTTTAGAATCTTAAAATTAATCATTTGAATTTGAATGGTTCGAGTTTTTAATTCGAGTTAAGATTTAATTTTATGTGAGAGCTTTTCTTTGTAGCAAAAAAGTTAGATGTGATTGTTTGTGAGAGCTTTTTACTGTAGCAAAACTCAAATTCTAAACTTGAATAAGCGAAGTGAACAAGGCCTTAGTTAAGGATTTGAATGGTCTCTTTTTATTTCCAAAACAAAGACAAATTTTCTTTAAACACAATTCGAATTGAGTTTTGCTGCCTGGCAGTAAAGTTTTAGAGGGACAGAGGCAAGAGTGGGTCCCACAAGACGGACCTATGTGGGTCTCATTAGTGGGCCCTCTTCTTGAGTTTGACAGGGATATGTCTACAATAAGACCTTGTTTATTTTACTATTTGAGTTTAAAAAAATAGTAAAAAAATAAATCAATATGAAAAATTTAAAGAAGTAAATAGATTAATTTTTAATTATAGAAATTAATAAGTTATAATTTGTTAAATTATGATTCATAATTAGATAAGTTATAGATAAATTTGTCAAGTTATGATTTATAACTGGACAAGTCATGGACAATTATGAATAATAACTTGTCAAGTTATGGTTCATAACCAGATAAGTTATAGATGAAAATAATAATTTAACCTATTTATTAACTTATGTAAACTATTGGCCTATTAATTTTAATTCATCTTAAATTTTGGCCTATTTTTTTCTTTCTCCCTTGAGTTTATAATTTAAATTTTATTATAGTAAAAAACTTTAAAAAATAATTACGTTTAATTTTTTTATTACAGTAAAATTTTTTTTACATAAAATCACATCTTAACTTAAATTAAAAACTTGAATTAACTAATTAAACAGATCCTAAATCGTGATAATAACGCACGTTTGAGGGCATTTAGCCTTGCGACTCGTCTTGTTGACTTGATTAATATATTAGTTAGGAAACCGCGTACCAGTCTTTTTTTAACACAGAAAAGAAAAGCCCAGTCTTTACGGTATTTAGTCTATAGACCCGAAGAATGGAGTTGGAAAAATCTACCACCTAATTCAGTAATGAGACGCGTCATTGAGAAGTATATACTCGTTTAAAAGTTCATTGATATGTGAAGATACGATGAATACATATCATTAAGGAATATTATAGGTGGAAAGATGATGGAATCTGATATTAACGTTAACTGTTAAATTATGCTTGCAGTCACTATTATAGAAGCTTTTTGAAGGTAGTGTATATATTTATTACTTGTAGCAGACGTTTCACAACTCAACTTTGGTAAGAGATAGACACTGTAGTAAAAAAAAAATTTGTGAGAGAAAAATACTGTAACCAAAAAAAATTTTGTGAGAAAAAATACTGTAGTAATAAAATTTAAGCTGTGAAAAAATAGAGTTTAGAGTTAGATCTAGTCAAAATTAAGTCAAAACATAAAAGGAAAAAAAGTTTAAAATTGAGATAATCTCTCGAGTCACACTATCGAGAGATATCTTACTATAAGTAGCATTATGAATTAATAAAAAGAACATTCATGCGAGAGGTTCAAACAGATTCTCTAGTAGCAAATATGGCTTAACTGTAAGAATTTTCATTAGGTTCCACCGCACTTGTATATTGCTTGATTATGATGGTATTATCCTCATATATTCTTAGTTTATTAATTCGAGATTTTAATTTGAGTTGAGATGTGACGTTATGTGATAATTTTTTACTATATTAAAAAATTTAAATGTGACTTTTTTTGAGAATTTTTTACTATAACAAAACTTAAATTCTAAATTTGAATCAGCGAAATGAACGGGGCTTAAAATGTGCATTACTAGTAGTAGGTATTCCTAATTACTACATATAAGTTCCACGAAATATTAGAGAACCCGCAAAAAGTAGTTATCAATATCTCAAATGATTTTCCTTAATATATATATATATATATATATAAGATAAAATATATATCTAAGATGATTTCTTACCTGGGTTAAATTGTCGAAGCACAAAAATTATTCTATGATATATGTGCGGAAATTCCAATGGCGGGCCATGAGGCAATAGTATTCTATCAAAGACCATCGAGATGTCTTTTAATTAATTAAGTGATTGGTTGACTAAAATTATTCTATGATATATGTGCGGAAATTCCAATGGCGGGCCATGAGGCAATAGTATTCTATCAAAGACCATCGAGATGTCTTTTAATTAATTAAGTGATTGGTTGACTACAGTAAGACTTTCCTTAAAATATATATATATATATATATATATATATATCTAAGATGTATTCTTACCTGGGTTAAATTGTCGAAGCACAAAAATTATTCTATGATACATGTGCGGAAATTCCAATGGCAGCAATGAGGCAATAGTATTCTATCAAAGACCATCGAGATGTCTTTTAATTAATTGATTGATTAGATGACTACTGTAAGACAATTTCCACTGAGCTAGCTGGAGTCAAACGTATAGAAGAATTTATGTAATAGCCAAAAAAAAAAAAAAATTTAAAGAATTAAGGTTCAGATTAAAAACTGAGTAGGCTCATGTATAAATTGAGCTCACTATGTTTTGCCTTTTTCTCACAAACACAAACGACTCGCATCATCATTAGAAGTTCTCTTTCAAATTAAGAGTTCCAGCCTACAGCTACCTAGCTGCATTCTCCCCGAGAACATGAAGGTACACCAAAAGAAAAAAATATATATATATATATATATATATTCAAATCTTTGTTTCTTTAGTTCTTCAAATCATATGTTTAACATTTAGCAAGGAGTATAAAGTTTATAAAGTGTTAACAATAATGGTGGTGTGCAGCAAAAGATAGTTGTGAAGGTGCACATGTGCTGTGAAAAATGCAGGGCCAAAGTCATGAAGGTTGCCGCAGTCGAATCAGGTACTAGGGTGTGGTGGTGCATCGGTTACGATACTTTTTCCTCTTTTTAAGACGGGACTTCACGTCCTTACCTAGTCAATAAGACTGTGCGGCTGTGAAACTCAGCCCAATTTTTGAGTAGAATTTCCATTCTATTTGTAGACTCTAGGATCTCTAATATAGAAAAACGGTACAAGGAATCAGGGCGTGATGTCACAAATGATTCCTTTTTTCTCGCTGGTATACAAACATACATACATACATATAATTGGTAGTGTATAATCTTGATTAAAACTCAAATCATGAACTTACAAATTACTAGTTTAACGATTGAATCATTGACGCAGGAGTGATCTCGGTTGAGATCAGCGGAGAAGGCAAAGATCAATTGGTGGTTGTTGGTGATGCAATTGACTCTGCTTGCTTGACCAGATCTCTAAGGAAGAAAGTTGGACCTGCGACATTACTCAGTGTGGAAGAAGTGAAGGAACCAAAGAAAGACGAACCCCCCGCTCCTAAAATTCAGTCCACATCACCATCACCCTCGTTATGTTATCCACAACCAGTATTCTGCTATCAAATCGTCCATGATCCAGATCCAGATTATTGTTTCATCATGTGAATTTCAATGGCTAGGACAATATGATGTACTTGTTTTGAATTTGTTTTAGATTTTTTTTTTATCAAATCGCTAGTACTTCGATGAAAAAATCCGATTAAAAGTTTCTTTCTCTACTTATTAAGAAATAAAATAAAAGTTAGAGCAACTATAACTGATCTGAATACATATCAAGGATGGTTCTATTATGCTTGCACAAAGTGTTACGACAAGTGCAAGAATCTAAAACATCATGGTGGTGTGATACTGACGGATATTTATTTACAATGCCACTAACTTGGTAATAAATTATATTACAAAAAATAAACAAACTAATTTTTAATTAACAAATATAATAAATATATTTGATTTTTTTATACAGGTACAAAATAAATATACAGATCGAAGATAGTATTGGAAGAACAGACGCTGTAATGTTTGGTAAAATAGTATAGTCACTTATTAACAAAACTTGCTTTACACTGATTTACAATGAGGGATACACTAATCGGTACATGATTCCTTCTATTTTAGAAGAAATAAGAGGAATATCAAAAATATTCATCCTATAGTTTCAAAGTCGAGGAGGTTTTATCGATAAAGTTATTTTGAAAACTATCAATAACGATGAGCCTCAATTGTTCTTACCACCTACAACAACTGAATCTTCAAAAGAGGCAACATCAGTTTCAAAGTCAATTCACGCTATTTCAATCCCTCATGAATCTATCTCTTTCACGCGTTCATCAAAAAAAAAAAAAAACAAATCAAGTAAAATTATCTATTATCTATTATATTAAATATTTAAATTAATATGCACACATTTATTAACCTTTATCACAATTTAATAATAACTATTTTACTATTTCTTTTTTCTTAACTGCAGCTCGAAAGAAACAACAAACCAAAATAAAATTTGTGTATATCTATAAATAAGTTTGTATATTTTTACTTAGAAAAATAAAGATATAAATAAATGTGTATATATGTGTTACAAATTTACAATAACTTATAAACATATATATATATATATATATATATTGTTTCTCTCGGGCACTTAAAAAGTACACGATCGGTCAAGAGACATGTATAATTGTATATTTTTTTGTATATTTATACATAAATTATGTATATTTATATATAAAATCGTGTATATTTAACATAAAATACAACAAATTAGTTAATATACATATTTTCATGTTATGTGTTCACTAATTGCTATAAAAAAAACATGTTTTGAAGATTAATATACATTGTCGTTTCTTCTAACTTAGGGCTTAAGAAAAAAAAAAGGGTTTAATTTATGTTTCCATTTATGTTATTTACCTTTTGTACTTTTTATTTACGTGTTATGTACCTAATTTTGTGTTTCTATTTATGCCCTTATCAATTTTTGTATTTTTAATCTACTTGTAATCTATTGTTTTATCTTACTTAAGTCTTAAGAAAAAAATGGTTTAATTTGTGTTTCCTTCTATGCTCTTCACTTTTTATACTTTTTACTTATTTGTTATCTACTGTTTTCTCTTATTTAGAGTTTAAAAAAAGTGGTCAAATTAAATAATATTTGAATTACGTTTTGAACGTGGCTTTCGAATCTACAAAACTCACACCATCAAAATAAGCTGTGCGGTTTAAATGTTAAGAAAAATAATAGAGTATGGCGATTAGTTAGAACTTATTTTTTTACATCATAAAATTATTTTTCTAATAGACAATACATATAAAGTCAAATTCATGCAATTGCACGTGCCTACTTTTACTAGTTTCTTAAAAAAATGAAAATATTTTAAGACATTAAAATATTTAAAAATAATAATAAAATAAAAAGTTCATGATTTTTTTCTAGATTTATTAGATTTTGATTAAGTAAAAGAGTACTAAAGTCATTTTACATCTTAAAAATCAACTTCAGAATACCAAGAATATATTTTTAAAAATGTTGAGGTGTCATTTTAATATTATCAAGAACACAAGATACTAAAAGCATATTTCACTATATATATTGTCACTTACATTCATTAACATGAAATACAATAAATCAGTCAATATACATATTTTTATGCTATGTATTTACTTAATTGCTATAAAAAATACATATTTCAATGATTAATATACATTGTCATTTTTTATAACTTAACATATACATCTTTAAATGTAAATATACACACTTTATATATAAATATACACAAAAATAATAAAATTATACATATACTGTTTCAATCCGGTAAATAGTAACCACCGGATTAAAGACTTTGCCTATATATATATATATATGTGTGTGTGTGTGTGTGTTTTTTATAATTTTTAAATTTAAATTGCTATTAATTAAACTATTGCATATCCGTACAAATGCACGGGTAATCCACTGGTGTTAGTACTGACAGGAGAAGTTTCCTTCCCTCACAATCATCCATTAATTCCGCCATTCCCAACATAATAACATCTTCATTTTCCTTCCCAGCTGCCGAATCCACCCAACCAAATTAAACAAAAAAAAAAAAAAAAAAAAAAAAAACGCAGCCAAACCGCCATTCTCTGGAGCAGAGTGAGGTCTAAGGGATGAGTAGGAAGAGAGTTTTGGTGGTGGGAGGCACAGGCTACTTGGGCCAACATGTTTTGCAAGGCTTTTCCGACATTAAACGACACACCCAATTCGATCTGGCCTTCACCCATTTCTCCGTTCCTCCTCCTCAGGTTTTGCTTGATGCTCTTCCTCATTTGCTAGCTTTCAATGTTGATCTCAAAACTGGTCTGGGTTTTCAAGCCATTTCGGATTCATTTGGCCAGGTGGGTTCTCATGAATTACAAGAAAAAAGTTGTTCTTTATTATTATAATTTTTTTTATGTGGATTTCTAATTATGGAATTTGTGGATTGCATTGGTGGGTTTTCTATTATAATGGAATTTGATAATTTGTCTAGTTTTTGTGTACTAGGTTGATGAAAGCTTATATGGTTTTGTGAACTGTATATGTGATATTTATATGGGTTTATTTAGTTTGTTATTTACTGTTGTTATTTTCCAACTTTTTTGGCGTTCAAATTCTAGCAAAGAATATGAGACCTTTGACTGTATTTGATACTTACAGTCATTCTCTTAAACTTGTTCTGTTGAGAGTAGTTTATTTATATTTTTGTGAGTGTGGATCTATTGGTATTTTCATTTGAATTGCATATTGAGATGCAGCTAAGAATTCCATTCTATGAATTATCTTAGTCTCATGATGAAAAGATGATGAGGATAATCTTGATTAATGACTTGAACCAGTAACACCATTTGAGTTTGCAATGCCAGCCTGATATCGTGGTGAACTGTGCTGCGCTCTCTGTGCCTACAGCCTGTGAGTTTGATCCTCCTGCTGCGATGTCTATTAATGTGCCGTCTTCTCTTGTAAAATGGTCGTCGAGTTTCGGAGTGAATAGCACCCTTTTGATCCATTTGTCAACTGACCAAGGTTAGTTATGCCGAGCTTGTTGCTCTATATTGATTTCTATCTACTTATCTTTTTTTTTTTTTTTTTTTTTGGGTAAAAAACCAAATGAAATGCAAAGGAAATGGAAAAGAAAGTAGGATAATTGCTTTAGCACAAATAAGTTTCTTCTTCAGCCACCAAGCAAGGTTCTTGGGGCGTTTTCAACTGACATATTATTTTCTCTTTTATTCTATTATACAGATATTCTCTCAATTAAACTGAGCTGCTTTCATGGCATATGCATTTTATAAGAGACTGTTATGTAGTCTAGAAATCTAAGAAGAAGATCAAGCCTGTTATAAAGAGCTAGTGGTTTTAAAAGAGATCTGTTATGTAGTCTAGAATCAAGTCTTCTGTTTTCTCTTGTTGCTCCCTTTATGTAAGGTCCGAATGACCAAGATGAAGAAAGTAGTCCTTTATTTCATAAGCACCAAATCCTGAAGCCTGACTAAGTTTCAGCATCTTTGAGCAATACAACCTGTTTATAATTTTTAATATTTTGTTATACTATCTTTTGGACTAATCGGTTTGAATGAATTGCTTTGGATGAAGCCATAAGATTTAACTTATATGCACATCCTCAAACGTCGCCTCCGTTATGCTTTACTGTTTTTCTTCATTTTTCAACAAGAATAAACACACAATCAGACTAAAGATCTTGTACTTCAAGCTTATGTTTGTGCGTAGATTGTGACCGCTCTGGTTTCTTATCAGTTTATGAGGGGGTGAAGTCCTTCTACAAGGAAGAAGATGAAGCTATTCCTGTTAATGTTTACGGGAAATCGAAAATTGCTGCAGAGAAGTTTATTTCTGAAAACTGCTCAAATTTTGCAATTTTGAGAAGCAGTATCATTTTTGGGCCACAGACAATCTCACCAGTTCCAAAATCTCTTCCGATTCAGGTATACATATTGAACTCATGCGTCTTTATACTGTGCTTTTGCAGCTATGTTTTTGTCGTTGTTTCTTTTGTTACCGAGTGAGCTGACATTGAAGACTAATGTGTCGAAATATAATTATCTGGTTAATGGATGAAACCAAATTTCAATTATGATATTCTATTTGTATCCTCCACATTCAGACTTGAAAAGATGAAATTAAGCTTACACGTTTGGATAGCTTGATAGTTGATAGGAGTGATCTAGTTTTTCGAGATTAGACTTTGGAGTACACAGTTACTTTATGGTGGACTTAAGATTTGGGTTCTCTACAATGGATGCAGTGGATGGACGGTGTCCTCTCCAAAGGAAATACTGTTGACTTTTTTCATGATGAGTTCCGATGCCCGGTGTATGTCAAGGACGTTGTTTCTACCATACTAGCTTTGTCAGAAAAATGGATATCAGGTATGTAATTTTCCAAAATTTATTATTCGACTACAATAATATTACATTGCCTGCTATTATGTGATAAAAGTGAGGCTGCCTATGAAGTCCCTTCCGCTAAGCACGAGATGAGAATTATTTCTGCTCTACTACAAGGAATGGTTTCCTGAGGATATTAATTGAAGAACAGGACAAATTGGACAAAGTTCAACCTTTCAATCTGTTTTTTATATTGTTCATGAGATTAGATTGGATTATTTTTCCTTTTGATGAGCATGTTTTCACCTTTCTTCTCTTATTGAGCTTTGACTTGTGTATTGATGGGTTTTTGCTTTGTTGACATGCCTAAGATGGTAAGAAAATGCAGTTGCTACTAAACGTTGGCGGACCGGACAGGGTATCCCGTGTTCAAATGGCTGAGACGGTTGCAGATCTCAGAGGCTACAATAAATCTTTGATCAAATCAGTCTCTGCATCATCAGTAAGTATACCTTTTAAATTCCATTTAGATGGAATAAATAATTGATGTACATGTCTCTTGCATTTCAAATTTTCATTTTCTAAATTACAGCCTATACGCATCAAGTCACACCAAGATCACATCTCCCAATAATGCCCATCAAAAGAAGTTTTATTTTTCAGCCATGTGTTTTCCTACTTTGTCAACTAATTAAGGGCGTGTTTACTAAACCAGAATGAAATATAATGAAAAAGTTAATAAGTTTGGAACGTAAAGGAATTAAATAAGAATGTATATCATTGATTTTCTTTTTAGTGTTTACTTATTTATTAGAACGTGAATGGAAAAAATTTAACTTTACCTTCCTAGTGTTTACTAAACTTAAAATAGGAACTTATCAATGAATAATTAAAATGTCAGTTTTTCAAAATTATAACTTTCATTATTCAAGGTATAAGTAAATTTGCCATTTGCTTTTATTAACCAAGAATCTATAGCGAGAGGATGCAAGGAGTGACCAAATTATCATTTCTGATTTTGTAAGTAAATACACGATTAAATAGATGAGGAAACACTTCTCTTTTACTCTTTTTTTTTTCGTTGCGACCCTGATAGTATCATGATGTTGATTACCAGTCTAAAACCATGCTTTTGAATTTTGCAACCAGCAAATCATCTTCGGTTTTCTCTTCTCTGTGGCTGACAGTTTTGAACTTCTGCGTTGAATTTTAAGGTTGATCGAGGAGTAAAATCTCCTGCTGACATATCCATGGATATCACCAAACTGATTCAGACACTTGGTATTTCGCCGATTTCATACAGAGATGGAGTGAGATTAACTCTTGCAAAGTGAGGCCAATTAATGATTGCAATTCAGTTATGATGCTATTTCATTCAATTACCGCCTTACCGTTGAGTAAATGCTATTTTCAATTCAAGAGTAACTCTATTATATGATTAAAGCATTCTTGTACAAAACGAAAACGAAACAATAACAGAGATGTATTTCTCCGTACATACTCATGAAAGCCAGTACTCTCACATTCATCCAACAGTGATCCATTAAATGGATAATTCGTTATTGACTTTCACATAAATTTATATTTACTTGTATACGCACTTGCTTATATAGTGCGTAATTGGTGCAAATGGTCCTGAATTCTTTACGGACTGAGGGACTTAATGGACCAAGTGGCACTTCCTAAAGAGTTCAAGATTATTTGTTTATTTGTATCCATTAGCCTTGTGTATTAAAGTTTTAACTAAAGTACAAAAGAGAGAATTAGACTAGTTGGCTCTAATGCCCTCTTGAATTATCTTTTTTTTTTCTTTTTTTTTTTCGGGCTAGTACTTTGCTTCCTGAATTATTTTAGTCTCATTTATTTCACCGATTTGAATTTTCAGTTTTAAGTTTTTACAGTAAAAAATTCTCAAAAAATGTCACATCTAATTTTTTTTCTGCTACAGTGAAAAACTCTAAGAAAATATTACATCTCAACTCAAATTGAAAATTCGAATCCGCAAAATGAACGAGTTTTTTATTAGGACCCCGTATGGTGATTTGTCCTTGTTGATTCAGTTTCTCTGCTGATAGGATTGAACCCACAATAACATTCATCTCAGTACACATACATATATAAATTTAACAACAGGGAGTTGGTATCAGTTTGGGACTGCAATCATTTTCCTGTAACTATCACCCGAATTGTCAAGCTTTTGGAAAGTTTGATTTCAACCCACAGGGGTTAGTCCTGATGTGGCATTGCCAATTACTTGGCTTTCTCCATGCAAACTAGTTTGCCGGTTAAATTGAAGTAACTCTCTTAGTTTCGATCATTTTATCAATTTGAGTTTTTAATTTCAATTTTATTATAATTAAAAGCTCTCATAAAAGTCATATTTAATTTTTTTTCTGCTACAGTGAAAAGTTCTTATATAAAATCACATCTCAATTCAAATTACAAACTCAAATATGTGAACTGAATGAGAGATCAACTTTTGAATTGGGAAGCAAAATGCCAATAAATAATAATAAAAAACGGTTCTTACTCTTAGTACCTGAGAAAATAATTCATGGGGGTAAAGTGTCAATGAACAACAATATAGTGTCCTTAGAACCTAATAAAACAGTTTAAGAAACAAATTGCAAAGCAAAAAAAGTTTAGGAACGTCAGTGTCAATTAGTGGGGAAGAAAAAGTAAAAGTTATGAATAAAAATGAGGATTTTTAACAATTTTCCCTGTAAATTTTAACTCTTAGACACTTTACCACCTCAACTTGCAAACTAGTGCAAACCCCATTTTACTAATCATCAAAAGTGACGCAGTTCAAACTCAGAGTCAACCCTTAAATATATATGAGTTAAAGATTTTAACTTTTTATTCTTAATTTATAATTTTTTTAGTCAAATAATTACACTAATAAAAGAGTATTTATCAAGAATACGGGATAAAAGTCTAGACTCGTACATTCTCAATAGTAAATTCTCTATTTTTTCGTATTTTATAGGATAATTTTAATAAATACCTCTTAAAATGGTACCATTAAGGATTTTTGAGTCTCAACATTGGCCTATTGAATTTTGTCTCTTTGGTGAATTTTGCACCTTTAGAGTAAGTAATTTGACAAATTATCATTTATAATTTGACAAATTACGCTGGCCGTGGGTCTCCAATCATCGGCAGTAGGTCTTCCATCATCGACGGCGGACGTAATTTGACAGATTACTATATATTGATAGATTATTATAAAATGGATAGCCTATCATAGGGTAAAGATAAAACTCCAAAAAGATGTCTTTAAGAGTCATTTTTTTTTGCAATTTTCTCAATTTTTTTAAATATATTTTGTCTCCTTTCCCCCACGGCGCATAGTGGGCCTTATAAACATACAGGCTCAGGTAATTTTGATAAGTACCTTTTAACATGGTACAATTAAGGATTTTTAGGTCTCAACATTGGCCTATTGAATTTTACCTTTTTAGAGTAAGCAATTTGATAGATTATTATCTATAGTTTGACAAATTACGTTGATAGTGGGTCTTCGGTTATCAGCGACGGACATAATTTAACATATCACTATATATAATTTGATAGATTATTATCAAAAGATAGCCTATCACAGAAAAATAATAGAACTCTAAAATGATGTGTTTAAGGATTAATTTTGAATAATCTTAATAAATACCTCTTAAAATTACATGTGTTAAAATTTTTACCATTAACTCTTAATTCATAACCTTTTTAATCAATAATTACATTAACAAAAAATATTTATAAAAAATAAAAGATACTTATTCACGTTCAAAAATTCTCCATTTTTTCCGTCAGTTTTTGCAATATTCCCCACATGCTCAAGACAACTTCGTCGCCCACAAGCCAACACTCCATATCTAAAAGACAAAAACACCCTCCTATTCCACTACATTTGACAAACAAATACCAAACCATCGCTGAGTAAATACGCAGTAGTTACTAGTTGTTCTTCACTCCCTAAGTCCCCTGTCTGAGGTATCACCACCGAACGCATCTCTCCTTTCAACTTCACCGTTCCATATATATATATATATATATATATATATATATATATATATATTTATACGACTTTATATTCCTCCGTGAGATCATGTCGTTTTTCTGTGTAATTGGATTCATCTAATAAATATCCTAATTAGGGTTTTGGTTGTCTAACATTTGAGATTTCTGATCCAAATTCTTGTGATTAGATTGAAGGAAGAAGAGAGAGGTTTCGATAATCGAGAATGGGAGGAGCTGAGCACGGACATGGTGAAGGAGCTCACGGGGATTTCAGGAGCAAGGTGTGGAGTATGTCGGGGGGGCCCTACTGTAGGCCCAAGCACTGGAAGCGCAACACCGCCATAGCCATGGCCGGCATTTTCCTTATCTGCATCCCCATCGCCATGAAATCCGCCGAGCTTGAGGTCTTTCTCTATCTTTCCCCCTTAAAAAAAATGTCAAATGAGAAATTCTAGGGAAGTGAAAGAAATTGGACTTGCTTTAGGATCTGAGGAACACAGAGCTTTAGCCGTGTCGTTTCTGTTAATACTTCAGTTTCTTAGCTATCAATTAAAGATTCATTTTTTGGGGACAATATTCATTTTCTATAATATGATTCTCGGTTTCTAAGAGTTAGTTGCGATAAAATATTGATTTTTCCATGAGATAGTCGTAGATTGTGAGTTTCTTGATCGTTGTTAAAGTGACGGTTATCTGTGCAGTGTTTTGGTTTGTTGAACTACAAGGTCTTGCTCAGAAATGGGATTTTAGGTTAATGATGGTTGAGATTGTGGTATGGAATTGCATTATTATTATTATTATTTTTTTTCAAACCCACTTCTTATAAGATATCATAAGGATTGAGGTAGTGGTACAATGTCTAACTTGTTCCCCAGTCCAAGTTAGGTCCTAGTAAAATCATGTATTTTCTTCACTCGTGTTGCTTTTGCAATGGCGCTTATATGGTAGCTTCATCCTCCAGATGGCCCTTGATAGGGTAACAGTAGAACCTTGATCCATTTTCAACTTGATTGAAGCCGAATATTGACATGCTTTAGGCACAAAGTTGTCTTATATTCATATTTCTTACATACTATATATGTATATTTTGGATTGTAACTTCTGATAACTATATGCACAGTTTCAAAATTTCTCCTCTAACATGTAGTAATATGACTCTGTGCTCTTAGTTGGTGTACCATAGTGACAATTTTCTTACACATACTTTACTAAAAAAATCACGTTTCATTGTAGTAACATAAATCTGTGACCTGTGCTTATGATACATACTTTGATATTTGATATTGGTACTAAGCATATTTAAAATCAATTTGTGAGAAAAATCTCAAAATATTCCCTTGAACTGTGAAATCCCATGTTCAGCCTTGTCTTCTCAAGAATGACAAAAATATCCCTTTGGATTATCAATCCCTTAAAAATCCCTCCCCTTTGAAACCTCTTAACTGTCTTAATATCATATATTTTGATAAGATGCTAAGTTCATTTTGAAAAATCCTTTTTATCACAGTTGTTCCTAACCTCATTTGAATACAACCCTCCTGCCCAATTTTAAGTAAATCTCGCATTAAAGGGGAATCCTTTTAGGGATTGACAATCTGGGAGGTTGCGTTGAAAAATCCTTTTTATCACAGTTGTTCCTAACCTCATTTGAATACAACCCTCCTGCCCAGTTTTAAGTAAATCTCGCATTAAAGGGGAATCCTTTTAGGGATTGACAATCTGGGAGGTTGCGTTTTGAATTCCTAAGAATGCAAGGTTGAACATTGCATTTACGTAATGCGGGGGAGGATTTTCTTCATTTGTGGCGGTCATCTAATTTCTAGCGCTTGCAATGATGTGTGGAAGTTTCTGTAGTTTGGCATCCTTTCTCAGGTCTAGATGGTATGTGCAACTTTTACCGTCACCTATCAGTACTCTAAAAAATACTTTTCTTTGCTTGCCAACTTGGACAAATTTTACGGTGTAGATTATGACTGCTCTTGTTTAAAGTTCTTGGTCCTTGTATTATGCTTATACTTTCTTCTCTAAATAGCCATTTAATAAATGGTGCTTTTGGCTCTAGTCTTTTCTCCCTAGACTAAAGATGGGCACTGACACTATCGTATTGGTCGAGTATTAGGCTAATAATGCCTTTGGCCTTGTTGAAGCATGTAAAGCTGTCGTATGCTTTAATACAAGTTTGTGTTTACCGTATAAGTGGTGGTGTTCAAGATAATATAGTTGCTAATCAGTCTTGTTCATATATTTACAATTTAAGGGAAAAAAAAAGGTTATCTTTCTTTTTCGTTTCTCCAGTCTTTTCTTTTCTCTTTTTAGAGAGATCATGTTACTGACTTGATGTTAGATTTAATTCGGGATTAGTTGTCTATATATTTTTTATGTAGCAATGAGAAAAACTTTGGGCATGCATGCGTGTTGCATGTTTAGTTGGGAACTTGGGATGCTTTGTAAGGTTGATATTTTGCACAATGCATCTAAATAGCACTCCACATGAAACAAGAGGGGGAGAGAGTAAGCTTCCCAAAAGGTTTTTTTTTTTTTTTTTTTTTTTGTGGGAATTTGATTCTATTCCTTCAACTGCTGCGCCTATGAGGTTCACTTTTATTTGATTGGAATATTTGTATGAGTTTATGACAACTAGATCTGAGAAGATCATATTTTGTTTCAGCAACGGCCACATCATCCTGTCCGGCCAATTCCCTCGCAACTCTGGTGCAAAAACTTTGGAACTAAAGACTATGAATCCATTAAGGACGTCCAGTGAAAGAACCAGTGGAGGTTGGCTAGACCATAATCTTGCACTTTGGGAAAGCACAATCCTTGTAATTTTTTATTTCTATTTTTATTTGCAGTGAAATATCATGAGCAGCCATTTAGGACTTGCTGTTGAGATGTTTTGAAAGTTGAAAACTAACTCATGGCTTGAGTTGTATCTCATTTTACTGTCAATGACAAATAAGTCGCTGACTCGTTTTGCTTGCTTTTCTTTAACAAAATATCCATATTTGTGATGCTAGTTGCTGAATTATTGGTTTTACTCGAATCCACCAGTCGTCCCATCTGGAATAATCAATTCCATTTTCTGTCAAATTAAGAATAACCAGCATAGTATTTGTCTTATCAGCAGTTCTATTTTAGCACCAGCAGTGCCAACACTAGACTTTTGTCCATAACAGTCTGCCATATGAGTTACAGTGCTCTTTAATGACTTTCTGTAAAGATTTTAATTTTGTTGACAGCCTCATTATCTCCAAATCTCATCTGATAAGTAGGAAAAGGGTTTTCAGCACTTTTTGGCCTCTTAAATTTCTTGTAAATGTGCAAGTTCTCCTCTGAATTCTTAATTTTGATAAATTATTTTCTAATTAATTGACTTTGTGGAGTGACGCTGAGCTGATAAAAGATGTTTATGTTAAAACAAAAAAAAAAAAATACAATAAAATAAAATGGTCACGGGGGAGGTTGGATAGCTTTCTTGAAGAAGTGGGTGCGTGGCCAAAAATAAAATGTGTTAGTGGAGAGTTTAGTGAAAAATAACGCGAAAAAATTTACAAAACTGTTATATAGAAGTTATTTTTTACATCAGTAATTCACATGAGTAGGAGTAATCTTTTAGAGATAAAAGCAGCCAATTATGTTTAAGTATTGTGAAAAAGAGCCAATCAGAATAAAAGTGAAGGATTAAAAAAAATGATTGACTAATTAAATAAATAAATAAAGGAAAAAAGTAGTTTTTAGTGGGTTTGTTTCAGACTGACTATATATAGGCATGTAGGAAAAATGGAAAGAAAGACCATTGATCCCCGTGCAAACTTTGTGCAAGGAAAAAAAAGTGAATTGAGTATATTATAAGTAAAAGTTGAAAAAAAATAGAAGAAACTTGTCAGTGAAAGGGAAAGAAAGGTAAGTAAAAAAAAAAAAAAAATTGCGTGGTCGTAATTTTATCTACTTCTTCGTGTTTTCTCTCATGATGTAGTCTTTTTTTATAAATTTTTTCTAAACTCTCCCTTATACTGAAATGCCATCTTCATCTTCAGAGAAGAAGTTTATTTGTTAGCGTTGATCAGATTCATGCATCAAGGCGGGTTGCAAATTCTGAATCTAGTAAAAAATTATTATGAGGTTACAAAATTTAAAATCTCTAAAAATAGAGTTGTAAATTTTAAAATTCTATAAAATTATGAGGTTATGAAAATTAGAATCTCTAAAAATAGAGTTGTAAGTTGTAAAACTCTATAAAATCATAAGGTTATAAGAATTAGAACCTCTAAACAAAATCCAAATAGAGTTGCAAGAATTAGAACTCTAAAAAAGAAATCATGAGATTGCAAGAATTAGAACCTAAAAAAAATGGTCTGATTGTTATGATGCAGCCTTAAAAAATATACATGTGTAGATATATATATATATATATATGTGTGTGTGTGTGTGTGTGTGTGATGAATCTGACCATATAGTGCAGTTTAAAATATTGTTACAATTTTCAGTCTGCCTTATAAGTGCAGCCCGAAACAAAAATTGATGACTACTTACAAAGAGTGTCTTCGTTTCCTGTAAAAGAAATAGTAGTCAAAAGACCGAAGTAAAAAAATGACCAATGATGAAAGGCTAAACAAACAAAAAAAAAAAATTACCTTTTGTTCAGCGACGTGTAAGAGACCACCTCTCTTTTTGTTCCTTTTTGACTGAAAAGCAATTACTTGGCGAAAGAAAAGAAACCAAAAGCAAATATATATTTTTAAAGAAGCCAAATAAACAATTTAGCTTATGGCTCTACATGCAAACCAAGAGATGATGGCAATTGATATTGCAGAGCAAAGTTTTGATAGAAGCTTAGATTTACTTCTTCATTCATGTATATACATATATAAGTATCTTTAGTGACCTTTTTGAAATCCAAACAAATCCGAAAAATATGTGTATTATATATCTGTTAAGATGTGATAACTTTCAAAAATCACGAAAAAAATCTAAAATTAAAATTCACCCCAAAAATTTAAAGCGATCATTCACCTCACAGATAAAAGATCACTAAATTTCATTTTAAATTTCAAAATTCAAGAACTACAAAGACTTGATTCCATTTTGGATAAGTAGGTAACTTAGATATGAAATCTTGTTGCAGTCACAATTTTCAAATTCAAATTAAATTCCATATTGGAATTTCCCAAACTTAAATCTCAAGTTAAAATTCTAAAATCCTTTTAATTTCTCATATGGTCATATACCTAGGAATTATTCAGATCTAAATTTGAAATAGAAATTATCCAAATTTAAATCTTAAATCAAGTTTTAAAAAGGCCTTTTAATTCCTAACACAGTTATATACCGAGGAATTTTTCAAATTTCAAATCTCAAGTTAAATTTTTAAAGTTTTTTTAATTCTTTACACGGTCATACATCAGGAATTATCTAAATTTCAAACCTCAAGTCAAATTTTCAAAGTTCTTTTAATTCCTCAAACGGTTATACACCAGGAATTATTCAAATACAAATTCCAAATTTAAAACCAAATTATCCAGACACAAATCTCAATTCTATATTCGAACTATAAGTGGCTTGATCCCTAAACGAGGTATGTAGGCAACTCGACAAAATTCATTGAGTTTAGCCATAATTTTAAATCAACTCAAATTTCCCAAATTCACAAGAAAATAGAATTTACTGTTTTAATTGGAATCAAAAGATTTTCTCTTGTATCAATGGATTGTAATTAAGAGGTTATTTCTTCAATGAGTCGAATTAAAAAATAATAAACTCCTATACTAATTAAATCTTAATATAGGTGAAATTATGTTGTGTGTGAAATATTATTTTAATATTAATAAATATTTTTATGCATTAGTTTAAATTTGGAAGAGAAGGCACTTATTTATAAGACATATCGTTCTCCTTGTCCTCTGGAATTTCAATTTTCAATCCCACTTTCAGGCAGCTCCAATACTCCCGTGACTTGTACGAGACGTTTCGATCATTTCAATAGTTGTCATCGGTTTTGGGGCATTGTGCAATATTTTATTAATTTTATGGAATAATGTGTTAAAAATTAAAAGTTAAAGACACGACTTGTCAAATCAAGAAACATGATTTAAAATATGATTTAATTTTCTGAAGTATAGGGAATTCTCTGAAGGCAAACGTAGGATGAAGAATTTAGGGTATGTTTGTTTATTTAAAAAATTCAGAAAAAAATAATTTAAGTTAATTTCATTTAAATTTATATTTTTTTAAGTTTTAATTTTATTCAATTTTATTTAATTTTATTTAAATTTTAACTTTAACTCAAATTTAACTTAAAAATTATATTCAAATTACACTCTAAAAGAATAATCTTTTAATTTACTGCAGCAGTGAAGATAATAGAAAAGATTTTGTTCCAGACAGACACAGGTCGGAATTTGTTTCTCACCTCACATTCAAGTGGAATCAAATTCCATGTGTTTGGACTTTGGGGCATTCAGTGATGAGTCTTGTAGATCATTAAGGGATTATTCTTTTACAATAAAACTTAGGGAGAAAGAGGAAAATAGGTCAAAATTTGAGATGAATTAAAATTAATAGGCCAATAGTTTACATAAGTTAATAAATAGGCCAAATTATTATTTTCGTCCATAACTTGTCTGGTTATGAACCATAACTTGACAAGTTATTATTCATAATTGTCCATAACTTGTCCAGTTATGAACCATAACTTAATAAGTTTGTCCATAACTTATCTGGTTATGAACCATAACTTGACAAGTTATGGCCTATTAATTTTTATAACTAAAAATTGGCCTATTTCCTTTCTTAAGCTTTTCATATTGGCCTATTTTCTACTATTTCCCTAAAACCTTAAAAAAAAGTTAAAATTTAAATTATAATTTTATTGAAATTCATGTTCTTTTAAGTTTTAATTTTATTTAACTTTACTCAACTTTATTCAAGTTACAATTTTAACTCAAATTATAACTTAAATTCAACTAAAAAATTATACTCAAATCACACTCTAAAAGAATATGCCTTAAATTATCACCATAATAGGTGAATTTTCTTCCTAAATTATTTTCACCCTATATTATTCCTATTATAGGTCGAGTCTTATGACAGCCACTATAATTTTTTATTCTTATTTTTCTTCTCTCTCTCTCTCTCTTAGTTATTTTCTTTGAAAGGGAAAAGCACCAAGTTGGCTTCTTCATATCCTACTAATGTCGAATTTGGAGTGAACTGTATTGCATATGCTTTGACTGATTTCAGAATAAAATCAATAACTTTTTTTGCTTTTGATGGCGTTGTCGTATTCACGAGTTTATATTCCGGGAGTTACTGCGGAATATTGATGTAGTATATAAAAGATTTGAGATTTTTATATACATATTTACATATATACATATACAGTATTGTGATTCAAAATATATTCATATATATACAAACACATATACAGTATAAAACAAATAAAAACAACAAAAACTTAGGGTAATATAGTAAATTTACACTCAACAGGACATAACGAGAATTAAAATTTCAACGGAAGAAAAAAAATAAAACTAAAACAGAAAAGACATTATTCATTATACTGTAATATAAATAGTATATCCCGTCTTCTCTTTTAATATATGTATAATGTATAATTGTTTGATTAGATTGTGCTAACGAACTCTTTTAAAGTTTAAACATTCACACGGTAAAACACATTGCTGTGGTGGCGCTCACACGGCCATTGCTACTTTTGCTTTTTTGATAAACTAATGTCATCCTAAATTTCACCTAAAATTAATATCAGTTTCCTGTAGTCATGACAAAGACCACTAGAAGATACATACATCCACATTTGAATGAGATAGGATAGGCTTGTATATTTTAAATGAGATGCAATAATTTGTAAACTTTGAACATTTAAGTTGTAAAAGTAACAGACATAAGTATCGTCACGATACTATAAAGAAAATTTTTATGGTGTTGTGAGAAAATTTTCTGATATTAATGCAGAGAATGCGATGACTTGTGCATTTTATATTAGAATTTGTGAATTTTAGAATTGGAGTTATGTAAATTACGATAAACTTATGAATTTTTAGGATAATACAATAACTTGCATATCTAGATGATATATTTAATTATGAACTTTGAACTTTGAAGTTATAACGTCATATAGATTTGTAGGCAGGGATGGGTTTCACTTTTATATAATCTTATGTAATCATGTAGATTTAGGGTTAATGCCTAGAAGTGTCCACGCTTTCCTTTTATTTTTTTTTTTATTTTTTTTTTTCTCATAAATATTTCAACTTAGGGATTACCATACTCTACAATATATATCAATACTAGATTTAGAACGTAAGATACATTTGTGCTTTTAATATATGTATTTGTTTGCTCAAATATCATTATATATTCTATGTTTATTGATTTTATTCTATCATAGTTTTATATACGTTGAATTATTTCATATCTTTTCTATTAAAGTTTATGAAAATTTTTTATATCATTTTCTAATTTGAAAAACAATAAGCTAGTTATATTTATTCATGTTTGCGTCTCTCTATTTGGAGATGCAAATGCTATAAATTTTAAGCTTTAAAATTCAAAATTGAGTTGTATAATATATTTAGATTTTTCATTATAAGAAAAAACTAAAAACATATTTCTTTGTATAGAGATTTTCTTTGTATAGAGATTTTTCATTGCCTAGTCCTTTCCAATGTTTGCATGACTAATATGTCACATGTTATATTCGGAAAAAATCGCGGTACAAAAACAGGTAGAATTATTATACAATAGAGTCAAAGGCACGTGGTACATATATATATATATATATATATTTGTGAAGGAAGAATGAAAAAAGGGAAAGAAAGACCAGCCACAGAATATTGAGAAAATATCAGAAATATTGATTAAAATATCAATATTGGCATGCATATAGTGTAATATGGAAAAACTTTCAAGAAAGAAATTTAAAAAAATATCAAAAAAAATTTGGAAAAATTTTGAAAAGTTTTAGAAATAGAAATGTTAGTCGTTAATTTTTTTTTTAAAAAAAAATTTCTTTGTCAAGGCATCAATAAATTTATACATGATATGTTCATAACTAATTCATAATTATTCAAATAATTAAATTAAGATGGAATCTCAATTACGATTGAGGCTCATATATAAAACAATATGTAAATTTTTTAATGTATAACTTCTTTATTTATATAACTTTTTAATGTTTATTCTATTGCAAAATATTATAAATATGTTATAACGTAAATTTTCGTAATATCCGTAATTTTTTTAATGTTTCCACCTATTTTAATATTTTTTTCTGAAATTTCTATAAAACTAGAGTGTCTATATTTTTACATATTCTCATCCTTGGATGCATGATTGTCGGCTGTTTTATTGTTCTGTCACAACAAAACTGTGGGTGAATTTTGTGTGTTAGACCGTCACCACTTGCTTAATCCAATTGTCGGATTTCACAAAAACTCCCCAATTGTTCCTTTTTGCATTCACAATATGTCTCAAGAAAATGGACGTACCACATATGAACTCTCTCTCTCTCTCTCTCTCTCTCTCTCTCTCTCTCTCTCTCTCTCTCTCTCTCTCTCTCTCTCTCTCTCTCTCTCTCTCTCTCTCTCTCTCTCTCTCTCTCTCTCTCACAGAAAATATGTGTATATATGTATGTGTAATTTCACCTTAAAACAAGAAGTGAAAGCGTAAGAGAATGAGGAGCAATACGCTATTTAGGCATATAAATTCTTCTAGCAGTTTTTTCTAAGAGTATATTTGCAAATTATAGAGCAGAACCCCTCAAATACTTCCACCAGTAGAAGTTATGTTTTCAACCGTTGGATTAAATTTTTAACGGTAAGATCTGTGAAAGTCCGTATTAAAACGTTATAGCACGCAGTACAGAGTTATTTTATCTGCAGATCTGACTGTTGAAAAAATAATCTAACGGTCAAAAATAGGAGCTCCACAAGTGGAAGTTTTTTTGGAGTTCCATCGTATAGGTTGTCAATTTTTAAGACCAAAAAACAAAAATAGTTCCATGCATATGTAAAAACTTAAGCATCCCTTAAAAAAAAAAAAAAAAAAAAAAAAAAAAAAAAAAAAAAAAACCTACTTGAGAGTCACTTTATCTAAGCAATGAGCTCCTCTTATTGTAGATTTCTCTATTTTATAACAGGGTTTGAACATTTGAATATGAGACTGAAAGTACAGTAGTTATAAAGTTTATTAATGTGATATTTAGAAGTTTAGGAAGTAAAGTGAGATATTATAAGTAATCTTTGGGGTCAAAATTACTCTTTCAGTTATCATACCAAATTATCCTCAATTAATCTATCACATGCACCTTATATGATCATTCAGTCTATTTTTTAACGGTTTTGTCACGAAGAGACTTAAAGTGTAATATTTGTCAAGCTTAGGAGCTATTACTCATTAGTGTGTGACATTTAAAAACTTAAAAAGTAAAGTAAGACAACGAGTATTTCTCATTATTTTTGCTTTTCTATTGGCTAGATTAGAAAAGGAATAATATAATTTGGGTGACAACGAATTGATTTTTCAAAATCCAATAATTACGATTAACTTACCTAAACAAATAATTACAACAAACTCATTTTAACTAATAATTTGTTTTTTTTTTTTTGTTTCTAATAATTGGATCCTGAACTAATAACTTATTTTTTCTTAAGCTTTCTTTGATAAGGTTGTCTACTAATATTGCAGGTTCAAGCTTTCTTTGATAAGGTTCTGTACTAATATTGCATGTTTGTAATTATTAGTTTGATCAAAATCATATTAAATTAAAAAATTCAAAACTTATAGGCGATTTACACACAGCCTTAGGCTCCGTTCATTTCGCTTATTCGAGTTTAGAATTTGAGTTTTGCTACAGTAAAAAGCTCTCACAAACAATCACATCTAACTTTTTTACTACAGTAAAAAGCTCTCACATAAAATTAAATCTCAACTCGAATTAAAAACTCGAATCAGTGAAGTGAACGAGCCCTTAGTGTGTGTGTGTGTGTGTCTATATATATATATATATATTGTGTCAAACCCTACTTTTTATTTATTTATATTTTGAAAGATTCTCTTGTACGCTTAGTAGGTAGGGGTGTTCATGGGTTGGGTTGGTGCGGGGTAGAATTTTTTTTTCCCCGCCCCAAAGGGTGCGGGTTGCACATATTTAGCCCCAACGATATTAGAAAATTTTCACAACCCAACGATGTTCGGGTTGGGTTGGGGCGGTGCGGGGTGAGTTGGGTGGTCGGTTTCAACATTCAAAAAATCAAAGACTTAAAGTTCAATATAATATTCAAACTTCATCATTAAATAGAAATATCAACCATCTTTATCAGTCCATCTAACATCAAACATGAAACAAAATAGTCCATCTAACATCAAATACAAAGCAAACATTAATTAGTCTACACTTATAAATTAGTCTTGACATAAAACAAATAGCTTAAGCAAAGCAAACATAGAGGCTTAAATCTTAATTCAAATCCATCAAAAGCAAGCATTGCAATATTAACCATCTTTATCAATCCACACTCGTAGGCTCCTCAATGGTTGTAGTAGGACATGAAGTTGAATGATTTATAAGAGAAATGAAAATAGTTTGTAATCATTTGGATAGTTTAGAGTTCATATAATAAAATAGATTAAGATACATACAAATTATTGTCTTACCTAGATTTTCATAAGTCTCTAAGTCATCCAAATAGTCTCTTACTTGCATAGAATCATGTGTAGACTTCAACCAATTTTGAGTACAAATAAGAGCCTCCACCATCTTAGGATTCAAAAAACTCCTAAATGGAGGGGTATGTGTTGCGGGTTGGGTTGGGGATTGCGGGTTGTTATTGTTGGAAATGTGTCCATAAAGTGGGATGTAATTTGTTATTTATGAAATGACAAATGTAAGACATTATTATTTTGCTGATTTTATAAAATAAGATAAAGTTATGTTTTGACACATACTCAAGAGTGTTTATGATATTGCTTAGTCCATAAACCGTTACCAACGAAAGAAGAGTCGGGGAACCTCCTGCCGGACAAACTCTTCGGATACGCTTTAAAATAGATATTCGCATTAGGATTGATTGGGCAATCGAATCCGATTATGATTTTAAAGATCGAACCATGTGATGCTTTGGTCTCGGGGCATGGGAGTTGGACTCAGTTATCATGTTGAATAGACCATGTGACCGATTAGGTTAGAGTAAAAACCGTTTACACAACTCTAAACCTAATCATCACAACTTAAGTATATTTGTATAATTATCTTAATCCTCAAGTGAATCGTAGCTCAACTTAGTATCTCATGATCTTTGATTCGCCAATGAGATTAGTTCACGCTTATTGAACGACATCTCGGTCATTGGGATCATGACAATATTAAGTTGGAGTTATGTGATTCACGGATATGGAATTTAATATCACCTCATGCTTTATTGAAAATAAATAAACCGTGCCACGGTATTCAATGATGATATTCATTGATTAAGACATCGTAACATGTGCGAGACATCTTCTTAACGTTTGTCTTTCTTATTCACGAATATAAAGGAGTTGAAAAATAATGATTAGAATGGTAAAAGCGGTAATATTATATACACCATTCTCGATCACCGATATTTACTGAAGGATAATAATGCATTTACATGTGGACCGTGTGATAAATTGTATCAACACCAAAAGAAAAATTAAAGCACATGAATCGAGAGATTATTCGGCATCGAACTTTTAGTGGAGTTAGATAATTAAATATGTCGATAACTTATAGGGATGAGTTAGTCGAATATTGTAATTCCATAGCTTTGTTCATGTGGGTCCATTCGGTCTCAAGGCTAGCTCTAATAAATGGGAAAAACAGAAACCGATAATTATGTTTAAATTCATTGTGTTATTTTTCATTTATTTGATAATTGAAAAATAAAAAGAATGAGTTTTGAATTTTGAAATTAATGGAGATTAATTTAAAATTCAAAATGAAATTTAAACATGATTTTATTTGGCAACTAAAGGAAAGAGAAAAGTGAGATTTTATTTTGGGAAAATTCGGAAATCCCTTGCCTTAAGGGGATTTCTAATTTTGCTCAAAATAGGGAAGGAAATTTCCTAAGCCATGTAGGGATTTTCGGATTTCAACCCTAGGTTAAGGAGAAATTCAAAATCCCATCTAGGGTTTGAGTTTTGAATTTTCTCCTATATAAGGATATTATTGAAAACCCTAGGGAGAGAGTCTTTTGGAGAAAAGAAAAAGAGATCACACTTTCCTTAGGGTGGCGGATTTTGTAGAGACAAAATAGAAGGAAAAAAAAGTTTCCTTAGGTTTTTGAAAAAGAGCCCACTCTCTCATCCTAAAAATTGTAGAGACATAGCCTTGAATCAACGAGTGGTTCTTGGTGTGATCGTGACAATAAACAACGATCTTGTTTCACGGCAATTCTCCATCTTGGAACGTGAGATAGTGAGACAAGATCCTTGCGGTCAATTAATTCAATCGTCACAAAGGTATGTGAGATTTTTCTAATCCTTTGTCCATAAACATATATCATGCATGAATCTCTCGTTGTGGTTTACGTTTAATTATGAATTAAATGGATATGATAAAATTTTTGAAATTCCGCCTACAATATTGTTGTTGTTCAAATGATTTTTCATATATAAATCACAATAAGATCCTACAATTGGTATCGGAGACTAGGGCTATTGATCATGCATGATTTATGTTTATGCGATTGAATGTATGATATGTGTTGATATTGGCATCTTGCATGAATATATGATGAATTCAAAATTGTTTTGATTGAATATGTGATTGGATCGATCGATTGGCTCTAGGTTTTTAATTACACCATGTTGGTGGTTTACGTTTTTCTCTAGAAAATAATGTAAGCCATTAAAGGGCATAAATTTTTTTTTATTCCGCCACAAGCCCGGCCGCCAAACCCTTCCTGGGTTTTGGTTTAACTTAAAATTTGCCCGAGCAAGGAGCCACAGAAAGAGCCACAAACTCAAGGGCCTTTCAAGAGAAGAAAAATTGAGAAGATGCCAAGAAGACAAGATGAAGAAAATTATTGTAATTATTTTCATTTGTTTTTATGGGTTGTTGAGCCATAGAGAGGTTAAATTGTAAATGTATGATTTATTGTTTAATCTCGCATCATTATAACATATATAGGATATAGAGATGCCAATATCAAATTGCCATGCAAGCATGTTCATGCATCATTGTAGTTTAATATTATAAATTGTTATAATAATAAATGCAATGGGTAAATTTTATAAAGAGTTATAAAATACAACAAATTTATAAGGGTTATAATTTTGTTGAATTATTAATTGGACTTAATTTCAAAACAAAATCCATTTTGGAAAAGCTAAGTGGGAGGGTCGTTTGAAACGCGTTCCCAAGGTCTCCGACTTTAGCCCGATCGTGACACGTGGATAGGTTAAGAACCACCTTAGTGGTCCTCACTTCAATGGGAGAAACCCATGAAACATGTCGCTAAGGAGTCATCAGGTTGCTTATAGAAGATAAGACTCGAAAAAAGGAAGTAGTGAGGCGAGACCATCCCTAGATGGATCGTTAGTTCATAACAACCTCTAGAGTCGATTAGTCGGTTAAACACTTAGACTAAAGATCATTGTAATCTCCCATAGGAGCTAGGCAATGGATCTAAGGTGACCAAAAGATGGTGATTGGTTGCACTAGATGTAGAGACATCTTGTAAAGTGAACCAAACGAGAGGAGTCTCGATGCGATAGGAGGCTTCACGGACGCCACCCCTAGGTGGGACGTGTTGCCGTTATGATCGCAACACCATAGATGAAACATTTTTAAGGATTTTATTTATGTTTAAGTATTTGCATTCATGCATCATACTTCTCTTAAATATAAGCAAATTATCAACACCGCTTTATTTTATTTTTCAAGAATTATGTCTTTATCCCCGATCGCGCAAATTCTTAGTACAAACAAACTAGTGGGTGAAAATTACGTTGACTGGAAACGTAACCTCGATATCGTGTTGACGGTCACAAGCATGTGCTCACTACCCACATTTGAGCGAATGATGATTCGACTCAAGAAGAGCGAGACGATACAATCGCTTGGATGCGTTCGATGAGATTGCTAGGTGCTATATTTTAGCATCAATTAGCAAATGTTTACAAACAACATCGGAACATCTTGACTACCGCAGATATGATCTACAACATTTAAAATGTTCGGAAGCCGGGCCAAGCAAGCAAGCAATTGCGGTCGCAACTTCATGAACCGCGGATGAAATCCGGCACTCTGCTCGGGACCATATGCTATTGATCATAAGTCACCTGAATGAGATGGAGCTCATGGGAGTTGAAATAGATGGAGAGACTCAAGTGGATATGATCCTAGAGACTCTCCCGGAGATGTTTGACAACTTCAAACTCAACTCGCCGATGAATAAGTTGAGTTATTCAAACTCATGATGGAGCTTGAACTACGGAAACTCTATTGCTTAAAGGCAAAAAGGAGAATGGAAAGGCAAGCCTTGTTTGAAGCAAAGCCTTCCACCTCTGGTGCCAATAAATAGAAAGCCCGCAGAATAAGAAGAAGCCGGGTTATGAAAGGCAAGAACGCCGCAAAGGTAGACAAGAGTATTGACAAATGTCACCATTGCGGAATGTCATGCCACCGAAAACGCAATCGTCCTACATACCTCAAGGAGGTCAAAGCTAAAGGTACATTGCTTGTTACCAAGCCTTTTTTGTGGTGACTCTACTTTTTCTTGGATTGTAGACTGGAGCCACTAATCATGTTTGTTGTTCTCTGGGGTTCGGGGAAAACAAAAGGCTTAGCAAGGACGAGTTCAACTTCCACCAATGGAGCATCGATGACGCCAACAAACCGTTGGAAGTATTAAATTAATTTTTGAGAACAGTTTATTGTTTTGAACAATGTTTATTATGTCCCGGTTTTTGGGAAAAACCTTATTTATTGAGCAAGGATATTCTTTGGATTTTAATAATGATGTTATTGATTCTAAAGAATGGCTTCATGATTACTTCTACAAATATGATAAACAATACATTCTCTACGTTAAACCAAATATTCCAACGATTTGCGATCTCGAATTGAATGATGATTCAATAAGAGAAAGTAAGAGATTGAGGTTAGACTCAATTGATCAAACCTACAAATGGCATCTACGTCTTGGACATATTGGCCTTGACAGATTAAAAGGTTGGTAAGAGACGGTCCCTTGCAAACCTTAAGTGTAGGCTCACTACCTACATGTGAATCCCGCATAGAAGGAAAAATGACCAAGAGACCCTTTTCAAAGAAAGGGTAATAGAGTCGATGAATGCCTAGAACTCGTTAGTGATGTATGTGGGCCATTCAATATCCAAGCAAGAGGAGGATATGAATATTTCATAACCTTCATCGATGACTATTCTCGTTTTGGTCATATTTATCTAATCGTCAAAAGTCCGAAACTTTTGAAAAGTTCAAAGAATTCAAGGCCTTGGTTGAAAAGCAATTAGATAAACAGATCAAAACACTACGATCCGATCGTGGTGGTGAATACTTGCTTTCAAGACTTTCTTAAGGAAGAAGGTATATTTTCTCAACCGATCACTCCTCGCAAAATGGCGTGTCCGAGAAAGGAATCGAACTCTATTAGACATGGTTAGATCAATGATGAGTTACTCATCTCTTCCATTCCTTTTGGGGATATGCCTTGGAAAATGAAAGATACATTCCAACCAAGTTCCATCTAAGGCGTGCACGGAACTCCATATGAAAGATGGAGTGGCAAGAAGTCATCTCTTGGCCACACGAAATATGGGGTTGTCCGGCACATGTGCTTAGAAAGAAGACCGTAAGCCGACTAGTCGCTTGTGCCTATTTGTAGGATATCCCAAAGGAACAAAAGGCTATATCTTTTATAGTCCTCGATGATCGATTCGTCGGTTTGAATGCTCGTTTTCGGAAGAGGATTTTATAAAGAATATGAAGCCAAGAAGCAAGCTTGTACTTGAGGAATTGAATGTTCATGCAACATATCCGCAATCTATTCCTCGAACCGACAACAAATGAACCACAACAAGAACTAACACCGGTGGAGCCTCGGCGTAGTGGGAGGGTTGTGAGACAACCCGATAGGTACATGTCTTATGGAGACGCATTATATGCGATCTCGTTGAACATCGACGAAACCCGTCCTAAAAAGTTCTTCACCCTATGGCATGAAGCCATGGACGCCTGCGATGTATAAAAATGGCGTATGGACTCTAGTGGATCCTCCTGAAGGGTAAACCCCGTAGGGTGTAAATGGATCTACAAGAAGAAGATTCCGGATGGGAATGTAGAGACATTCAAAGCAAGGTCATAAGGGCTACACCCGAAAAGAAGGCATCGACTATGAGGATACCTTCTCCCTGCTTAAATCCATCCGAATTCTTCTATCCATTCTTTTTTGCTTTAGATTATGAAATCGGCGGATGGATGTAAAGATGACTTTTTCGAATGGCAATGACAACCGGATGGATTCATTGAAAAGGGTCTAGAAGAAAAGGTTTGCGAATGCGAAATTTATGGATCAAGCGTATCCGTCATGGAATATCGATTCGATGAGACAAAACTTATGGTTTTGTTCAATCAATGGATGAGCCTTGTGTGTATAAGTTTGATACAAGAAGGCAAAGTGGTTTTCTTAGTCTTATATGTAGATGACATACTACTCATTGGGAATGATGTAGGAAGACTAATCGAGGTTAAGCTCGGCTCGCAGCGGGTTTGACATGAAGGATCTAGGAGAAGTCATTTTGGGAATTGATCTTTCGAGATCTTGGCACTTGTCTCAAGCATCCTACATCGATAAGGTAATGGACCGATTAAACTATGCAAAACTCCAAAAGGGTTATCTACCCTTGAACATGGAGTATCCCTCTCTAAGGAGCAGTCTCCCAAGACTCCTCAAGAAGAGGAAGACATGAGCCGAGTTCCTTAAACCGCAACTATGCTACCATCAAACCCCGGACCCGAAACCAGGGTTCTTTGTAAAGCATATCCTCAAGTATCTTAGGAGAAAAGGAACTATATGCTTGTATATTCAGTATTGACACGAATATGACCCGATTCCGATTTCCAATCGGATAAGGATTCGAAAACCACTTGAGGATCGGTGTTTGTCCTGGTTGGGTTGTGGCGACTTGTGAAGCATTTCATTGTTCCGGGAAGTCGATTGGTAGTTAAACAGTGGGGCTGTAAACAAACTCTAAGGAGCCTAGAAGCCATAAAAGGTCCAAGCACATAGAGCGGAAATACCACCTCATCCGTGAGATTGTACAAAGAGGCGATGTTGAAGTGACAAAGATATCAACACATGACAACTTGGCCGATCCGTTTACAAAGGCTTTATCTGGTAAAGTCTTCGATACGCATCTGGAAGGTTTGGGCATGCGAGATTGTACACACCTACTTTAAGTCCAAGTGGGAGTTTGTTGGAAATGTGTCCATAAAGTGGGATGTAATTTGTTATTTATGAAATGACAAATGTAAGACATTATTATTTTGCTGATTTTATAAAATAAGATAAAGTTATGTTTTGACACATACTCAAGAGTGTTTATGATATTGCTTAGTCCATAAACTGTTACCAACGAAAGAAGAGTCGGGGAACCTCGGACAAACTCTTCGGATCTGCTTTAAAATAGATATTCGCAGATCTTAGGATTGATTGGGCAATCGAATCCGATTATGATTGTTAGATCGAACCATGTGATCTTTGGTCTCGGGGCATGGGAGTTGGACTCGTGGTTGATCTAGACATTGTTGAATAGACCATGTGACCGATTAGGTTAGAGTAAAACCGTTTACACAACTCTAAACCTAATCATCACAACTTAAGTATATTTGTATAATTATCTTAATCCACGGTGAATCGTTCAACTTAGTATCTCATGATCTTTGATTCGCCAATGAGATTAGTTCACGCTTATTGAACGACATCTCGGTCATTGGGATCATGACAATATTAAGTTGGAGTTATGTGATTCACGATATGGAATTCGTAAAAATAATATCACCTCATGCTTTATTGACGGGTGTGTGAATAAATAAACCAGCCCGGTATTCAATGATGATATTCATTGATTAAGACATCGTAACATGTGCGAGACATCTTACGAACGTTTGTCTTTCTTATTCACAAATATATAAAGGAGTTGAGGAAATAATGATTAGAATGGTAAAACGGTAATATTATATACACCATTCGATCAATCGATATTTACTGAAGGATAATAATGCATTTACACTTGGACCGTGTGATAAATTGTATCAACACCAAAAGAAAAATTAGCGCACATGAATCGAGAGATTATTCGGCATCGAACTTTTAGTGGAGTTATGCGATGTCGAATTAAATATGTCGATAACTTATAGGGATGAGTTAGTCGAATATTGTAATTCCATAGCTTTGTTCATGTGGGTCCATTCGGTCTCAAGGCTAGCTCTAATAAATGGGAAAAACAGAAACCGATAATTATGTTTAAATTCATTGTGTTATTTTTCATTTATTTGATAATTGAAAAATAAAAAGAATGAGTTTTGAATTTTGAAATTAATGGAGATTAATTTAAAATTCAAAATGAAATTTAAACATGATTTTATTTGGCAACTAAAGGAAAGAGAAAAGTGAGATTTTATTTTGGGAAAATTCTAAATCCCTTGCCTTAAGGGGATTTTAATTTTGCTCCAAAATAGGGAAGGAAATTCGAAATCCCTAAGCCATGTAGGGATTTTCGGATTTCAACCCTAGGGTTAAGGAGAAATTGAAAATCCCATCTAGGGTTTGAGTTTTTGAATTTTCTCCTATATAAGGATATTATTGAAAACCCTAGGGAGAGAGTCTTTTGGAGAAAAGAAAAGAGATCACACTTTCCTTAGGGTGGCGGATTTTGTAGAGACAAAATAGAAGGAAAAAAAGTTTCCTTAGGTTTTTGAAAAAGAGCCCACTCTCTCATCCTAAAAATTGTAGAGACATAGCCTTGAATCAACGAGTGGTTCTTGGTGTGATCGTGACAATAAACAACGATCTTGTTTCACGGCAATTCTCCATCTTGGAACGTGAGATAGTGAGACAAGATCCTTGCGGTCAATTAATTCAATCGTCACAAAGGTATGTGAGATTTTTCTAATCCTTTGTCCATAAACATATATCATGCATGAATCTCTCGTTGTGGTTTACGTTTAATTATGAATTAAATGGATATGATAAAATTTTTGAAATTCCGCCTACAATATTGTTGTTGTTCAAATGATTTTTCATATATAAATCACAATAAGATCCTACAGTTATTGAGTCAACCCACAACCCGCCCCAAACACATTGGGCCAGAGATATAATAGATTGAAAATTTTAAAATAATGCTGCGGGTTGTTTTTTCGGCTTGGGTTGGGGCAGGGTGGGTTGGGTTTGCGGGTTGTGCAGGTTTATGAACAACCCTATTAGTAGGTTAAGTTTTTTAACGGTTAAATTCATATATTTTTTATTTTACGTGATTTTATACAGATTATACGAATATAAAACTTAATTTATCAATATGTTAGCGTACTAAAGAAGGTCTCATATTTTTTCGGGAAATAGTAGAAAATAGGCCAATATGAAAAGTTTAAGAAAGTATATAGGCCAATTTTTAGTTATAGAAATTAATAAGCTATAACTTGTCAAGTTATGGTTCATAACCAGATAAGTTATGGACAATTATGAATAATAACTTGTCAAGTTATGGTTCATAACTAGAAAAATTATGGACGAAAATAATAATTTGGCCTATTTATTAACTTATGTAAACTATTGGCCTATTAATTTTAATTCATCTCAAATTTTGGCTTATTTTCCTCTTTCTCCCTATTTTTTATGAGTTCCTCCCATGACCGTGAATTCTTTTTTTTTTTTCTATCTCTCTCTTTGTAGAATTCTTTTTTTTTCTTTTTTTGTTTTAATTTTCACTACAACAATAAAATGCATTGGACAATGGCGGATCGAGTCTCACTCACCCTGTAAACTGTAAAGTCAAACTATCTCACTTAAAATTACCATAAACTTGGCCAAGATCACCATTTCTTATTGATCCTGCAACTACTGGATCTTTTAGTGGACGTTTACTTCATAAATTTTGAATTATAATTCAGAATTATTTTTAATTTACGTGTATTTTTTGTAAGAGAAGCATTATAACAAATTACAAATTATGATTTAAATCATAACACAAATCTACTAATTGGTTGAGGGATTCATTCTCTAATTCGAATTATGATTTATGATTCGTTATAATATTTTCTCTCATAAAAAACACATAAATTAAAAATAATTTTAATCACATATTTTAATCCATGAACAAAACGTTCTAAATTATCTCCGAAACAACTCTTCCCCAGCCAAAACTCTCCGCGTGGCTGTCTACAGTTTGTGCAATTACCCTCCAATCGTACGTCCTGCCCGAACATCCTCCGGGCAGCTCCCCCTCCTCTACCCGTCGCCATCGTCGACGTTCTTTTGGCACATTCTTCGCCTGACCCATAGTCCCAACAGCTTCATTCAACTACCTCTACTACTTCTGCAGACACAGAAAAATAAAAATAAAAAAATAAAATTCTGTGCTTTTTCCACTATAAATTGACTTTCGAAGTCTCATTCGAAGTCAATGCGTTTGTTGTGTAGTCTGATCTCTGAATTCTTCTTTTGTTCCGATAAAATGGATTCGGAACTTTTTCTGTGACTTTCTGTTTCGTTATTGGTTACTTATTTTTCTTGATTTGATTTGATTTGATTTTTTCGGAGATTATAATGTGGAAGTTAGTTCGATTCGCCGCGTCGAGTTTGCGCCCATCGAGGCGGTTCTCGACGGAGATTCCTGGTCCCTCTATCGTCCATAAGCGCGGTGCTGATATTCTCCATGATCCCTGGTTCAACAAGGTTCGTCTTCGTCGTATTTTTCTTTTCCTATCTTCTTTGAAATTTGTTTTTGTTTTTGGTGATTTGTGACTTGTTGGTTGTAGTGGCGTTTTGATGTTTATAGATTTTTTGTTTTTGCTCTTGATTTGTAGTTTGATGAACGAATCACTCTTACATTTATGGAAGATTGTGCATTTCGTGATTTCCTTTTCTCTGTTACACTGTTCTTGCTTTTGAAAGAGAGAGGAAATGTACTGAATGGCAAGTAAAATTTTGTTTTTTTTTTTTTTGCGTGTTGGGAGATTGTGCATTTCGTTGAAATATATTGAATTGAGGTAGAGCATGTTCATGTGTGGATAGTAATTCTGTGAAGTTGGGTGATGCAGATTTTTAAATGTGATTATTGATGAATTTGTTTCATTTTTTCACTCTGTTTTTGAATCTGTTTTCCCCTTTGCAAGAGCAGGATACTGGGTTTCCTTTGACTGAAAGAGATCGGCTAGGGCTTCGTGGTCTTCTCCCACCTCGCGTCGTATCGTTTGAGCAGCAATTTGCTCGTTTCAGTAAGTTATCTGTTCTTCTGAAGATGAATACGTTTGGCATTGTGTGAGAATTATTGTGCTTGCTATTTGCAGTGTACCAAAAAAATATGACTGTTAGGATTATACTTTACTTTCAGCAGCTCCTATAGAATTTTACTTAAGAACCTGCCATTTGGGCCTTCATGTGCAGCTAAAGCAGTAAAGGGAACGTTTAAGCTGTTTGTTTCGACCAACTGATGCCATTACCTAAATATTTTTGTTTTAACCAACTAATACTATTTAACAACCTAGTTTTTCTTTTGTACGTTTCCTGCTTTCTACTTCTATACGCTTCACTTTCTGTGGCAGGGTTTAGCATAAATTTTATTTTATTTTATTTTTATTTTTTTTTGTGGGTTTGGAACACTACCCTTTTACTGATTTTGTCTTTTATGCTTTCTACTTCTATAGGCTTCACTTTCTGTGGCGGGGTTTAGCACCACTATTTGATTTTGGGTTGGGAACACTACCCTTTTACTGATTTTGTTTTTTATTACATTTCTTTCGCAAGAAAAAGCTAAAAATACATCATCCTTGTACTACGGCTAATTGAATTTTATTGAGGGAGTGGAATAAAACTGCAGTAATAGTGTCCTTACTTGGTGCTTGCTCTATATTGACCATTGACGATTGGCAAGATTGTCAGACATGTTTAAAAATCAGGAGCAGCAAACAAGAACTGAATATTGGATAGAACCCTCCCTTAGAGCAGATTCTAATAAATATTTATTTGGAGTTATAAATTATTACACAGATAGAAGAAGAGATTATGATTTGAGGTTTCAACTCTAAATAGAAAACTACTGGAGAGGTAAATATTTTGAAGGCTCTGCTTCGTTTGCCTTTCATCTGATCATTTTCTTTTCTACCACAGATCAACATGTAAATAAGCAGCGAATTTGATATGTCATCTTTTTTTTTTTTTTTTTTTTTTTTTTTTTTTTTGTATCTCAGAATTACTATGACTGAGTCAGATTTGTTCAATGAATATGAATATTTTGCAAGATATGTTTACTATCATTGAGGATGACCTGATATTTCTATTTTATGTGTACTTCCTTTTCTTTTCCATTACTATTAGCATCTGATGAGATTTTCTCCCAATAATTTAACAATGATTTTGGCATTTTTATCATGACATTAAATGATTGTTAACTTGCCAGTGGAGTCATACCGGTCACTTGAGAAAAATACACAAGGCCAACCACATGGTTCTGTATCCTTGGCCAAATGGAGGATCCTAAATAGATTGCATGACAGGAATGAAACTTTATACTACCGAGTAAGTTGCAGTTCCCTTTTCTAGATGTTAAAAACCTTAGCTCTTTTACTTTTTTTTAAAAAAAAAATTTGACGTGATCCGGTTGGTTTTCTCTCAGGTCCTTATTGATAACATCAAAGATTTTGCTCCAGTCATATACACTCCCACTGTAGGATTAGTATGTCAAAATTACTCTGGGTTATTCAGACGCTCACGCGGAATGTACTTCAGTGCGAAGGACAAAGGGGAAATGATGTCGATGATCTATAATTGGCCAGGTCAGCAGGTATGCTGTTGTTCATATTAAATGTAGCACCCTTTTGTTTCTCCTTTTAAAGAATACTGTGCAATGATGAAGATTTTGCAAGATTTTAGATGTTTGCCTGAAACCTCCATTACTATTCAAATCAAAAGATATCTATTTTCTCAAAGTCCTTGGGAAAATATTAACCTGTCTTTCATTTCATCATTTTCCCCCTGATGGGATAAACGCCATAAATGTTATATCTTTCTTTTAATGCTTCCTTTTTTTTGGAAGTTCAATTTAACAGAAGTTATTGACGTCATTATAAGAGTTGCTATGTTTCTAAAAGCATCAATTCTTCACAGTGGATGTTTATTTCCCTACTATATTGCAGGTAGACATGATAGTTCTGACCGATGGTAGTCGTATTCTTGGCCTAGGTGACCTTGGTGTCCAGGGGATTGGAATACCTATTGGCAAACTTGATATGTACGTTGCTGCAGCCGGTTTCAATCCACAGAGAGTACGTGTTACTGTGTGTTTAATCATTTGCGTATGAACTCTCTTTTGTTCAGTACATAGGGGTGTCTTTCTTTCTTTTCTTTTTTTTTTTTTTTTTTTTTTTTTCGTTTTTTTTGAAACATACTTAGGGTGTCTTTGATATGGTGTAATATGCACAATAAATTTGGTATAAAGAAAGTTTCTATCTTCACTGAATAGTAGGAGCATGAATTCATGGTACACGTGTTTACTGAAATGGAGTGTGTTAATGTCCTTTTCTCAAAATTTCTTGGAAATCCAAATGATAATGCCATCTCTTTTTTACCTGACCTTTGTTAATCTGTGACAGGTACTCCCAGTTATGCTAGATGTTGGAACTAACAATCAGAGGCTCCTTGAAGACCGTCTTTGTAAGCAGTCTTTCCTTTTGAATGATTCTTGTTCTTTTGTTCTTTTCCTCCTTGGGAAGAGATGATACCGGTGTTTCACTTTTCTTTTCATGAGCAAAATTTACACCAAACTGCTGATTAAGTTGTATTGCCCATTATCTTCTAGAAAAGATTCTGAGGACATCTATTCACGTTCTTTGAGTTCGATAGATTTAGGACTTCGACAGCCTAGGTTGGAAGGAGAAGAGTATCTATCAATTGTTGATGAGTTCATGGAAGCAGTTTTCACACGTTGGCCTAAGGCCATTGTGCAGGTCTATTTCTTTGAGAAGAATGGCTTTCATTTATGTTTAGTTTCTATTTGTTTGGTGACCTGATGATTATTCAATTATCTCAGTTTGAGGACTTCCAAATGAAATGGGCTTTTGAGACGCTGCAGCGATATCGTAAAAAGTTTTGCATGTTCAATGATGACATACAAGTAATTGCTTGGCGTAACATCTTTCTATCTTTAATGGAACCACGTACTGTAAAACAGAGTGCCCTGGGATTATAATACGTGCATCTGACAGCCCTGTTTACTTAATTTAGGGAACTGCAGGAGTTGCACTTGCAGGACTACTGGGAACTGTCAGAGCACAAGGTCTACCATTATCTGACTTTGTGAAACAGAAGATAGTTGTAGTCGGAGCTGGGAGGTATTGCAACTTGATTCCACGCTGAACTCACAACTAGATTTGCGTGTTACATTTTCATCAGTTGCGTGTGCTTATTTTTTGGGATTTGTCTCACCTATTGTTTCTCGTCTTTCAGTGCAGGGCTTGGTGTTCTTAGCACTGCAATACAGGCTGCTGCAAGATTGGCAGGCATCAATGAAACAACCGCGAAGAAACAATTCTTTTTGCTTGACAAAGATGTATGTTTCTATTCTTTCTCTGTACGCAAGTAGTCATCTTTTAGTAATTTCTTACCCAAGGATTATGTGATTTCATGCCTCATGTAATCCATTATAGCTTTTTTCACTAATATAACAGTACCCGTCACTTTTGGATGCAGGGTCTTGTAACAAAAGAGAGGAAGAATCTTGATCCTGCAGCTGCACCATTTGCTAAAGATCCTGGAGAGATCGATGGGCTTAGGGAGGGAGCAACTCTTATTGAAGTGGTAAATGTTACATAACTTCTCTAAGTTGCCTCTGATGTAAAAAGCTGATCTTATATGCATTTTTGTCGAGAGCATTTGCTGCTAATTTGTCTAAGGTCATTTATTGCCATGAAAATTTCAATAGCTATGAGCTAATTTTTTTTCAGGTTAGAAAAATCAAGCCCCATGTGCTTCTTGGTTTGTCCGGAGTTGGTGGTGTTTTCAATGAGGAGGTGGGTTCCGTCTTAGTTTCTTGTTAGCTGGTGCATTCCCTGTATCTTGTAATCCTGTGTCTCTTCAAATCTAGATTGTTTTATTGAAGGTGATGTGAATGTGCTTGGAATTTGTTATTGATTAGAAACTTGGCTTGGCTGTGTAACCTAATTTATCAAAAGGGTAAAGCTCATCATTTTTTGAGCGTTTTTTATTTGGACATTCTAAGTGACGTTTAATTGTCTGTTTATATTTTAGAAACATGACAGCTGATTTTGACAATTGGCTCATAACACAATATGCTTTATTCCTTTTATTTCATTCTTTTTCTCATTCGACCAAATTTTATCCTGGATTTATGAGCCAATTTATTCGCTATTATCACAACACCTCAAATGCATTGATGGTTTCGAAAGCATTATTTTCCAGTATATTTTGTCTTGAAATTGTTATGTTTCATTTTACTATTTGACAATTATGTATGTTTATTTTAACGGTTTGCACTTTAACCAGGTGCTTAAGGCAATGCGAGAATCAGATTCAACTAAACCTGCAATTTTTGCTATGTCAAATCCCACGATGAATGGTTTTCTTCAGCGAGCCTTAATTTCATTATGGAAGCTAAAGTTTATATTGACGACTCATTATTTTTTATGTATATTCTATGGATCAGCTGAGTGTACTGCTGCTGAAGCTTTCAAGCATGCTGGGGATAATATAGTCTTTGCCAGTGGTAGCCCTTTTGAAAATGTTGATCTAGGTAATGTTTCATCCTAGCAGCATAAATTTTTGTTTCAATTTCGACTTTCTCTTCTCATTGTATATTTGGTTGCAGGCAACGGAAAGATAGGCTATGTTAATCAAGCCAATAATATGTACCTGTTTCCTGGGTTAGTTTCCTTTTTCTCAAATTTTTAGCTAAGTAGGGTTATTTCTTGATGAGATCAAGCTAAATTTTTAGTTGCCTTTCGTTCAGGATTGGTTTGGGAACACTTCTCTCAGGTGCTCGTTTTATAACGGATGGCATGTTACAGGCAGCTTCTGAATGGTATTTCATTAACATGACTTTTTTCTTGCACCATTTTACCCTGATGTAGGCTGGAAAACATGATTTACAGTCAAGTAGACCTTGGTGTTCATTTCCTTTAAACTGATCGTTATCGTTATAACTATGACTTTGTTGTTACCAATGGGCTACAACAGAACGCCGGGGAAAAAGTTTTGGCTCATTGAACAATAATGCTCTGAGTTTGCTTGAACTTGAGTTGAATGTGATCAATGTATTACTCTTTAATTATGGAACTTTGTTACATGAACCTGGAAAGTATTGTTTCATCCTTCTACTTTTGTTTTTTATTTTTTTATTTTTTATTTTTCGTTATTTTACATGAATCTAAAATCACATATAACAGTTGTCGGGGAGATTCGTGGAAACTTGTTCTCTTCAAGAGAGTATCTATTTTGGGATTGCATATTTTGCAGTAGCACTGCTTTAGTCACTAGAACTTAACGTAGGAGATATTTACGAACTACCTTTGACAGTCTGTAGTAAGTTATGTGGTAGGTTTTCATGATGGTAGGGAAAATCTTCTATTGTTATGCGTCCCAATACACTACACCAGGCACTAGTTTGTGTTCAGAAAAGTCTCTATAGCTAAGAATCTGCTTTATTTTGTCAAAAGTTCACAAATGATTTTTCTTTCCCCGTAGCTACTTGTAGAATTTTCCCCCATTATTTTCATCGATGTTCTCTGTGCAGCCTTGCCTCTTATATGACAGATGAAGAGATCCAAATGGGCATCTTGTATCCATCTATCAACAGGTAATTTGCTTAGGTTTCTAGCTTCAAATGTGTGTTTAGCTGTTATCATGCTTGTTTCATGCTGGCATCTTGTGTATGCTTGTTAAGAAATTGTTACACAGTCGTCTAGTTTTTGATACAGAGAAACGTTTATATTTGATTATTTCCTTGAGAACCATCTATTGGTGTGGGATTTATCCAAGGACGAATCTATTTAAATTAATAGCTCCTGCTGGAAAGTGATGAAAATGTTAAACCTTTCTCGATGGTTTATAAAAGTGCTCCTGCTGATCACGTATTTCATGGTGCAGTATCCGGCATATCACAGCAGAGGTTGGAGCGGCTGTTGTGCGAGCAGCTGTTGCAGAAGAACTGGCTGAAGGACATGGTGATGTAGGGCCGAGAGAACTCAAGCACATGTCAAAAGTAAGCATTCCAGTTCAACTTCAACTTAACGACAGTATACAGGCACTGAATTTTTGTTCTGGTCAAGTAATTGTTGGTAATAAAGCGTCCCAGTAAAAAATCCCAGACTCAGAATTATATATAAAAAGATTTACTATTAAATGTTAGTAATTATTTGCAAATGCAAGTGTGCAGATTACAAGTACAAATTGTTAATTACTAAAAAGAGGGAAGCCATTATTTTTATATAACATTTTGCAGAACTAGAACTGAGTTGGAAATCGCTCCATTAGTATTAAGGGGATATTTGTACTTTTTAGTACTATGCAAAGCCTTCTCATACCACTTTGGTAAATACAGCAAAAATTTTGAATTTGAATCTGTCCAATCATTTTCTTGCTATATCTTTTTTGGATGCAGGAGGAGACAGTACAATACGTCACACGCAATATGTGGTTCCCTGTTTACAGCCCTCTTGTTCATGAAAAATAAAAGCTTAACTCAGTTGTATTACGCGCGTTCTTAAAGGCTGTTTTGCGTGCAGGTCGCATCCTAAAATTCTGTGGCCAAGCTAATAGTGTCTTGGTTTATCTTATTGTTGATGCGGACTGGAGCTAGTAAAATTTCTTTGTTCTTTCCTTGAGATAATCATAAACTATCAATCTGAGTTATTGTTATAACTTATATGTTAAGAGATATTGTTCCAAATCAATTATTTAGCAGCGACTTGTATCTGTATGCGGGGTAAGTAAATTGACTTGTAGTTAAGAGGCAAAGAGACGTCTGTTCTGTATGATATAGATAATTCTTTGACTAAACGATTTAGCAGCAACCTGTATGCAAGAGAAAGCAACATTCTCACGAGATATTCTCATGACATGTAGGAAAAGCAGCCAATTTACTTGCAGCATGTGTGTGGGCGCCTCTGTGTGTGTGTGTGTGTGTGTGTGTGTGTGTGTGTGTGTGTGTGTGTAGAGAGAGAGAGAGAGATTGTTCAGTATTTAAAAGATTCAAAGCTCAGAGATATCATTATTGACGTTTAGTTAGAGAATTTAAATCATGATTTATAATTCATTACAATATTTTTTTTACAAAAAATATACATAAATTAAAAATAGTTTTAATATCATGAAACTTCTCTTAAAGAAAGTGGAAGGAGTGTGAGGAATAGTGAATGGACTTAAGGAGAGAAAAGATAATGCTTTGAAAAGCGATAATATCATAAGGATACATTAATTACGGCAAATAATGGAGCCTTACTGTGTAAAAAACAAAAGAGTTGCAGAAGAAAACTACGGAGTTCCGTTTGGTGTTTAAATTCGTTTTAATTCAAATTATAGTTCGTAGTTCGTTACAGTATTTTTTCTCATAAAAAATATACGTAAATCGAAAATGATTCTAATCACATGATTTGAATCCATGAACCAAACGTCACATGGCCGTCTGTTTTATGGGTTTCAAATCACTAGTTTTAGTTTAAACGGTGTTTTTTTATTTAAAAAATTTAAAATTAAAAAGTTTTGTTACAGTATTTTTCTCTCATAAAATTTAAATTCTGATTCAAATTATTATTTTAAATCTATTTTTCAAACGGGCACTTAGTGTTGTATGGCACATCCTGATAAAAGTACTTGGATCTGTAGTAGTGATATAATTCTTGGTCGTAAGTAATTTAATTACTTAAATTACTTGGTAGTTGCCTGTAATCTGGAATTTTAGTTTATTTATCTTCTAGTAAAAAGGTTGTTTGGTTCTGACTGATTCGTTCGCGCCTGTACTTTCATTTATTTATTCAGTTTTATAAAATTATATCCTACTGGACATTTCGCTCATTTTTCTTCTATTTTCAATGTTTTAACCCCTCCCTCCAGAGTTAGCAATTTAGATTTACCGCATGGCAAGTGGATGTCGATGGATTGAAGGCGTGAGATTCGAAGTGGTTAGTTTATTTTGAATTTGCAGTTTTTAATTCTGAGTTGTACTGTATTTCTGTATATAAACTGTATTTGGTCGATATTTTTCCAAAGTTGTATAATTTTAAACTTTATAGACTCTTTTAAATATGGTTTGTAAAATAAAAACTCCGGAGCAATATATTCTACTATCTATTTTGGTATTTGTACATTTTATTTTATTTTTATGGATTTTTCTACTGTTTCAGTTGCGAAACATTTAGCATAAGGGTTTTTTTTTTTTTTTTTGGTCTTTTTTCCCTGTCTTTTACTTTATATCTCTTTTCTTATTTTTATCTCTATTTCTTTTATCTGTTTTTTTAGCGATTGTATAACCGTTATTTTAAATGATTTATGCGCATGAAACAAGTATTTTTTTTTACTAGTATAGTAATAAATGTGTGCGGGTAAGACATAATTTTAAATATAGAATCATAATAAATAAAGAGAAAATGATAATACAATAGACTTTGATAAAAATTAAGGCATTATTTATTTCACCGATTCGAGTTTTCTGTTTTAAATTTCTACAGTGAAAAGCTCTCAGAATATGTCACATTTAATTTTTTTTCTGCTACAGTAAAAAACTCTCAAAAAATATTACATCTCAACTTAAATTAAAAATTTAAATTCATAAAATGAATGAGGTCTAAGACTTCACGACTGGTGGCCAAAAATAAGGGGATGTTTGGTTGGGGGATTCGTCCCCTGATTCGAATCATGATTCGTGGTTCGCTACAGTGGTTTCTCTCACAAAAAATACACGTAAATTGAAAATGATTCAAATTACATGATTCGAATCCCTGAACCAAACGGACCCTAAGAGTCATCAAATAATAAATTATTGTGATTTCTGTGGCTGCAAATTAGTTCACAAACATAAACCACACTATCCGAAAAGGATCAAATATTCTCAATTGCTTTTCTTTTCTGAAAAGAAACGCACCAAAATCTACTACCGAGCCAACGATCAAAACCGAAAGCTCAAACTCTTGATTCCATTTCCATCACCAATGTCAGGAGCAACACCAGAAAGGTAGGCAACACTTTTGTTACCATGTTTCTGGTTTTCTGTTTTTAGTTCTTTATGATTTATTTGTGTGTGTGTGTGTTTTTTTTTTTTTTTTTTTTTTTTTTGGATCTGATGACTTTGCACTAAATAGAATGATTAAAAAAATGCAAGAAGCAATTAATTGAGAAAAGATTTCTATTAACTCTTTCTTCTCCAAGCAAGTTGTTCAAATGCATTTAATGGTAATATGACAAGATTTACTTCCTCTTTTTGCTCATCATTTTTGCCGTGAATCAACATGAATTTTTCATTGACTTTATCAGTATCAGATATGCTGTTGTGACAGGGGCAAATAAGGGAATTGGATTTGAGACAGTTAAACAATTGGCCTCCAATGGAGTTACTGTGATATTAACAGCAAGAGATGAGAAAAGAGGTCTTGAAGCTGTTGAGAAATTGAAGGAGAAGGGTCTATCTGATAAAGTGCTTTTTCATCAGCTAGACGTAACTGATCCTACTAGCATTGCTTCTTTGGCAGATTTCGTCAAGACCCGGTTCGGGAAACTTGATATCTTGGTAGCATACAATCCTATTTCTAGATAAACATTATGTCAAATGCAGACTCCAAAAACGCAGATTTAATGAAAGAGTTCACAGAATTTTTTATTTTTATTTTTTTTTATTTGCTTCTCTTGCGTTAGGAACACAATAAATATTGAATGAAGCCATAAAGCCACTTTGATAGTCTAGTTTGATATCTTATACGCGATATTATATACTGTTAAAGTATAAAATTATTGTTAGGTTAGTTTACCAATTCATCCCAAAAGCTTAAGCAGTTAGGAGGTTGGCCAAAAATAATTTTATACTTTTAACACTCTCCCTCACGTGTGGGTTGGACAATAGATAATTGTGTGAGTAAATTAATTAGAAAACCTAACACGTGAATATTTAAACCCGAAATATATTAAAGGCCCAACACGTGATGACAATTTAAATGAGGATAAAGAGTGTAATTATAAGGATTTGAACTCAAGACCTCCTGCTCTGATACTATATTAGTTTACCAATTCATCTCAAAAGTTTAAGCTGTTAGGAGGTGGGCTAACAATAATTTTATACTTTAACATATACATTTCATTGGACTACTAAAAAGCATCCAAATTTGCAAAATCCCATCTTCAATATGTTTATTTTCTTTCGCTCTACTTAATTTATATTTACTGCTATCCTACACTAATCTATGCTTGTTGTCTTGACAATTATAAATCTTACACAGTATTTACTATCCAAGAAGGCAAATTACCCTTATAATTTTTATGGTCCTTTTGTCCATATTTATGTTGGAATATAATACCGTTATTTTCCTACCTCTTAACTACTTAAGTTTTAGGGAGAATTAGAAAACTAATAATTCTCTATTTTATCAGAGTCCCCACTTGGTTACCCTTATGATCAATAGGGTTTCCTAACATAAGGAAATGTAAACTATTTTTTGTTTGGCTTTCAAAGTTTGTCGAAACGCAGTGAAATATACGATAAAATGCTTTCACTTTGCGCAGGTGAACAATGCAGGGACGGGTGTTGCAAGAGCAGATATTGATGCAATTTTAGCTTTATCCCGAAATTCTAGTGGGGTTAGTCTTGAGAACTGACTTCTCTTCCCATGACCCTTTTAGAAACGCAAATAATAATAATAATAATAATAATAATAATAACCTATTACTATTAGCATTATTATTCAAATAGGGATCTCATAAACATAACGGTTGACAGAAGGCCTTGTATGAAGCTTTAGTGAATAATCGTCTTCTGAAAGAGCCATTAAATATAATTTTAGATTGCATTTAAACAAAGTTGTAGTCTGATTCTTCCTAAGCTTGGTTATTTTCTCATTTAGTTATCCAATAAATTACTTAGTAATGAATTATGCACTCATCCTATCATTTTGTAAGCGTGTTTGTTTTTTTGGATATTAATATTTAAGATCTTTAACATTCTAACATATACATACATATACATATATATATATATATATATATATTTATTTGTCTCTTCCTCCTGTGAAGGCACAAGAACAGGCTGATGTGAGCAGAACAGTAACTCCAACTTATGAATCAGCCGAAGAATGCTTGCAAACAAATTACTACGGTGCTAAAAGAACAGCTGAAGCGCTTTTTCCTCTCCTCCAGTTATCTGATTCCCCAAGGATTGTCAACGTTTCATCGGGCGCGGGAAAGTTAGAGGTATGCAAATAAGTTACTAGTGTGCTGAGAAACTTTACAATCTTGCATCAGATTATTAATCGGATTGTGACTATGGAGGACTTGGACCAAAGGAATAACATTTGGTTTCTCCATAGTAGGTTTTTAAACGATAAACTTACAAAGTTTTTAGAAGAAGGGGATAAAGTTTGCTAATAAGCCACTACTTGTTGCCTGAAAATTGAACTTCATCTGCTTTTTTCAGAGGATATCAAATGATTGGGCTAAAAAGGTTCTTAGTGATGCTGAAAGCCTTACAGAGGATAAGATAGGGGAGTTCTTGACAGACTTTCTGAAAGATGTCAAAGAAGCTTCATTAGAAAGCAAAGGCTGGCCAACTTTGCTGACTGCATATTCGGTTTCGAAAGCTGCCATGAATGCCTACACAAGGATCTTAGCCAAGAAGCACCCTAATTTTCTCATCAACTGTGTCTGCCCTGGTTTTGTGAAAACAGATATAAACTTCAACACGGGGATCTTACCCGTCGAAGAAGGCGCTGCAAGTCTAGTAAGGTTGGCATTGCTGCCAAATGATGGCCCTTCAGGTCTCTGGTTTGTTCAGTCAGAAGTGTCCTCATTTTGACTTGATTAAAATCTATGGATGGAAATATCAATCTAGCATCCCTTTTCTATGTTTAGGCAGATATTGTTGTACATTTTGACAAATAGTAAGCAAGAAGTTTTATATATGAATTTTAGGTCACATTTATTGCACCGTATTGTATTCTATTCTATTCTATTCTATTCTATTGGATTCTATTGGATTGGATTGTATTAGATTGGATTGTATTACATCGTATCGTGTCATATTATATGTATGGTATAAGTTTTATATTATCCGGTGTTTGGTTTTATCATATTAAATTATTAAATTATATCACACCATATTTGTTTACCATCATATTGTATTTCTTATTGAATGTTTAAAGAGATAAAATCAAGGTCTTGTCTCCAATCTTGTTTGACATCGGTACTCTCAATCCCAACCATACACCGGAGGGAGGGGAGGGAAAGGCATAGTTGTTAAAGTTTTTTTTCACAAAAATTAAGGGTGTTCAATGTTGATTTGAGCGGTTTTTAACAACTGACCAAAGTATAAAATTTTTTTTGGTGGGAATTTAGACTTAATATTAAAATGTTTTAAATATTTCAAAACCCTTATAAAATGTTCCATCTACAAAAATAAAGATAACATTCAAAACTTAAAATCCAAAAGTAGCAAATTTTTAAAGCTCACTATCCAAAAATTTTGACACAAACCAACAATCAAATTTTAAAAGTCATAAGTACACAAACCAAAGTTCACCAACCAAATGTGTTTTCATGTCTAGAGTTCGCCAACCAACAAACTAATACAAATCAACCAACAAACAAAAATACTTTTATTAGAAGAATATAAATTTAGTTATTCAGTGTGGTAGGATGTTTTTTTATTAGCCTGGAACTCTACAACCATTCAAGGAAAAAGAAAAAAAAAAAAAAAAAAAACAAAAACTTAACCCCGTTCACTTTACTGATTCAAATTTGTAATTATAGTTGAGATGTAATTTTATGTGAGTTTTTTACTATAGCAAAAAAGTTAGATGTGACTGTTTCTGAAAACTTTTTATTGTAGTAAAATTGAAATTTAAACTCGAATCGGTGAAGTAAACGGAGGTTAACTTTTATTCCTCTTATTCTCCACGTGTCAGCCCCTACTTTTTTTTCCTCTTTCTTTTCTTTTCCCTTCGTCTTCTCCATGTTTTGTTTCTTCTTCTGCATTGTTTTCTTCCCCTTTCTTTTCTCTCTGTATTTTTTTTTTCCTCTTCCCTTCACTCTCGCGTTCATTTCTCCCAAATTTTTTTGGACTCTTTCCTCTCTTTTCTCCCTCTTTCATTTCCGTTCTCGATGAGAGTGCTACTAAGTGGAGAGATCATAACGGTAACAAAGCCGCAATTCTTTGGAAACATTACATACGTCCATCTCAGGTTTTTTTTTTTTTTTTTTTTTTGATGTAGGTCAAAAGAAATAAAATATACTCTCTTTTGTGGTTTATATGGCACTTTTTTACTGTAGGTTTAAAATTCGAGTTTTACTACATAAAAAATACTCTAACTTTTTTACTATAGGTTTCTCACATAAAATTAAATCTCAATTGGAAGATTAAAAACTTAAATTTGAAAAAAAAAAAAATTTGGCTTTTTAAAAAAAAAAATTTCATTTTGATAATTTATATTATATTGAAATATGCATTTGACACCTGTATTTTCGATAATGTTACGTGAGTGTGAGTATCTCGACGTTTTAAAAAGTCTTCTTTCATTAGCTTGTGATTTTTCTTCTTTGGAAATAAGTAGGTCTGTAAGTAAAATTTATTTGGAAATATTAGGGGCTTGAATTTGCCTTTTCCTTGTTAAAGTGCCTTGTGCAAACAATCGTTCTGAGAAATAGTCTGGCTTTGTGGTCCAGAAAACGAAGGAAAGTAGACATTCCTATATTCTCAACTTTGCAATAATGATCTTATTAGAACTCATATATGTTGATAAGTTAAGAAATTCGAGATGTCTGCGAGTCCATATCGGTTCTAGACTAGCCATGAATACTTCTTTTATAGGCTTAGGTTAGACGTTTTTAAGGGATGTAAGAAGTAATGCGGATAAAAAAGTCCCGACTACAAAGAATAAGAGAAGAGAACAAGGAGACATTTGGTTCATAAATTAAAATTATGAGATTAATATCATTTTAGATTTATGTGTATTTTTTGTTAAAAAAAACATTATAGCGAACTATGAATCATGATTCAAATCATAGTTTAAATCTTCCAACCAAACGTCCCTTTAGTGGCAACAAAGCACAGAAAATTTTTCTGTATTTTAATGTCTGTGTCAAAAAAGTTAAAAGAGTTTCTTTCTCGAAATTATCTCGCACTCAATATGATTCTACTTAAAATTTTACAGGTGCCTTCAAACTACATATCAGTTTACACTTTACAGTTTTAATTTTGCTTGGTGCAAAATTGTTTTTCTCCCCCGTTAACTTTCCGCTTTCCTACATTATCACATTAATTAACATGAACAAACTACAACTAGAAAAAACACACGCCTTTTGATTGCTATAATCAAGTAAAAAAAGTCTTGAAATAGGATGTGAACTGCTATGATTAAGACCTCGTTTATTTCACTGATTTGAGTTTTTAGCTCTAAATTTTTACAGTAAAAAATTCTCAAAAAATGTCACATCTCAGCTCAAATTAAAAACTTAAATCCGTGAAGTGAACAAGGTCTAAAATTATTCTTTATTTTTATTTTGTAATTTTGGCAGTTACTAGCCCTAACGACACAGCAGGTGAGCAGTGTGAAGCTCTATTCCTTGCTTGACGACCATGAGAGAGAGCAAATCAGTTGGTTTTCAGATACATGATGATTAGTAACTCTCAGGAGAATAAATGTCGAGCGGAAAAATATGTAATTTTATTTTATTTTTTAAAAGACAAGAGAATTTGATTGAAAACCTGGGATTGTAATTTTTTGTACCTGTATTCCTACAAATTCGTATTCATCAAATAAATTCATTTATCATGCAGATGCTGAATTTCTTTTCTCAGTTTGGATTAATTATGAGAATGACTACTATTTATCGAGTCCCAGATTATATTAATTGCAATTTTACACAGGGGAAAATGAAAAAGAAAGATTATAAAACTTGCTTGTTTTACAACTCATGTTAAAAACTTGATTTGTGTATTTGGGAGAAAAATATTGTAGTAAAAAGTTGAATTTAAATTTTTGTAAACGAAAATACTATAGCAATAGAATTTGAATTGTGACTTGAGTTATGAAAAATGTTATAGAACTTGAATTGTGACTTGAGTTGTGAAAAGAACAAGATTAGGTTTTTATTTGTAAACAGGAACATGTAATCCCTTTTCACATTCTAAGAGCATATCTAAGGGAGTTTTCTAAATTTTAGTTAAATTCTAGCTAAAATAGTTAGCAACTTTTTACTGAGTCACTCTAATCATATTCTCTATTTTAACTAAATATAAATTATTTTAATATTTATTAAATTTAAAATCTAAATAAATTTATTGAATCTATAAAAGAACTTTTGCAATTATTACAATTGAAAAAAAAAATATGTAAAAAATGAAATAGCTAGCCATTCAAGGAGAATATTTGATAAAAGAGACCGGAGAAAATCAAAATTTGGGGAAATAGGCCGGTTTTTTTTTATAACAAGAAAATGATGACGTGTATCACACGTGGCAAAAAATGGGTCCTATTAGTGTCCAAAAATAGGTCATTTTTTCAAAACATCTCAAAAAAACCTCAAACCTCTCACGACCGACCCTCTCTCGACCGACCCTCTCTCTTCCTCCCACCCGACCAAATCTTCTCTCCGATCACCTCTCACCGACCGACCACCTCCCCTCTCGGCCGACCGACCACCTCACAAACACCGGCGGTTACCTAAAACCGACCAAAAACCGACCTCCATTCCCACTAAAACCGACCAAAAACCGATCACACTAAAACCGACCCCGACCATGAAAACCGACTAAAAACCGGCAAATTTTAGAAGTAATGGCATCACAAAACGACTCTTCCTCAACTAAAACGGCCATTTCCCGAACACACGAGGCAACGGAATCGACTGAGGTAATATTCTTATTTGGCATTTTCTTATATATTTTTTTTTTCAAGAACAAAAACTTAATATAAGCAACATTGGTCTGTTCAAAGTCGGTTTAGGTTCGGGTCTGCTTGCGATCGGTTCTAGGTCCGTTTAAATTCATTTACGGTGGTCGGTTCTTAGTCGGCTCTGGTAGAACATGGTCGGTTCTGGTTGATTTTGGTCGGTTCTGTATACGATCGGTTTTTAGTCGGTTCTTAGTCGGTTCTTGGTCGGTTGTGGTCGTTTTTTGTCAGTTTTGGTCGGTTTTGGTCGGTTCTGTTCAGTTTTTGGTCGGTTCTTTTTTTTTTGGTCATTCTGCTTGGGATTTTAGGTCGGTTCGGTCGTGTCATGGTCGGTTCTGTCATTTTGGTCGGTTCGACCTATGTTTACGCCTTATTTTACTGATCGACCTCCCAAAGTACAACACTGGTGAAATTCACGGGATCGGACAACTAAAGACGTTAATGGATCCTGTGCGGGGAGTATTTCCCGATCAAAGTGACGATGAAGTCAAAGATTGAGGCGTTGGAGGTAATTAGGCGTAGTCTAGACCCCGAGACGAAATGCCAATCTTCAAGAGTCTCGCCTTTCTGACATTTTATTTCAATGTCCGAAAATATGACATATTGTGGGTGTTGACACACTATCTCGCTTTTAAAGGCGAGATAGAAACAAGAAAAGACATGAGTTGTGGTTCAAGGTTAATGGAACCGCAACTCGGGTTTGGAATGAGGGAATTTGCTTTAATAACCGGCTTGAACTGTGGGGAATCTCCCGAGCCGACGTGATCTTAAAAGCTTCAAAGAGCGTAAGATTATTGGAGCATTTCAACTCCCCGTAGTACTTGTTGCGATTTAAGAAGATTGTCGACAGGGGGATAAGATAAAAGGTAGCGATAAAGCAAAGATCGCTATCATTTATTTTTAGCACAAGTACTATTATCGGGGACGAGAAGAAGACCGTCTCATCGGATTGGGTGTCTTCGTTGACGACTTAGAATTCTTCAAACAGCTATCCATGGGGCAGGGTGTCTTTTGAATGCACTCTGCGGGCTCAAGAAGAACTTAAGAGACAAATACCAAAAATGGGTTCGGAAAGGGGCGCAATAAGAGCGTCAAGGAAACCTACTCAATATCTTGGGTTTCCTTGGGCCTTCCAGTATGTTATCTGATTATGTTAATAACTTTTCATGCATTATAGTAAATTGGTTTACTAGACTTTAAAAAATTGGTTTAACGCAGGTTTGGGCATTCGAAACGTTTCCAAGCATCGGCGCCACGTTTGCAAAGATGGTTGAGGGACGTCTTCCCAGAATGCTCAAATGGGAGCAACGCCGGGTTTCCTTGGTCGAGGTTAGACAAATAGACGACCTCATGCACAGTGGCGAGGTAAGGGTTTGAATACAAAGTTTTTGTTTGTTTGTGTAAATTTTACAAAATAGGTTTTTTTCTACAATATGTTTCTACCTAAATAATCATTGAATGTATGTTTTTTTTTAATGTACGGGGAATGACCGTATCAGCTTCTTTATCCCAATCGAGGAGGAAATGAACAAGATGTGCATGAGGTCGATATGCCTTATGCCGACCAAGAAGATGCCGAGATTGACCAGCTTGCATCAATTTTGGACTCGTGCACAAATGGTCAATGTCCAAAAGCCAAGTTCTCAAAAGCTTGGCCTGCCTCCAACTACTTCCCCAACAACAACAAAGAATAACAACCCAACAACAACAACAACAACAACAACAACAACAACAACAACAACAACAACAACAACAACAACAACAACAACAACAACAACAAAAAGAACATCACGATGGTATGTCTATTGACCACATAGGGACGTACTTCATCACAAGATGATAGAGTACAATGGTAGACATTTTGATGCCATTAATAGGAGGCTAGACTCGCTTAGACCAATCCGTTAGGGAAATTAGGGTCAATCTAGCGGGTCTAGCAAAACAACAAATACAAAATGAGCCGGAGGTAGAACTTGACCCTCGTGTTCGGCCCGAGGCGGAGCCGACCTCCCTCACGATCGGCCGAGCTGGCGGATCTTGACCCTCGTGTTCACCCCGGCACGAGGGCGGAGCCTGACCTCCCTCGGTTCGGCCCGAGCCAGAGGCGAACTCGACTGTCTCGGGTCCAGCCCGATCCAGAGGCTCAACATGAGCAACGTGTTCGATCGGGGTCGGAGTCTACATCGAAGGTTGAAAAGTGACTTAAGAGGCCCAGCGGTATATGGACTCACCTTACATGATCCCTGCGTAACGTGAGGAGGAAGGTGTGGACCTTTAACAATGCTTCTTTGAGGCCTTCAACAAATGGGTTCTTGATCCTACTATGGACTCGAGTGATTGTATGCGACACAAGAGATTGGAGGAAGGACTTCTTCAAGATCCTCTTGAAGCCGTGAATGGTTGTTTAATGATGTAAGTAATCACAACATATTTTCTAAATTTAGTCTTATTTTTTATACCATTATCACAATCTTGAATTAATTTTTATGCCTTATAGCAAATTGACGAGGCATCGGGTCTTCTAGCAAAAAGGCGGTCAAAGGGCACCCGAGGGGCGCTTCATTAAGGATATTGTCATCCTAGATGATATATTTTGCCAAAAGATGAAAGCGCCGATACTTCATCAACAAAAAAAAATTGGCAACTTATACATTTGATGACGACCGGATGAATATGTCCGCGGAGAGAAGCGCATAATTGGCGAAAATGGGATGATCGCCAAGGGCTTCACTTTGCCTCTAAACATTCGGTTGAAGCATTGGGTCGCGCTTTATGTTGATCTTTCTGAATGCAACATAAAGGTGTATGACTCGCCTATTCCAATGTACACAGATTCACGATGCGAAGAGAAGTGGGAGCCAATCGGCGTGATGATGCCCATGTTCTTGAAGCACACAGGTTTATTCAAACATTTAGGCGATAAACTTGAGTGTAGATGGCCAATGATTCGGGTCAAGGGGTTGGTGCACAATGAAAGATCAAAGCGATCGCGGCCTTTTCACTTACAAATTTATTGAATACCTTCTCCGCAGAGACTCCCTTTAGAAGACCCGAAAGAAAAAAAGTTGCAGACTACCGGCTTGAAGTCGCCGTCGGAATTTGGAGCAAGTTCAAGATGAAGAAGCCCCTGAGCCCAACTATATGAAATGTTGTCTGTTTTGGTTGTTGTAAAATATAAACATAACATTGTTTAACATTGTTTTGATTGTTTTGGTTGTTGGCATTATTGGCATTGGCATTGAGTTGTTCATTATGTAAATTATTGGCATTGAGTTGCATTTATAATTTATCAAATTCTACAGGTTATTTTGGCTATGGAGAACCTTATACTTTATGGGGAAATGCTGCCCAAATTTTTGTGTAATAAGTTATGTTTTTTTTTAACACTTTCACTCAAAACATACCGGAGAGGTCTGCTTACTGCGCCAAAATGTAGACCTCTCTCGGTCTGTTTTTTAGGACCGCAGCGCAGGGACACGGCCCGGGCGCGGCAAGGGTCAGGTCCGGGCGCGCCGGCCACGGGCGGGGCCGTGGTCCCGGCGCGGCCGGCCGCCGCATGGGCCACCCCACCAAGAACCGAACATAAGGGAAATAACATAAAAAACTAGAAAGAAATGGAATAGACCAAGAACCGACTAACAAAAGGAAATGTAAAAACTAGAAAGAATGCACTGAACCAACTATGAATAGACCAAGAACCGACTAACATAAAGGAAATGTACAAAAACCGAAAAAAACTAGAAGAATGTACTGTAACCGACTATGAATGTACCAAGAACCGACTAACATAAAGGAAATGTACTAAAACCGAAAAAACTAGAAGAATGTACTGTAACCGACTATGAATGTACCAAGAACCGACTAACATAAAGGAACCAACCAAAAACCGAAAAAAACTAGAAAGAAACATACCGTAACCGACTATGAATGTACCAAGAACTAACTAACATAAAGGAATAGACCAAAAAACAAAAAAACTAGAAAGAAATGACCCGAAACCGCTAAGAATGTACCAAGAACCGACCATGATTGGCAAGAACAGACCCGAACCGACCAAGAACAGACTAAGGACAGACCAAGAACAAAATGTGTGAAAAAATATAAAAGACATTGGTTTATGTAAAACGACGTCGTTTTGCAATAGCTCCATAAACCAACGTTGGTTTATGGTGCTATTACAAAACGATGTCGTTTAATAATTACATAAACCAACGTTGGTAAATGAAACTATTGCAAAACGACGTCGTTTTACATAAACCAACGTCGGTTTATGGAGCTAAATGAAAAAGACGAAATGACGAAACAGTACAATGACCGTGGATTAACAGTGCAACAAAATGAAAAAGACGAAAAAGCCCACAACCCACAAACGAAAAAAGAAGAGAGGAAAAGGGCAAAACGGTAAGATTACTATTGCAAGAACAGTAAAATGAGTGTGTGTGAACAGTGTCGCAATTAATTTTTCATTTATTTATTAGTATTATTATTTTTTTTTTATTCATTATTATTATTATTGTTATAACTATTATTATTATCATTGTGATTATTAATATTATTATTATTATTTTATTATTAATATTATTATTATTATTATTACTACAATTATATTTATTATTTTTAATTGATTTATTATTATTATTATTACTATTCAGTATGTCGTTTCTGAAACGCCGTCGTTTAATATAGGCAAAAACCAACGTCGGTTAATGGAAACGGCGTCGTTTAACATAGGCAAAAACCAACGTCGGTTAATAGAAACGCCGTCGTTTAATATAGGCAAAAACCAACGTCGGTTAATGGAAACGGCGTCGTTTAGTATAGGCAAAAACCAACGTCGGTTAATGGAAACGCCGTCGTTTAATGTTATACTCAGTATTACGTTTCTGATGGCAAAAACCAACGTCGGTTAATGGAAATAAAATAATAATAATAACAATAGTAATAATAATAATAAATATAATAATAATAAAAATAATTCTATTAATAATAATAATTATAATAATTACAATAATAATATAATAAAAATCCAAAATTATCAAAATAATAATAATAATAATAATAATAATAATAATAATCATTAAAATAATAACAATAAATATAATAATAATAATAATAATAAATAATAATAATAATAAGTGTAATAATATGAAAAAAATAAAAATAATTATAATGACAATAAAAATTATAATAAAAAATAATAATCATAATGATAATTATTATCATAATAATAATAACAATAATAATAAAAATATTAAAACTAATAATAATAATAAATAATATTATTAAAAAAAAACAAAAAATAAAAAATAAAAATAATAATAATAATAATAATAATAATAATAATAATAATAATAATAATAATAATAATAATAATAATAATAATAATAATAATAATAATAATAATAATAATAATAATAATAATAATAATTATTATTATTATTATTATTATTATTATTTTTTATTTTATTGTTTTTATTATATTTTATTATTATTTTTTTATAATTACTCTTATAATTTTTAGTTTCTTCAGGAAAATAAAATTTGCTTAGAAATGGAAAAGACCTAGAACAGACCTGACAACGAACCGATCCTGGTCTGTTCTAGGTCTATTCTACGTTTTTTCCTGTTTCTAACCAAATTTTGTTCTTCCTGTATAAACTAAAAAGTTTAGAATTACCCAAGAAGTCCGAAGAATATGAAAAAATATATCTTTTATATTTTTTTACAAATTTTGTTCTTGGTCCATTTCTTGGTCCGTTTTCTAGGTCCATTTCTAGGTTTTTTCCATTTCTAAGCAAATTTTATTTTCCCTGTACAAACTAAAAAGTTTAGAATTACCCAAGAAGTCCGAGGAATATGAAAAAATATATCTTTTATATTTTTTAAAATTTTTTCTTGGTCATTCTTGGTCCGTGGTCTATTCTAGGTTTTTCCATTTCTAAGCAAATTTTATTTTCCCCTGTACAAACTAAAAAAGTTAGAATTATCCAAGAAGTCCGATGAATATGAAAAAATATATCTTTTATATTTTTTTTACAAATTTTGTTCTTGGTCCATTTCTAGGTCCATTCTAGGTTTTTTCCATTTCTAAGCAAATTTTATTTTCCCCTGTACAAACTAAAAAGTTTAGAATTACCCAAGAAGTCCGAGGAATATGAAAAATATATCTTTTTTATATTTTTTTACAAATTTTGTTCTTGGTCCGTTCTTAGTCGGTTCGGGTTTGTTCTTGCCAATTGGGTCTTGTTCTTGGTCCGTCTTGGCTCGGCTCGTCCCGTCTTGCCAATTGGGTGGTTCTTGGTCCGCTCATAGTCGGTTCGGGTCCGTTTCTTTCTATTTTGTCGGTTTTGGTCCGCCTTTTATGTTAGTCGGTTACGGTCGGGCGTGGTCCATGCACGCGCCCGGCCAAGCTTCGGCGTGGCCCCTGCAGCGCACCGACCGCCGCCCGGCCGCGCCTGGCCCCCTTTGCCGTGTCCCGCCCGGGACCGCCGGCGCCGGCGGCCCTTATGCGCCTGGGCTCGGCCGCGCCCGGCCGTGGCCCCGCCCCCCGCTCCGGGACCACGGCCCTCCTGCCCCTTGGCCCCTGACACGGCGCCCGGCCGCGCCGGGACACGGCCCCTGTCGCGGACCTAAAAGAAATGCACCCGAAAAAGGTCTGTTTTTGTGAAACATGCACCTCTCCCGTCTGCTTTTGATTCAAATTGTTAAAAAAAAAAAAATAAGTTATTACACACAAATTTGGGCAAAGATTTCCCCATAAAATATAAGGTTCTCCATAGCCAAAATAACCTTTGTTGAATACGATAAATTCTAAATGCAACTTCTGATTTGTTTGAAGTTTTCCTACTTAAAAAAAAACCATTATTGTGAAAAAATTTGGGCAGCATTTCCCCATAAATGTAAGCGTCCTCAAAGCCATAATAAGCTGCTGAATATAATGAGTGTGAACAAGAAATTTCTCATGATAGTGTCCATATTACATTGTAAACAAGAAATTTATAAGTCATGATTATTACATCGGTGCGTTCTTACATTTCTTCTGATAGTGTCCATATTGCCCACACCTAGCACATCGATTCTTTCTTCGTGTGAACTCACCTATCTTGGGGAATGCGTTTTTCTTTGGCCTACCCCTCTTTGGTTGAACTCGCGGTGGAAGAAGGTGAATTTCCTTTACGTGATTCGGAATATCCCATTGCGAAGTATCCGGCACAGGATAGATTGTCTCAGCATACGCAAGAGCCCAAACTTCTGTCCTGTAGTATTTTGAGCATAAATCATAGAGTGACATTCCTACTTCTCTACAACATGCTATTGCATGCTCGCATGGTATCTGTTCAAGGTCGAACACACGACAAGTGCAACTCCTCGCGCCAATGTTGACAATTACAGTTGCCTCTCCACCTGTCACTTGGAACTCAACAAAGATTAAGTCTTGTGGCCGTTAGAAATCCCGCTTTGTTGTGCCTCTCACAAAGAGTTTTTTCCACACTTGGCGTTAATAATGTTTTAGTTTTAGAAGCTTGACCACTTTGTTATTAAACCACTCGACATCTTCGCTTGTATAAAATTAAAGAGGGCAATGATGGGTAATCTCGAACATCCTTGAGCATTGCGTTCATTGATTCGTATGTTTGTGGTCATAATATTATATCGATTTCCTTTAAAATGAGCACGAGACCACATTTCAAAACGAACTTGCTCCCCAGGGTATCTAGCAATCTTGGGATATCTTGCGATAACTCATCAAACAAGACAAAAACTCGTCAATGCGGTAGGCCTCGAGAGGTTCTAAAGAATAGTGGCGAGAACACCGCTTCAAATGAAATTACTCTTGATGTTTTGAGACACATGCCATGTGCAACAACCGTGATGTGCTAATGAATAAACCAGACAATGCATTACTTATACTTTGATTCCTATCGAAAATAAAAACTAATTCCTCGTAATCGGTGACAATCACCTTCAAGTTCGAGAAGAACCATGTCCGGGATGCATCATTCTCTCGGAGTCTACAATGGCCCATGCAATGGGATAACAATGACGTTCACTATCCCGTGCAAAGGGCAACTAACAACATACCTCTAAATTTTCCCTTCAACCACGCCCATCAACACCGATAACTTTCCTCATGCAACCGAAACCTCGTATACAAGGTCCATATGCTAGAAAAGATACATAAAACAGTTCTGTTCATCAAAATGAATATTGGTGATGCCGCCGTGATTAGTAAGAGACACCATATGAAAGTATGATGGGAGCCGAGTGAAGCTTTCTTGACCGTACCTCTTACGAGTTGAAGTGCATGCTCACGAGCCTTCCATCCTTTGTAATAATCAAGGTCGTCCCGAATTCGTCACGGGCATATTTAAATTGATTTCGAACCGGGCCCCTGTTTGACGCCTACAAATTGGTTTTTCATGCAACTTCCAATAACGGAGTACGTTGCTTGCCTCGTGTTTCAAACGCTTTTCTAACGAGCAAGAGTGAACACCATTATACTTATGGATTACAAACATGTTTGACGGGCCTCAATTTGCGTGCTCGGATCGCCACACACATTTTGGATCCACACACTCTACTACAAGCACGTCTTTATTTGATTTTGTTGTCCGAAACTCAAACTTCCCTTTCAAAGCTATTAAATGCAGCTTTTCCTTCAAATCATTCTTACTTGTAAAGTCTTGACCAACTTCTAAACTAGATCCATCATTTGAAGGTAGATCCATGAGATGATCCAAACTCGGTCTTGTCCATACAAACTAAAGGACCAAAGAACTTCTACTTCATTTAAAATGGCAAGCGGTTGTGGCTCTAGCCGTGGGTCGTGACTCGGTTGTGGTTGTGACTGTGGTGGAATATCATTATGAGTCGACAACTCATCCGTAGCTACATTACCCATAAAATCACGATCAAAAAAATCATCATGCAGAGGATTTCTCTTAATTTTACTCCATCAATATGTTCTTGAGGATTGATAAACTTCTCATCCACTATCACGTGTAAGCCGGTACCTCGTGGGCTATATCCCTCAAGAATAACAAATCATCATTGTCTTTTATTACAACGGGCAACGATTTACATTTCAAGTTCGGTACCATGATAGTCGCAAAGAATGTTTTTGTCCATCAATTACGCATTTTCTACAAATCTTATCAACAAAGGTTTCGAGAGTATCCTTCTCATCCATATATATGCCAATTAAATTACAATCAGATGCCACACCCAACAACTTTCGGTCTCATTCCATTTTCCTCCTATGTCAAAAAAAAAAATCCTCCATCGAGCCATTATTTAGATTTTAAAACTGCAAAATTTAATCAAGAAAATAATACGTCATTAAACCATACAATAAAATGAGAACAAACCAAGAACATACCATATAATAAGAACAACCCAAGAATGGATCAAGAATGGACTAAGAACCGATTGTGCAATAAGAATGTACTAAAAGTCGACCGTGCAATAAGAATGACCAAGAATGAGACCAAGAATAGACGAGAATGGACCACGAACCGACCATGTTATAAGAATGACCAAGAAACAGACCACGAACCGACCATGTTATAAGAATGACTAAAGAATGGACCACGAACCGACCATGTTATAAGAATGTACCAAGAAACGGACCACGAACCCCACCAAGAACCGACCATGTTATAAGAATGGACCCGAAATGACCACGAACCGACCATGTTATAAGAATGGACCACAAACCACGAACCGACCATCCTGTTTTTTCTAAACTCAAAGCAGATCTTCATCATATCGATTTATGTAAACTAGTCTTTTAACATGTAAAATTACTATTTTAATGGATTTTTAACATTTTTAACTACATTCTCATCTTAAAAACATATGAACAACAACGAAAAACACCACAAAAGATATAGAAAATGAAAGACTTACTTACTAGCTCTTCTTCAAACTTCGTTTTGGACGAGAAAAAAAAAAAGCGTTGAATGGGCAAGATAATAATGTTAATGAGGTTATGCGATGACGATGACTTGAGAAGAAGAGAGGAGAAATTGAAGGCGGCTGGGAGAACAAAATGGCGCGAAATGGCAGGGGAGGAAGAGAAAGAAAACCTAAAAGCATAATTGATGACGTGGAATGCTAATGTGGAAGCATACTTAATGACGTGGAATGCTGATGTGTGAGTTAGGTTATTTACTCAATTTATTTTTTTTGTGGTTTATTTACTTAAAAACACATTTTACTTAGACTATTTATACAAAGGTAGTGTGAAGTATATTTTCTAAATAGTTAACTATATCACATTACGTGCATGGTAAGAGAAACATTTAAAAAAAAATTATCGAAAATGTTTTTTCATTAACCATTAGTTACATAAACAAACACTTAATTTGCTCACCTAATAACAGGCGAACACAAAACCAAAGTTATCTAAAGCTAATTCTTGCAGAAAGAATGCAGCGTGCATTATCCAAAGTTAATTTTTTTATTTCACTGATTCAAGTTTAAAATTTGAGTTTTTTTACAATAAAAAACTCTCAAAAATAAATCACATTTCAACTCGAATTAAAAACTCAAATCAACGAACTAAACGGGCCTATATATTTCTTATTTTGGTAAATACTCACCTCATGTATCTTAATTATTCATTGCTTTAGAGAAAGAACTTCTGGATAAATGCTAAAATTTCTCTAATGGTCTTTGAGCACAAATTTTGGTACTTGTGCTGTGAAAACTGTCACAAATCTGCAACAACTGGATACAATCAATTATACAATTTTGAGCGCTACAACAAAAACAATGTGAAAGCAATACCCAGGTAACGACTTGTTATAATTAATGTGTTAAACACTACATTGAAGTTCATTAAAAACCATCTATTTCCATATACTGGGGTTTCATTCAAGTACAACTACAAGATAAATCAGGAGTTCTACTAGCAACAATGTTTGGAAATAATGTAGAGAAATTTCTATACTAGTGCTTGGTTTATGGATAAGAACCATGTGATTAGAATAATTTTCAATTTACGTGTATTTTTTATGAGAAAAAATACTGTAATGAACCACAAATTATAATTTGAATCAGAAAACAAATTCATCTACTAAATATTAATAATTTTTACTTACATCTGTTTCATCTATATTAAAATATGAAACAATAAATTTTCTCCTCATTACGATGGAATACCAGAAATTTAAAATTTCGCACAGACAACAAGTTTGATAGAGCATCTCATCTATATCAAAAGTTATAAACCCGATAATTTGTACGTTAAAAAAAAGACATATTATTAGTCAGCTGTTCGATGTCTCGGACGTTACAATTTACAAGAACAACTGATTCCATAGGTTTAATGCTGCAAACAGCATAAAAGACAAGGCTGTCTCATGTTTTTGACTTTTTTGCTACAAACATATAATCAATGAAATCAGTAGCTGTTGTACATCTATTATAGTTATTAACTACTTTTGATCAATCGCCACTGATGTAAATTTTTTTTTGGTTGTAAATACATTGTACGTATTGGAAAAGCAATCGTGAATATCTAAAATGCTGGGTTGATAGATCATAGAACCAAGTTATTTTGTACAATGATGTTTTCGGTAAATGCTTCTTATTACTTGAGGAATAACAATGGGTAAACACATCACCCAATGCTAACAATTCCCAAGGCTTAAATCTTTCATCCATATTAAGAGTGTGTTTGATAGATGAATCTATAATCATAATTCTGAATCTTAATTCAGAATCAGTATTTGTTTAAAGTGATTTTAAACATGATGCAAAATCAGTATTTAGTTTGAATAATTCTAAATCATAATTCAGAATTTAATTTGATATTTTAAACTAACTCAAATCATGATTTTAAAAACTACTTCCTCTTAATTTAAGGTGATTCAAACTCTTAATTCAGAATCGTGATTTCAGAATCATGATTTAAATCTAAAATTATGAATCATAATTCTAATTTTAAAATCATAATTAGAATCATCCTAATTTAAATTTTCGTACCAAACGAACTTTAAAATTTCCTTCTTCAGAATCAGAGTCCATCACGTTGTATTTTAATCCATTCATATGCGTATGTTTAAGCAACTTTTTTCCAGTGATGCAGCACGTGCGAGGCACGTGCTGTCTTTACTAGTTTACTATAAATAACACTTTTATGTGCAAAATGACATAGACAATTTTTCACAAAAAAATCCAAAACCCTTCGGGGAAATCAATCTGAAAATATCGCTTGAGCAATTATGTATTCAAAAAACTCAAAATTAACATTCCTAATCTATATTAAATTTACTTCAAATATGTCTAGAAAATTAAATAACTTTTCAAAGTATTCAAACAAATATTTCAAATAAAACAAATATTTTTATTATTTTGAGGAATTACTTTTTAAAATTGATTTGATTTATAATGTTGGTTTAATGATGTTCTAAATTGTATTTAAAATATATTGAGAAATAATCTTGCTATTTTAAAAAATTTAGGGCTTGTTCTTTTGAGTGAAAAACTCAGGGTTTGTTCTTTTGATGTTTTTGCGTTAGGTAACTTGAGTATAGATTTTGAATTGAGTTTGAGTTATAACTTGAGTTGAAGTTGTAACTTAAGTTTGTGTTTGGTTGTGTATATTTGAGTTATGGTTTGAGATAAGAATCTTTTTTGAGTTTGTGTTTAAATAAGTCAAAACTTGAATTTATTTTTAGATATTATTTTAATAAAAACTCAATGCTAATGAAAAATTTTAATAGGGTATATGGGTTTAGTTTTATTTGTCTTTTCATTGTCAACATATAGAAAAAAAAATCATCTCAATCAGACTTAAAACGAAAAAGTTATATCATTTTTAAGAATAGAAAAAATATTGTTCATTAACTTGAGTTCGAGTTTCTGAACTCGAGTTGAAGGAAAAACCTCGAGTTTTAGTTCCAAACTCGAGTTCAAACTCAAGTTTAAACTTAAAAGAACATGAACTCAAATAAAGTTATAACTCGAGTTACATTTTTTTAAGTTTTTAACTCAAAAATCACCTTGCCGAACAAGGCCTCAAAAAAATACAAGTTGAGTTACTACTTTATTCGAGTTCATGTTCTTTTAAGTTTGAACTTGAATTTAAACTCGAGTTCAAACTCGAGTTTAGGATTAAAACTCGAGTTCAAGTTTCTCCTTTAACTTGAGCTCAAAAACTCGAACTCAAATTAATGACCAATAGTTTTTCTATTCTTAAAAATGTTATAATTTTTTCGTTTTAATTATGATTGAGATGATTTTTTTTTATGCCTTGACAACGAAAAGACAAATAAAACCCGACCCATATACCATATTAAGATTTTTCATCAGCATTGAGTTTTTATTAAAATACTATCTAAATACAAATTTAAGTTTTGACTCACTCAAACACAAACTTAAAAAGATTCTTATCTCAAATCATAACTCAAATGTACACAACTACACATAATAAGTTACAAGTTCAACTCAAATTATAACTCAAACTCAACTTAAGAATTATACTCAAGTTAAACTCTAAAAGAACAAATCCTTAATTTCTTTTATGGTATTTTGAGATGAATTTTAAACACATGCCGGTTTATAAACACACAGTGTTTTAGATAGTTGCATAATAAAAAAGACAAAATTAATATTTAGGTATCTTAGACATTTTATTTTTAAATTAATTTTATAAATGCTCTTTTAATTTTGTAATTTATTTGAATATACTGCATAAATTTTAAAAATAGTTCATTTGGCCTTTTTTAAGTACTCAAGTTCAAAATACATTTATATTTATAAAATTAATAAATTAATGACATAATTCAAACTTAACTTTAAAAACAATCAAAGAGTACGGTGACTCAAAATCAATAATTCTCTCATTATATTTCGTTAAAACATATTCTCTTAAAGGGGTGACACAAAATCAATAATTCTGGATATTTAAAAAAAAAATAATAATAATAATAATTTAAAAGGTGTTTTAATCACAGGAGATGATGAACCCATAAAAGAAGGTATTTACTATTTAGGAGCTTTTATGAAATTAATCGTTTATTTTTTTTTATACGACTTTGTCGGTGGTGCTGTCTTGGCCCAAACCCGACACGTGCCAGCCTAAGGCCACGTGCCTGCTCCTTTTCCCTCGCCTCTCTCCCATTTCTCACGCATCCCGCAGAAGAACTTTATTCCGGAAGCAAATTGACTCAGTGAGCGAGTCATGGAGGAATACTCAGTTGATGATCCAACTCAGTTGCTCCAAGCAGCTTCTGACTTCGCACACTTTTCTGGTATACTCTTTCTTTTCCCATTTCCATATTTCGTTAAAATTTTTTCTCATTATTATTATTATTTTTTAAAAATTTTCAGGTGTTCAAAACGATGATTCGGCGAAGAATTTCCTCGATCGCTTTCCTCTTCCAGTCGTAATTAAGTAAATATTGGATTTTCTTTTCCTGTTATTAATTTGCTGAAGTTAATATAAGTGCTTGCTTGATTGCCGTACCATGCGATTCTTGAATTCCGTGTAATTTTCAAGTCGCTATTTTTCTTTTTGATGTTAAGAAACTACTGATTGGAAAATATTATTACTCTTTTTTTTTTTAAACAAAATTTCTGTAAATGCAATTTGTTCTTGTATGTTGTTATTAGAAAATGCACTTTATTGTTGTATTTTTGCTTTTTTTTTTTTTTTGTTGTGAAATCTAGAGAGTAATAAAGAAAGTAAAAGTGGTTGCAGGCAAAGCCTTGCGGTGATTCTACACCTGATTCCACCACAAGGTGTAGATTGTAGATTGTAGATTTCGAATCCCGTCCCAATTTCAAATAAATAAATAAAAAAAATAAACTCCTATTACTATTAGGGACATTATTTTTTCTTTGAAAGATTAAGGGCCTATTTGGTTTGCAGGTTCGAACAGAAAATTTGAACTGAAATTTAAATTTTTGCGTGAGAAAACATTATAGAAAGAGAGTTGAGAGTTTGAACTGTAATTCAAACCTACAAAGCAAGCAAACGGGCTATAACTCTTACACAACATAAACTCCGATTAGCGTCACTATTTTTCTTTTAAAACATTAATTTCTTACAACATATACCCACGTGTGTTTTTTTTTTTTTTTTTTTTTTCCTTTTATTTTTTGTTTATGATAAATGTGTATATTTTTGTATTTTTGGTGTTTTGGAAGTCTAAGGCTTAAATCGTGTTGTGCCTTTATTTCGCGTATCTTGCTTGCAGTGCTTTGCAAACCAAAGCAGATGTGCCTGGTCTAGAAAACACGTTGGTTGCTTGTTTGGAAAGGATATTCCAGACAAAATATGGTGCCTACCTAATCCCACAATACATGGTATGCACGTTTGCATATATTTCAAGTGAATTGGGTGTTTGAAAGAAATGTGATGTGCTTGTGTCTTTCATTTTTCAACTGTTTATATTTGTATCAATAAAGGTTTTTGTTTGTTGATAAAGATTTCATTTTGTCAATAAAGATTTTTGTTTATTATAAAAAAAGTGTGTATATTTGCATGAACACGTATCTCCTTTTCTCTTTCAGCCTTTTGTACAAGTTGGTCTTAAGGCGGATTCTCAAATAGTCAGATGTCTAGCTTGTAAAACGGTATGTATACGCATTGTACGCATTTGCTGTTATTTTCTTCACATGCCGCTTGTACTAGAACCAACAGTTTCAGATATTTCGTTCAAAGCTACGCTGTTTACATTTTGTTGGAATTATTCGAGTTTTATTTTTCAGAAGCAAACTTTGGCCTTAACTCTTGAAAAATTGATGTGTTACTCTATATGTCTTTTGACAGGATAGTGATCTTCTGTAAGTTCTAAGAGTTTGTTTTTTTATCATATGAGGGTCTGCTTTTTGATCTTTTCTAGCATTCAATTATGCTTTATTCTTTGAATGATCCATTGATACAAAATTATGAGATACATCTTATCTATCCTTCATTTCTAGCACAAGAAAGGACTAGACAGTAGATGTTAGCCTATGTTTGCACCTTTATAGAATCTAGATGCTGCTTGATGGTGTGATTCGTCGTCTCATTGGTGGAAAAAGCAGTTAATCCACTTCAGGGGCACATTTAACTGGATTCTTCTATCATGAGTTGCTCTGATGATCATAATTAACCTGTAGAGGTGAAGTCATGCTTTGTCAAGTTCACTTGGTATGCTCATAAATCATAATGACCTGGAAGCAAACAAAAAGAAATTGGACGGATGGATTTACTTTTAATTTACCTGTTCATTTTTGGGTTTTGTTGTGTTGCCTTGATATTTGCTTCATTTTGGTTTGCTTTTGCAATTGATGCGCACATGTTCTTGTTGCTGTTGGTTTTGGAGTACTGCATATAACCTGTCTTTTTGAGTTTTTTTCATTTTTGATGTCTATTGAAGAATCAACAGTATCTTTAAGTACCTAAAATGTGAGTGGAGAGAATTTTTCCAACGGTTTCACTTGACTTTATACCAACTCTCTGCAGGTTACATACCTTCTGGAACATTTGAATGACGAAACTTCTGCTGTACAGCTTATAAGTGACTATGATGTATACCCACTTTTGCTTGATTGCCTCATAAATGGGTAAAGGGTTGATTTTCTATTTATCTTCTTGTTCCAAAAACTTTTATTATCCAATATTGATTTGGATAATTTAAAATTTCTTTAGTTTCTTTTGGGGAAAAATATATTTTAATTGCAAAGAAATTGACATATAAACAGCCGAATCTAATTTTATTGCCAGTTGTCACGCTACTATAAAATTAACTTCAACTTGTGTTGACTAACGGGCCTCAGCCCCACGGCCCCCACCTTCAACGGGTTCTCCCCCTCAAAGCTGCCACAAACAACTTTAGATGTCACTGAGTTGATTTAGTATTGCTTTTTTGGGTCTTTAAATCTTAGGAAGAAGCAAGAGACATTTGGGCCTTTAAATCTTAGGAAGAAGCAAGAGACATGGATCGGGTATTGCTAAGGTAAAATTCAGATCTCATGCCTTGATACACGGGTCAGAGTTGAGCACAAGATCAGTACCGTTTGTAGAATGCAGCTGCTGTTAAATATTAGGGTAATGTAACAGTAAACTTAAAATTGGTTGTTTTAGAGCTAAATTCGAACTCTTGGAGGTTAAGTAATTGGCGGTCTGGCTATATGCTCAATAGATGGGTGCAATCGTAGAATGGCTTTGTCCACTGAGTTCTGAGTTATTTTCAAAGTATCTTATGTTCATACTCCAACTGCGTGTTCATTGTCTTTTTGCATATTTGTTTTGAAGTCGTTTGTCCTTTGGTACTGGACATGAGACCTTATTTATGGAGCGGGTGGGGTCTATGGGCTTGTTTTCTTATTTTTCCATTCTCTTCTTTTACCTAACTTTATACTCTAACTGCATAGTTGTTTCCCCACATTCTTTTTTCCAGTTTAGCTAAGTAAAGTGTTCTTGTTCCCAATGCTGCCTGACTGATATCAGCCAGCCATGGTGGATAGTATAAATTGTTGTTCCATTTTGCCAATGATTTATTTTAGGTGAAAACAATTATTCCAAGTTGTTAGAAGTAAATAAAGCTATTGTTTCATACAAGTATATGCGTGTGTATGTGTAAAATTCATGATATCAAACCAACCCTTTGCCTAAGATATAGAGGCTACGCATTTATTTCATTTTGTACTAGAACCACTCAGTTATTGGCTTTTACATTTTAGACCCATTTTTCATGTGGCCTTGGATAAAAACCTGGTTTACACAAATTATAATGAGAATATCCTAACACTTGATTGAGTTTGTATATCAGATGATGCACAACACGTGATCTTCATTCTGGCTGAACTAATAATGCCTCATAATGCACCTTCTTTATTAAATTTACTGTCAAAACATTTTCAATCCTTTGACTAGTAGTAACACTTACCTTGCTCACTCTAACCATGTTGCTTTTATCGAAATGTACTTTTTTGTTAAAATTTTATTGAAGGAATTATCTTATTTGTTGCAGCAATGAGCAAGTGGCGACTGCATCAATGGATGCAATTAAAAAGTTAGCTGGTTTTCCCCAAGGAATGGTACGAGGCATAGCTTATAGGTTTCTTCTCAATTTGAATCCTGAATGTATAATATAAAAATCCTGACCTTTTCGTTCATTGCTTAAGAATCTCGCGATTATTTAATTGTTCAGGAAATTATCTTCCCAACTAACAGCAAAGAAGAAACACAACTTGGAGAATTATCAACCCGATGTTCCTCATTGGTAAGGTGACTGATAATTCATGTACTAATCAATTAATCATAATACACCTGAGGCATATAAAAATGCTTTTGGTTATATTTCCAAAAAGTTTGGCCTTTATTCATTGGTACAATTGTATAAAAGTTATATCTCAATTGATCTGTGCGTCCATTCTCCCAGTAGACAGCATTTAAAGCTACCTCAGACTGTTTTGTTATAGGAAAAACGTGTGCTGCAGCAACACAAGTTTATGGTCTTTAGCAAATATTTTTTTACTGTTAACACACTCCAGCGTCAGACAAACATCACTATTACTTGCTTATAACTGTTGTTATGTCTGTATAAACGTTAGTTAGCTATGATTACTAGATAGTATTCCACCTGTGACTTTATACGCTTCCAAACCGTTTCCTATCTTTGAACATATTCTTCTCAGGGACGGGTCCGAGTATTGGCTTTGATGGTGAAATTATTCTCTGTCTCAAGTTCTGTGGCATCAATAATCTACAAGTTGAATCTACTCAGACTTTTCGAGGAGGAAATCAACAATACAAATGATACCCTTGTAATGTTGAATGTTTTGGAGCTCCTATATGAGGTTGGCCTTTGATTATCTAAAGCATTATTTAGTCTTACTTATTTTTCCTCTCTGCATTTACTATGCATTAATTTGAGAGTTCTTAAGTTTCAACTAAAAGCATATCTTGTCTTTTGAATTTGTTTTCTCTAAATCTCAGGGTCGTAGAGGAACCTGATATTGAAGAACTTACATATACAATTAGAAAAGTTATGAAGGTAAAAGGAGTATAGGAGTGCCATCTAGAACTAAGTTCGGGCAGAACTTGAAAAACAACCCTAATGACTTAAATAGGTGCGCTAAAATAGTAAGCTTTTGATTAGCTTACAGCCTATGGGATTACGTGTTGCAATTAGTCACATGAATAGCACGGATAGAGTGATACATCAATGAAAAGTGGCAAAAGACCAAGAAGTGTTCCTGATCTAATGGATTTTGATGTTTCGGGTGTTTGAAATAAGAGGAACTAATCGCTTTTTGAACATAGTAATCTTAGCTTCTCTTTGGGTGTTGTGGTTGGAAAGGAATAATCATATCTTTGATGGAGTTGAGGGAGTTAGTGATGTCTGGGATTGCATAATTCAGTGCGTGGCGTTATGGACTTCACAAGATAAAGAATTCAGGGCTTTTTCATCCTAGGGTCTCCGAAGGGGATGGGACTTAATTTTATTATATTATGTTGTCCCTGTTGCAGTTTTTGTGGCTTTTGTTTGTGTAATTCTTTTGGTTTTGCCTGTTCTATTTGGTTTGAGGATCCCTTTTCCTCTGTTGTTCTTTTTTTATTATTAATAAAATTGTCGTTTCCTGTAAAAAAAAAATAAAAAAAAAAGGTGGCAAAAGAATTATTCTACCGATATTTTTTTTCTTTATATAGTTGTCATCTTGTCTTCTCTTTGTTCAATGTATTAAGTTATTAACTTTCAGTTAGAATTGTCTCTTTGAAAATTTGGATTCTTGAGAAGCTAAATTACTTTTGTTCTTGTTCATACCTTGTAAATTTCCAGGAAAGTGTTATTTATTTTTCCTTTTGTTGATTCAATCTTATGTTTTTGTTTTTTTTTTCCTCTCACTAATCTAGTCATATTGCTTGCCTCTTTTCTCTGAATTACTACCTTACATGGTTTTTATGTTCGTTCTTTGTGCTGAATTTATGAAGTTGTCAGAAATTCAGCATGGTAGAGAGTTTCTGTCAGGAAACAGCCTTTTGCAACTTCTTAGTTCTATAATCAGGTATAGTAACGATCACTTTCTATCAATTTGATTCTAACACATGCAAAAATTTTGCTTTTTTACCCTTTTATTTTACAGCAACAAAGCAATGGAGCCAATTTTAAGATCACGAGCAATGATGATCAGTGGAAGACTTTTGCACAACAGCTACATGTTTGTTGATGAATCAAGTAAGGCTTTCATTCAACCACTGAGTTCTTCATGCGTGGAAATCAGTACATGAGCTTAGATCAAATTTAATCTCAGGCTTTGCAAAGACATGATAACATAGTAGATATAGTTGTTTTTTAGCCAATTACATTGGAGCCACTATTTGCAGCTTGAATCTATTGGCTAGCATTTGAGGCTATATAACATTTTGGATTGTAGATACTGTGATCTAGAGAGATTTCCTGTATTGCTAATGCTGATCATGCAAGTGCTCCTTGATCTAGAGAGAGTTTTGAAGGTTTTGAAGATTATTATGTTGTGTATTCTTGACGAAAACTGTACTTATGTAAAGTCTGTTGTTCTCTTTCTAAATACAGGTACTAGAACAGTAATAGCAGCAATAGATAGAATACTTGATTCATCAGAAACTCGAGATATGGATGAATGTGAATCGGCTCTTGAGGCACTTGGTCAAATAGGGTCTTGTAAGTATGCCATTCATTTTTCAAGTCTGGGTACCTGTTGCTGTAATATTTCCTTTGATAGGCCATTTATATGCATCCCCATGACAAATATTTGTACGTATCTCAAGTTATATGTCGTTTGTAAAATGGATTTAAAAGGATTTAAAAGGGTGGGCTCATAAAACAAGTGTCCTCTTTTTTTTTTTTTTTAAAAAAAAAAAAAAAAAAAAAGGGTGATTTCTATGAGTGATTGGACTTGTGCCTTCTTTACCACTTTGTAATACATTCATTTCCATATGGGGAGCATGTGGCTCCCTTAGAATGCATGATGTAGGACCGGGTAGAATTGAAGAATAGAGACATGATTTAGAGGGAAAACAGTCAAGAAGGAGAAATAGAACCAAGATAGAAAAGATGAATCACAAGGGAGATAGAATTAGAAGGAGAGCAAGAACTCAAAAGGGAGAAAACCAATAATCTCAATATCATTATTCATCAAAAGCCTGAATAAGAATAACAATCACTAATGTGTTAATATGCATCTAAAAGATAAAGTTAACTAATTTAAAAATGATCCTACAAGATAAACATAATCCTAATTTAAAATTAAAATAAAGATAAAATGTTTCCAAAAAGATAATTATATTATTTAAATTAAAAATGTTAATCTAATTCGTCATCATGTGTTTCCATCACCTCTTCCTTTGTCCAGAGAAGAGTAGATTTGATACATGACATTTCCTTCACCTCGTTAGTTCACAATTTGTTTAGTTGTTAATCTTACTAATATGAACCCTGCCAAGAAACTGACGAAACCCGAATCAAGAAAGTCTCCAAGATCGATCTAAAATCAAGCTTGAATGGAAATCTCGACCCGTTGCTTATATGGAAGCAAAAACCTCAGTATAGTGAAGACGCTACAATCAATGATGGAAGAATTGATTGATAAGTCAAGAACAAAGAACAAATGTCACGGAGAATCCGATAAGTTCAAGTTCTTAGAGAACCAAAGAGAATGCTCAAACTTTTTACTAAAAAAAATACTGATATGTTATTAATGATATGAATCACGCCTATTAATAGGCTGAGGCCTTGTTCATTTCACTGATTCGAGTTTTCAGTTTTAGATTTCTACAATTAAAAGTTCTTAGAAAATGTCACATCTAACTTTTTTTGCTATAGTTAAAAGCTCTTAGAAAATGTCACATCTCAGTTCGAATTGAAAACTTGAATCCGCAAAGCGAACGAAGCCTGAATCTACATAAATTTGAATTTTGGTCAAACTCGAATTTTGGTGGTCAAACTCTATCCTAAAAGAAAGAAATTTATCCTTTTGGATAAACATGCCTTATTGGACTTCTAAACACACTCTGAATCTAAAGATAACTATTAAATTATTGATCTTGATCCTTAAGAATTGGTGAACAGTAATGCACACGTGAACAGTAACACGCCCACTTCATGCTAATCCTTATCCGGAATTACTTTGATGACTTGGACCAATCTTGGCTCACCATCAGTAGTGATCACGCATGCTTCTCTTTTCTAGACCTCTTGGATTAATCCATTAAGTGCCTCATTGAACCGTTTAGCCCGAGCTGTTGTGACTGGTCCTACCGGAACTTGAAGCGGATCTTGGTTCCATATGTTAGTCCTAGCCGTGCTCTCATCACTTGCTAGGAGGGAATTAATATTCTTTTTCTTTCTTCTGTGTAATAGTGTTGTTGAAAATGGAAGGTTTTGGAATCGCTCTATGCTTCTTAGTTCTGAGTTTGAAGGATAGAATGAGAAAGTGGATTCATTTTGTAGTTGATTGGGGAATTGCAATTTGGAAAAGACTTCAAAGCAAAGTTGACAAGTAGGTAGTACCCTTTTTATGAGTAAGCGAGGAGATTGTAGTTCTTCTAGGACTACTGAGGTATCCAGATTTTAAGACATAACATGTTGTATTCAGGAACTACAATTTATAGCATACTCTAGGGCTCCCCTTGCTAATGTACCTTTGCAAACCTTACATGATTGGTCATGAAGGTATTCTAATATGATTTATTGGGTGGAGGCAGGAAGCATCCGATGCTATCCCGCTGACTTTAATGTTTACTTGATTTCAGTCCCGTTCCAATCTTTACCAGGTCTTCCCATTTTTAACTTTATTATCCACGTCCCATGTTGCTGCACCTAATGGAAAAAACCTTTGAATTTCAAGAACAATTGATAACACCTAATAGAAACTTGAGAAATTTTAGCGTCCTAGGTTTTTTTTTTTTTTCGACTTGTTGTTGCTATAACTCAAATTTGTTGGTGGCCTATTTTTTATGTGTTAGCAATTCAAGGAGCGCAATTGCTATTGTCAAGTTCACCACCTTCTGCAAGGCACATTATTAATGCTGCCTTTGATCGGCAAGGGCATGGTAAACAACTTGTGAGTGCACGGAACCTTTGACCTGAAGTTCGTACCTCATGATCTGGATGGGAAAACATTTATTACATACTCTAACTAATATCCCTCATAAATATGGTCTTTGCTGAAAAATGCAGGCAGCTTTGCATGCCCTTGGCAACATCTCTGGAGAAACTCGCCCTGAGAACAACATGATACTGGATAACCATTCTGAAGAAAACCTGAGGCGATTAATTTTTGAAACCGCCTCCAAGACTTCAAAGCTAACACCATCTGTGAGCAACTTTTCTTGTATCCATTTTGGTTTTGTTTTGTATATTATTATTATTATTATTATTATTATTATTATTATTATTATTATTTGTTATTGTTCTCGTGCAAGTTAAGGTGGACGTATTTTACAACTCAGAAAAAATTAATAAATGTGTAAGATAAAACATTTGTTGCAATGAAACAAGCGTGTCTCGAACCACTGTTCTTTTTTTCCCCGCATTTCTTTTCTTTCTTAATTCTAGTTAGTAGAAATCTTAATGCAAAATCGTTCGACATTTACAAATTATTGTTTCTTGCCTTCTAAGAAAACCTTTGAAATACGTAAGACTTGTACTAAGTTCTTTATGCAACTTGCAGGGCCTTATTCTGTCACTTCTTCAGCAAGCTCAAGAAATTCGTTTGGCGGTAAGGATTTTGAATATAGATTTATGATATCTCCCCATTGAAGTAGATATGAAATTTTAGAAAGGTGACATCTAAGGGTACTTTTTTAATGCAATAGTAAGCTATCAAATTACAATTTTACCAATGCTTAATATGAAATAATAATTACTGTAGTTTTTCTATTTTTCTTTTAATTTTTCAGTTTTGACATAATTCCTTTTTATGTTATCCTGTAATATCCTGCATTGGTACGCTGGGAATGAATCTGTCAATTTTTGTATATTATTACTTGATTATTGGGTTAAATGATACGTAATGTCTTTCGAGTATAATGTACTTAGATGCCTAATGTCATGTTTTTTATTTATTTTTATTATTGCTACCTCTTTACAACCTCCTCATTTTTTCTTAGAAAGATACATTAAGTGAACAAGCTCCTCATTTTTTCTTAGAAAGATACATTAAGTGAACAAGATACATCTAGACGTTTCCGTGAATGAATTTAGACGCGTTGAAATTTGCAATCTTATTACTATAATGTTACAACTTAAGTTAACTTCATTTTACATGCGTCACTGAAACCATGTAAAGAAACTAACGCGTGTAATCAATTTCTACAGGGTTATAGGATGATTACTGGGCTGGTGGCTCGCCCATGGTTCCTGATGGAGATATGCTCAAAACAAGAGATTATAAATATAGTGACTGATGCAAATACTGAAACCACAAAAATAGGTCTATCTTATAAGATTTTGTTATTTTATTGGTTCACTGTGGTGTGCTTCTGATTCATTGGCAGTTGATGATCATTTAAATAAGTCCTAGGAAAGCAACTACATCTTCAATATATATATATATATATATATATATATATATATATATATATATATGCATCCCGTAGACAATTTCACTTTCAAATTTTTTTGGCCATGGACCTAGGCTATTTTCTTGTTATTCAAGTCATATTGTTTGATCTTTGCTAATTTATCCCACTCCTCATAGAACTAAACACACTATTAACTGGTGCCAATAGAAAGTTCTTGTTTATGAGAGAGAGATGAAATTGACATTGTGGCTGTCAGGTTCTTGTTTTTGGGATTTAGTCATTCAAGTATTTGCTATGGTTATTTAAAAAATAATAAAAAAAAAAATCATTAGGGTGATTGCATTTCAACAAAGCTTTTGTTTCATTTCTATTATCTACAAAGATCTTTTTAGTTTCAACCCGATCATAACATTAGGCCATGTTCAGGTTGGAGGGAAAAGTGTAGAAAGAATAAGGATGGGAGGATTAGTGGATGGATTTTTGGACTTATGGTTGTTGGGTGAGGGATTTTTTCTATTTCTGCTAAACGTTGGGTGAGGAGTTCAAAACTATCAATGAGATCCAAATTTGATCCCTGCAAATATGATCATTTGGGATCAGAGCTTTACTATATATTGGAAATTTGGGTTGACTCGGCTATTTAAGGCTCTGGAGCAGGCCTGTGGCTGAATTGTCATACTTTTCTTGCGTCAGTTTGGAATTGTGTTCTACTAGTACAAGTAGGGTCTTTTCTGTACTCCGGCACAAAATTGTGTTTGCTGTTTTTCTCTTGATTGGCACTTTGAATTTGAATTGCTTTCATTTTCTAATTTTGATTGGTTATGTTATTGAAACGAAAAGTGAAATCTATATAACTGATCCCAATTAAGTTGGGATTAAGGCTTGTTGTTGTTGTTGTTATGTTATTAAAATGAATAATGAATTGGTTATGTTTAAATGGTTATATACAGGTATGGAAGCTAGATATAATTGTTGCAAGGCGATCGAAAAGGCTCTTATGTCCTCAAGTAAAGTTACCAGTGATGCTTCTCTTGCTGCTATAGCTGAAAAGGTTAGTTTTAAACTATAACTTCTTTAATTTTTTTCCTTTTTATTTTTATTTTTATTTTCTGGAGAGGCTGCCACAAGAGGTTAAAGAGGAGGGGCTCGAAGGATGTCCTGAGACTTTGTTTGGTAGGAGGAAGACAAAATAGGAAGAATGCTGATTGGTATAAAAGGAAGGCAAGAAAACGAGTCACTTTCTTTGCATGGGGAAACAAAAAGATTTTATTTGTACAATTACCGTTTTATTCTTGGTTGGTTTCCGTTGGGGCTTGATAAAATAATTTCGTGTCATGTCCTAAATAAGTGGATATTCTCCATCCAGTAATCCCTTCAAATTGTGAAGGATCAAAAGATTTTGAATCCCCCACCCAAATCATTTCCTCTAATTCTTCCAAGAAGCCATGTATTCTAAAATCCTTTTATTGATCCTCTCACTCCTATTCTGTATTCCACTTTTTTCTCCTTCCAATCAAGCTTTAACTATTCAAGGCTCATAATAAAGCGACTCATCGTAAATTCAAAAGTGGCTGGATAAAATCGAATATCCATTGAAATGCTACTGATACATGGGCCATTTTAGTGTTTTCCAACAATGTCGTATTTGTGTGCATTATGCATGGAATTGTTGGCTTGTTTGAGCCAAAGCTCTGCGGATATTTTGGAGGAAAAAAGAACGGATTGGAAAGGTATAACGGAAAATGAATAGGTAAGAAGTTTGACAGGAAGTCCTTTTCTGTCTTTGGAGTGAGTTAATCGGGACTTCTTTGTTGCCCCTTTTCTTTCTGTGGAATGAACAGCTGAAAATGTGAGAAATAAGAGTGTCTAAATTCTGAAATGTATTTTATCTGTTTTTGATTGGCTCTTATTCTAATATTGACATCTGGGTTGACCTTGTTATGCAGGTACACAAAGCAGTAAAAATGGGTCCATATCTTGCTAGAAAGCTTGAAGCTCAACCTGTAGTGATGACCGCTGAGAGATTTTAAAGATATTGTACTAAATTGTCTTCGACATTGTATGGTATACGTAAGCTCATGAAATCTCACAGTTTGATATAAAAGCTACTTTGGAATTCTAAGGGTAGTTTGGACATTTTATGTCCCAAACAATGACTTTAGGGCTCCTATTAGATGTTTTCTAAAACTTCTATTTGATATTATTAAAAAGGGTGTACTAAGAGCATGTTTTGATGTAATAGAGGTATCGAATTGATTTTCTCTCTTGTTTTTATAAACATTCTAAGAATAATTTTATTTTCTTATTATTTTTAAAGAGAAGCTGGGATGATCTTAGAAGATCTCGTCGGTATCAGATTGGGTATCCAAACGGTTGTCGGTATCAGATTGGGTATCCCGGTTGGGATACATCCTCTGCATGATATAAAGATCAATCCTATTCATTAGTATTATGTTATCGTACATATGGTTAACTTCAATTTTAGGTTCTCTATGATATAGAACTGAGAAAAATGCTTGGGGCATAGGTGGTATTTGGCACTAGAATTAATAGTGAGATAGACCCCATATAAAGATCTGACATTGGGTGGGGGCACTTTCCAATTTCTATTGGTAGCATTGATCATAGAACAAAGTAAAAATTAAAAAAAAAAAAAAAAAACCTTTTACAATGCTTAATTGTAAGATTTTTATGAAATCCGATTGAATTTGCATTTTTTTTTTTTCCCATCATGGCATGATTTTGATATGATTTGATATTTATAAACCGCAAAGTTATAATATCGGTACACAATCCCTGTTGTGAAGTGCCCTAGCTAAGCTAACTTGAAAGAGTTGGGTTTTGTGCCTGTAAAGCATGCATCAATTGTTTCGTGGTAATAACTATTTTATTAATATCGACTGCAGGAGGTAGTTGAGGGCACTTGAGAGCAGTAATTCCGTGGTTGGTTATTGTAGTTGTAGAGGTGAAAGTTCAGGCCCATTGGGAGGTTCGGGCTCGACAGTCTGAATAGAAATTTAGGACGGATCTTGACTCGACTCGTTATTTTTATGGAAAATAGTAGAAAATAAGTCAATATGAAAAATTTAAAAAAGTATATAGGTTAATTTTTAGTTATAGAAAATAATAGGTTATAATTTGTCAAGTTATGGTTCATAACCAGATAAGTTATGGATAAACTTGTCAAGTTATGATTCATAACCAGACAAGTTATGGACAATTATAGACAATAACTTGCCAAGTTATAGTTCATAACCAGATAAGTTATGGACGAAAATAGTAATTTGGCCTATTTATTAACTTATGTAAACTATTAGCCTATTAATTTTAATTCATCTCAAGTCTTGACCTATTTTCTTCTTTCTCCCTATTTTTATCAGGTCAAGCCGGCCTTATCCTAAAAGAAATAGAATCGTCCCAGTCGGACCCTAATGCCCGATGAGTCTAATTTTGGACGGGTAGGCCAAACTTCATAAGGTATTTCAAGAAAAATTAATAAAAAGGGTGTTCGGACTCAAAACCTCGGCCCAACCTGAATATTTAAGCAGGCCACGCCGAGCTGGAATCAGACTAATAGTGTCGGGTCTCAGGCTGGCTCTTTTGATATGGTCTAAACTTTCACCTCTAACTGTAAATTATTTAAGAGACGTTGACAGGATAAAGAGTTTCAACTCTCAAGAAGAATATGCTCACGCCCTTAGAAGCGTAGAAATTTCAGTTGTTTATTTTGAAGTTCCTTTGGCCAAATTATTCCTTGTTAAATTCTGCAAAGGCTTTTACCACACTCGAGCCAAGCTACAAAGTCGGAGGATTTGGATTTGTAATTCCCTTTTCTAAGTTTTATTATTTTTCTTGCACTTTTTTTTTTTTTTTGCTCAATTAATTTTCGGACAAATTATAAAAGTTTCTTGAAGATTTGTCACTTGTGTCAATTTAAATATCTCTTGTTCACATTAGGCACATCAACAATATCTCTAGTCGTCTATTATATACTTCTTGTAAATAAATCTATGTTTAAACATAGTCATTTGGTGGCTAATGACGGATCGTAATATGCCATAGAATTTTACTATTTTTATCATTTCCTAAGTTGTGTGTCTGCGCCAACAAAATATAGTAATTCCAATAATAAAAATAATAATTGTTGACAATTTAAGATGAATTCAGACAAAATATGAACGAAAATTAGTTATTGTACAAAAATGGGACATATATATATATATATATATATATATATATATATACCAAATTATCAATATTCGTCCCTATTCGTACTCTATTGGCTAAAAACAACAGCTATGCATTAGTACTTCATAATATTAAAATGAATTCTGCATTAATTTCCAACATTTTTACATTTTCCAGAAAAGATTTAAAAAAAAAAAAAAAAAAAAAAAAAAAAAAAAAGACAGAATGATGAAGAACAAAATGCAGGATCAGATGTTACCACCCCTTCCAACTAAACAAATCCCAAAAAACTCAATGACAATAATAAAAAAAAAAAAAAAAAAATAAAAAAAAAACCAACCCAAAAAAAATGTTTTGAAAAAAAAAAAAAAAAATTTGACCACCTATTTGAAAAACTCCACGTGTCATTTTTCCACCTTCCCAAATAAGAAAATGAATACACATAAAATGTATCACAACTCCACACAAACAAACATTACCACATTTGTACAATTGGGAAACACATCACGTGAAAAGCGCAGGTTATAGCATGCATTATATGTGCACCTTCATGTAGCTTTCTCTCTCTTAATTCCCATAACTCTTTGTCTCTCTCTCTCTCTCTCTCTCTCTCTCTCTCTCTCTCTCTCTCTCTCTCTCTCTCTCTATATATATATATATATATATTGTTGTGTCATGAATGTATAGAAATCTGCTCCTTGCCCGCACAAGTAGTGGCCAAGGCAATGTCTGAGATTTGCTGATCAGTGGACGGCGGTGGCGGGTGTGAGTTTTGGTTAATTCCCTGCTGCTGCTGCTGCTGCTGCATATTCTTCTTCTTTAGGTTTTGTTGGTGGTACACTTGCCTTAGTCTCTCTATCTCCTTCTTTAGTGCCTCTTGGTGAGCTAAAAATCATAGATATAATTAATTTATAACTATAAACATATATATAAATATATATATATATATTAATTATAGAGTTAATTATAAGACCTGATATATGTTAAGAGCTTTTTGGGTTTGAATATATATCAACAGTTTTTTCTTATTGTGTTTCATTTGTATTGTATATCCGTTGGAGGGAAATCAGCCATTAAATTTTCCTTTTTAAAGAACAATATATTCTCTTAGTACTATTTTCTCTCTCTCTCTCTCTCTCTCAGTTTTATTTATTTATTTAAATGAACGTGGACAACTAAACAGAGCATTAATATAAAGTTACACATATCAAATATCGGGGAAATTAAAAAAAAAAATAAAGAAAAAAAAAACAAATGAAATATATTAACAGGATCTAGTACTTCATAGAAATGAGACTTTGTTGAAGCCTTGAAGGAAAAAGATCGATGATCCACGAATTGACTTTTCTAATATATATCATATTTAATGCAATATATGGAATTTGAAGTCTACATATAATAACCACCACTTGTTTTCTTGTTTAGCAAGCAAATTGTTGTAAGTCATATACTCAATTGAAAATTTAATAATTGTTTACAGGAATATGTGTATATAGGTGTGTGTGTGTGTGTGTATATATATACGTGTATATAATATTGATATACATATATATATATATATATATATATATATATACGTACCGTCTTTGAAAATCTTATCTTGAGCCAAAGCAGCAATCCGTTGCTTAAGTGCGCTATTGTCAACATTAAGAATCAACCTCTGGTGGTCCAAAAATGCTACTCTTGGCGATAATGCCGATACCTCCGACTTCACCATCAATACATTAACGTCCGACACAACCACCAAAACCAAATTAATAAAATTAAGTAATTTATTATATTATCCCTACTAATTGTGAAATTAATTAATTAATTAATAATTCAACAAGGATTTACTTCATGTGGAAGACATTGACTTAATGATTCATACACACAAATCATAAAACTATGATTAAGAACTACTGAACAATATATATGTATGTATATGTATTAAGCCTGTTTGTTTAATTACAATCTGTAATTACGGTATTTTTTCTTATAAAAATGTGAATTTTCGTTTAAATTTTATGTTTAAACGATGAACCAAACGGGCTAATTGTGTACCTGTAATGTTGTTACGCTATGTTCAAGCTCTGAGATGTATTGTAGCTTTCTCACTCTTGACCTTTGCGCGGATTGCCGATTTGCCAAAATTCTAATTAAAATCAAAATAATAAAATAAAAAGAAAAAAGAAAAAAAGCAAAAGAGATTTTGACTTAACACGAAAATTACTAATAATAAGCACTTACGTAAACTTGATTAGCAATCTAATTTTACGTAACAGATATCCAAAATAATTGTGAATTATCAAGTAACAACTACGGAATCAAAACATGTCTATGTCTTACAACGTGGGTTATCCATGCAAATCTTTAGCGTGACGCAATAATTATGAATCTTAATAAACAACGTGATGATTAAATTGCTCGTTCAAATTTACCTTTTAACCCTCTTCGGGTCGATGATAGAATCGGTTGACAAGGGCTGTGGCGGCGGCGCGTGTGGATCACCTTCGCACGGGCTCTCAACCTCTCCCGGTTCGGTCTTGGGCCGTTGATCATGAGGCTGATGTAACGCCACTGTTGGCTTGATCCCGTCGTTGTTGCTGTTCTGGTCGGACGGCGTGGACGGGTTGGACGACGACACCGCAGGAGGCGCCCCCTCCCCCGCCACAGCCCCCGCGGCAGCGGACAACGACATGTCGTCGGAGAACATCGACATGATCAGCTGCTCGTCGTCCAGCCTTTCAAATCCATGCATAATATTATTATTATTATTGTTATTATTATTATTATGGCGGCGGCATTCCTGATCCTCCATCATGACCAATGGCGATTCAAGGAACGCTATCGAATCGCTCACCGACCTCCGGTGGGCCCCGCGCCTCGCCGACGCGAAGTCTAGGAACTCGTCAACCCAACACGGTTGTTGATGTTGTTGATGATGATGTTGTGGTTGTTGTTGTTGTTGGGCGGTCGTAGTAATAAAGGTGTCCATTCTTTGGTGAGGAAGAAAAGCGTTAGACCAATTCTGAGTCATGCTTGGTATTTTAGGAGGTAATTCTGCCATTAATTTTCCTATACAACACACACAAAAAAAGGAAATATATATATATATATATATATATGTATGTATGTATACAACTAGGTAGGAAGAAATGAGATTTTTGAGATGACCAACAAACACAACAACAAATTACTAACCAACCAAAACGAATAACCGAAATATTAGAGATGTTGGAGTCCTAAAAAACACTAAGAAGGAGGGTTTAGATATAAAAAGAATGAGAGCCAATACATGCTCATAATTATCATCATAAAAACACAAACTTTTTTTTTTTTTTTTTTTTTTTTTTTGGTCCTCGCAATCTCTTTCTATTGGATTTGATGAAATAATAATGTGTATGTGGGCTTTTCTTTTTTTTTTTTTTTTTAAATAAGGACCATAGAGGGTGGTGGGTCACATGGGGGGGGTGAGGATTAGGGACAGCTAGCAACAGCTGGGAAGGGGAAGAAATTAGGGTGGGACTCAACGGTTTCACTGGAAAGTCTCCTTAGCCTGTGTTTTTTGTTTAATAACTAGAGGAATCATCCACCACGTGCCGATGTGACCCCTCTTCCTTGGCGTCCCATATATATATATATATATGTGTGTGTGTGTGTGTGTCTGTGTGTGTGTATGCATCTTATATATAATAATTATAACTTACTACAACATGTCTTTATTCTCGTATGTATATATATATATATATATATATATGTATATATAAAATAAAGCCTATATATATATATATATTATACACTTATCTAGTACATGTCTAAGATTAATATTCTCTGATCTTATTATGTATGATTTGTCACACGTACCTTCATTTGTAAGTTCTGTTTTTGCAATTCCTTAAAAGGACAATAAAATGCACACATTCATAATAATCATCATGATGTACTAATTTTGGTTTGGAAACGAATACTTGTTCTTTTGATGTTTTTGAGTTAAGTAATTTAAGTGTAGATTTTGAGTTGAGTTTGAGTTATAATTTGAGTTAAAGTTGTAATTTGAATTTTTGTTTGGTTGTGTACATTTGAGTTATGGTTTGAAATAAGAGTCTTTTTTGAGTTTGTGTTTGAGTAAATCAAAACTTAAATTTATTTTTAAATAGTATTTTAATAAAAACTCAATGCTGATGAAAAATTTTAATAGGGTATATGGGTCTAGTTTTATTTGTTTTTCGTTGTCAACACATAGAAAAAAAATCATCTCAATCAGAATTAAAACGAAAAAGTTATAGCATTTTTAAGAATAGAAAAAATGTTGTTCATTAACTTGAGTTTAAGTTTCTAAACTCGAGTTGAAAAAGAAACTTAAACTCGAGAACTTGAGTTCAAACTTAAAAGAATATGAACTCGAATAAAGTTATAACTCGAGTTGTATTTTTTTTAGTTTTTCACTCAAAAACAACTCCCCGAACAGCTCCTAAGTTTTTTTTTTTAGTAAATAAAAATTGGTTACTTGTCAATATAGAAGTACCATGCTTATTGTCGTTGCAAGATTTAATCGGATAGTAGCCGCATATTTACATTGAATACTGAAGAAGTCCATATATATAGTTTGGATCCTTAATTACATTGCCTTAAAAATGGAAAATATACTAAACCATATATATTAGCTAGGTTCTTGTCGGAGCCCTCTGCTAAAAAGGAGGAAAACCAAGTAAGCTTTTGTGCACATATCCTTAATCTAGAGGGCAATAATAATTAGTATTCATTATTATTATTTTTTTAATTTGGAGTGGGAGATTTGAACTTTTAGATTTCGATAAGTGATTATGATTATGATCTTAATATTAAAAGTGAAATGTCGAATATAATTATCATCGAGTTAAGCCTATAAACTACGAGTTAATAAGATCACAAGTCAATTTAATTTTCTTGGAGCAATTTGGTTTAGAGGTCACTATAACATTTACTCATCATTGAGTATTATTATTTTATCTGTAAGATGTTGATAAAACGGTTGTAACTGCTGATGTAGACGTAACTATTGAAAACTCGTCTATATAGACATATAATAGAATAGCTAATCAAAGGATAATGCACACACAAGCAACATACAAATATGGGTTAGTTGTGGTAAGAGTTGGAAGATGTAGGATTAAGGAGGATGAGCTGTGAAAGGGAGGAAGGTTGAGAGAATCATGTCCTTAATATGATCACAAGTCAATTTAATTTTTTTAGAGCAATTTGGTATATATGAGTGTGGTTTAGAGGTCACTATAATATTTACTCATCATTGAGTGTTGTTATTTTATCTGCTAATGTAGACGTAATTATTAAAAACTCGTTCCATATAGACATATAATAGAATAGCTAGGCAATGAGCTGTGAAAGGGAGGAAGTTTGGGAGAATCATGTCCTTATCCCCCCATGTGAAGTGTTAGTAAGAGCCCACCTTTGGTTTGCTTTGTCCCCAAATCGGCCTCACATGGGAGGGTATTTGTCCCTTTTTTGCCCTTTTTTCTCTATCTCTTCTGACCATTTTCCTGGTATCTTCTCATCATCTATTGTTGGCATTTATTTCGTGTGTCTTCCTTTTATATATATATATATATATATATATATATATATATAATGGAAAAATACTTGGGAAACACTAATAATTATTAGTTAAAAAGTTAAACTGCATGTTAATTAAGGTTGAGTTCCCCCTAAAGTTTGTCCAACATCATGAATTTGAAACTGACCATCTGATTATTTTTTAGAAGCTAATAATTTTGCTTTAGATGTATAAACTCTTTTCATTGGCGGTTAATCAGACACAACTTTTCTATTAGTGGACCTCGGCTCCAGATTTTATACTTCCTTTGGTTTTTAGGGATATATATAAATGGTGGCGCTTCCGCTTTTATCGCTTTAACTTTCGTTGACAGCGATTGCTTGCTTTATTAAGATCAATACCGCGGTGATTTGAATTGTGATTCAAACTGTTATTTAAATATATAAATAAATTGTAATTTAAATTAAGAATAAAATTTGAACTGTATTTAGATAAAATATTAAAAATTGTCATTAGAATTTTGTAACAAATTTTATAAAATCTCATTGTAAATGACGTTCAAAAATATGCAATATAGATGAAGATTTGTTTCAATTTTCATTATGAACACAATAAAAAAAAAAAAAACATTTCAATCGGAATTAAAACGGAAAAGTTATGACATTTTTAAGATTTAAGTTGATGAGAGAAAAAAAAAAAAAAAAAAAAAAAGCGTTTGTTTCACTGTAGCAAAACCATTCAAATGGTTTGAATTCAAGGGAGTTCATGAATTCTGATTTTATTAGACATTTGGTACGAGAATTCAAACCAAGATGATTCTAATCATGATTCTGAAATCAGAACTATGATTTATGATTTTGGATTCAAATCATGATTCTGAAACAATGATTCAGAATTAGGGATTTTAATCACCTTGAATCAAGAGAGGGTGGTTTTAGAATCATGATTTGAGCTAGTTTAAACATCACATCAGATTTCGAATCATGATTTAGAATCATCCAAACAAACACTGATTCTAAATAATGATTCAGAATCACTGTAAACAAACACTGATTCTGAACCAAGATCTAAAATCATGATTTGAGAATGATTTGAGTTAGTTATAGTAGTTTGAATGACCTCTTATTTTTGCTAATGCAAACGTAGAATTGTTAGGAAGAATTAGAATTGGACCCAAAGGTCCAAATAGCTTAAACAAACAACTCACAATATTTGTGTCACTCAGTGATTGTAAAATATTAGATTCCGTTCACTTCGCCGATTTGAGTTTAGAATTTGAGTTTTATTACAGTAAAAAGCTCTCAGAAACAGTCACATTTAACCTTTTTGCTATAGTATAAAACTCTCACATAACGTCATATCTCAACTCAAATTTAAAACTCAATTATTCCCTTCAAACAATTATAAAAGCTAAATAAAGATATGCATATGCATGTGCATTCCCTTACGCGGTTACAGCTAAAAGAATTACCTAATAAATAAAATAAATAAGAAGCATTTTACACCTAAGTGAATATACTAAACTAGCAAAGTCTACATTTCCATTTTTAGTTTTTGGATCCCGGAGCCCATTGAAGAACAGTACAGGAAAGTGGAAAGTGAAGGACTTATTAAGCATTATTGCACGTGGGAGGAGCAAAGAAGTCCCTACCTGTTTTCCTTCTGTCTTTTCTCATTGAATAAAGAAACCCGAGCGACCGACGTTAGCATATTCCTTTGCGTGTTACTATAGAGACCCTCCGCCCTTACGGCGGACTCTACCTCTCAATGAGGAGCACATCGCCCCAAACTCACCAAAAGTGTTAGCGGTGAGGGAATATAAGAACTTGATTTAGAATATTAGGTTGACAAGAAATAAGCTTTCACATTTTAATATCTTTAAAATGATAATCCAGATCACCTAACAATTGAATCTATGATTACAAACCCACCATAATACTTTATTACTGTTATGCCACTGTACTTTGCGGTTCCTTCATTCTTATTCTTTATTTTAGAACATAAATAACAATAATAATAATAATATTATTATTATTATTATAACAATAATAACAATACTATTAATAACCATAATAATAGTAATTCTGTTACTATAATAATTCTGTTATTATTATTATTATTATTATTATTATTATTATTATTATTATTCTTATTAAATAATAACCATAATACTAACAATAATAAGAACAATAATAATAATAATAACAATATTATTTAATACTAACAATAATAAGAACAATAATAATAATAACAATAATAATAATAATAATAATAAACGATAATGATGATGATGATGATAGTAATAACAATAACAATAATAATAATAATAATAATAATAATAATAATAATAAAAACAACGATAATGATGATGATGATGATAGTAATAACAATAACAACAACAACAACAATAATAATAATAATAATAATAATAATAATAATAATAATAATAATAATAATAATAATAGTAATAGTAATAGTAATAATAATAGTAATAATAGTATTATAAGTGAAGGCTCCAATTAAGAACCCATAGTAATAATAGTAATAGTAATAATAATTGTAATAATAATAATAATAATAATAATAATAGTAATAATAATAAGTGAAGGCTCCAATTAAGAACCCGTAGACATCATATAAGGATGTCCTGTAAACAAATGCACGTTATAATTTATGAATTATTTTCCAGCAAAAAAAATAAAATAAAATACACGTTATAATTTAGGGTTAATTATATAAATGATCCCTACGATTTACTTTAAATCTCACTTTAGTTCCTGACTTTTAAAACATCATACAGTCGGTCCTTGAGATTTTATTTTGTTTCAGTTTCAGTCTGTTCGTTAACTAAATTAAGAACCAAAATTGGAAGCATCTAAGATTTTGAGACTATATGTAAAAACTAACTCTTTACTTTTTTGAATTGTTTTTGTCTCTAAATTTTATATGTTTCCAATTTTAGTCTCTAATTTTTACATATTTCGTCATATATTTAACACCATGCTAATAGAAGGACTGAAACTAAAATAAAGTAAAATCTCAATTACCAACTGTGAGACGTTTTAAAAGTCAATGACTAAATTAAGATTGAAGATAAATCTCATGGATCATTTGTGAGATTAACTCTATAATTTATAATGATAATGGAGATACAGAATTTGGTGGCAAACACTTTTTCATCAATTTGATACATAATTAAAAAAAAATGTGATTGTTTATTTTATATTATTTTCCTTTTTTCTCAATTCTAGAGCTAGACAATATGTATATATGTATATGCACGTCTACTTCCTTTCATGGCTAGAAATTGATCAAGATTTAATTTTTTTCATCGTTGCTTACTCTTAAATTAGTCGACAGAGATCCTCTAAATTGAGTTATTCTACAAGGTTTTCAGGGTATATAATTCTAGGTTCTTTTAGGCTAAAATATTATGTTTGTTGACTTTTCTATACTTTTAGATGCGCCATTTCAAATGGTATATTCATTTTTTGTCATAATTATTAAATTTTGAAAATAGTAAAAGTTTATTCTTAAAATTTATGGAAAATGTCAATATTGTAATTACTAAAAGGAAAATAAATAAATCTACTAATAACAATCAAATGTTAAAATTTAGTGTATGCTATACTTAGCACAAAATATAGCACAAGTATAGCACAAACAAAATTTAGCATAAAAAATAGTATCACATTGTAGGGAGATTTTGCTACTCAAATACTAAAATTTGACATTGACACACCAATTTGACATTCTATTAGATCATCTAGAGCACAAATACTAATATTAATGCTATATTTGGCATCAGAAGATAAAAATAGCATATTTAATATGTCATTTTAATTTGTTCTTCAACATAATACTATTTCTAATGCAATATCTACTTTTTGACATAACTACCGAGCTTTGAGAGTTGGTAAAATTCCAGTTTTAAAATAACTTGAGAAAGCCAATATTGTAATTATTAACTAAAAACCCAGTAAACTAATTAATATAAATAAAATGCTAAAATTTGACATACGTTGTACTCGGTGCCAGAATACTGCATAGTATATATCAAATATAACAATAAGAACAACATTGTATGAGTACTTCTGCCTTTGTCGGTGGTGCTTTTGCCAACAACCTCCTCGCCGGAGTCCGTTGACGGCAGTTTTTGGAGCCTTTTTTTTAACTTTTGTTTTTTGGTTTGCGGTGTCTTGTTTATTGCAATAATAGAATATTCACCTCGCTTATTTAGTTTAATTGTGGTGTCTAGTATTGTTACGGTGTCCGTCAGAATAATGTCTTAACGGTATTTAATGTAGTTTTAGCACTACCCCTCCATCAATCAGAAGCTTTCATTGATCAGATCAATTTCGTCAAAAAGAACCTTCTGAGTGCTCGACTTTAACGTACCGTAGTGCTCTTCCGTTTTCAAGCTTCAGACGTGCGTTCATCCCTATGTTGTGCTATTAAGAGGGGGGGGGGGAGGGAGAGGGAGTACATTTCGCCTCTCCTTACAAATTTGCACGGGGTCATTTAAGGAATTTTGTTTAATTCCCTATATGCATTTTCCCCCCTGAAATTTATTCAGTTGTTTGTACAAACATGTTATTGTACTTATATACATAGAGGAGAATAGATACACATGAACCCCCCATGGTATTAAGTCCTATATAAACCACAAGTCTCATTTTGCAGTCTTACCGTCAACCTCATTGTCATCTTTGCTCGTTACATTTCTGGATTCCCAAGTAAAATGTGATCTCAATCCAATCCAACACTGGTAATAATCATGATCCATGAAGGGAGACTCAAGAGCCCACGGGCAGACTCGAGGCATTAAACACGATTCGAACATAAACGCCATGGTATCCTTGATTCTGAACGGTCCAGGCTCGTTTCCGCGCGCAATGGTAGCCTTTCAATAAACAAAATAATATAATTGACAATGTTAGGCAGGGTTATTCAAGATTCACACTTGGAAAAAGCCAGTTGACTCGGTAAAATTCCGTGAGGGCGTTGACAGAACGCACAAAACCCACGTACAGATCGACCACAACGGCCCTCAGGAAATAATTGGGTTTGTCGTTACCTCATAAGTCTTTGTATCTGGACCATGAGGCGTCATACAGCTATGAAGGCTTGAACCGCCAGGAAGAAACCCATCAGCTTTTGCCTGGAAAATAGACAGAGGAGCTTATTCATTTTGCGATAAAGATTCAAGAAAAGCACTTGAAGCTTCTAGTCATCTTATGTAGCAGATCATGCCCAACTAATTGCACTAGCTTTTCTTTTGCTTGCTTTTGAAATCTCAACGTGCACATGGGACCTACAACCCAATTATTTTACCAACAAAATCTTACCAGAATAGATGAGTGGATATTTCCTGACCAGTGATGCACAACGTAGAGAAGTATTTACTATTAGTCCCACGTCCCACACGCGCACACATGTATATATACATATATATATAAACATATAAATTCATATATATATATATATATATATATATAGACACACATGTATATAACTTCGCATTTTGAAGAGTTAGAATATTTGAATACTACACTAAGCACATAGTTGCATCCAATCCAATCCGATCCTAAACAACAATATTATGTGCGCCAAATGCAACCTTATAGTTCAAAAATGGCATCACTTTCATTCTATTTTTCTAAATTTGTTGGAAACATAGAACAGAATCACTTTAATTACCCTTTGATTTAATATTAAAGAAGCAACTAAAGATAAATGATTTTCTTGATCCCCTTGTGGCACTAAATAAAAGTTGAATAAAATAGTTGTCTAAAGTTTCAGAAATGAACCTCGTATCCGCCGTAAATGAGGCCCATAAATTCACTCATGCAATTGCGATGATAATACGGAGGTCGAAATGTATGCTCAGCAACCAGCCATCGTGGTGGGAAAATGACAAAATCAAGCAACGCAACACCAGGCTTGTCAGTAGGCGCTGTCAATACTTTATGATAATTGCAAAAATCAGTCATTATAATTAAGTTAATTTTGTAATTAAACTACAAAACACGTTAAGAATTCCATATACCTGTGTTAATAGATGGATCACTATGATCAACTAAAACTGTATTGTAAGGGCAGAATTTACTGAGATCATACTGCAAATGCAAGCAGACAAGGTTAAGATCGATCATTGAAATCTTGCAAGGAGGTAAGCACAGTTATATTGCTTCAAAAAGCGATTTAAAAAGGTCAAGTCGAACAACTACAAATGCATACGAAACAATGAATAAGATAATGTTAACACCCACCTTATAAGGAACATAATTACCATGCCAAGCAACTACATTGAAGGGAGAAAAGTCTTGTTTTGCAGTGAAAAGTTCACCACCAAACTTTTGTACAATAGTGTAGCCTGGACGGTGACCGTCTTCAAACCACGCTGTAGGAGCAAGGAAATCTCTTGGAGCAGCAAGACCATTAGCTCCTATAGTATTCAAACGAAACATTATTTCTTAAAAGTTATAAAAAGGTCAGAGTAGTCCATATTGTAGGAACTGAGAATAATACAATTTAGACTATTCATTCACTAGTCAGAGCTAATCAGGGAATAGGGTACCTATTGGTCCAAGATCAGGAAGTTGAAAATGGGTACCAAAGATCTCAGCTACATAACCACGAGATGGACCATCAGGCAGATCGACAGTGAAACGAAACGAAATCCTTGAGGTAAAATGGCAACTTCACCAGGAGAAACTTGCAGTTTTCCACATTCAGTAGTGATCCACAGCCCTAAAAAACCAGAATAAAGTATCTGATAGAATGCTAGATCAATTACACAATCCACAACATAAATAAGAAATATGACTATAACCTGATCTAGTGTGGAGAAAGCTTTTAAAAAAATAAAAATAAAAATAAAAATAAAAAAGAAAGTAGACATGCAGTACCGGACGAGATCATGTGGGCTATTCTAAAGAGAATTGGATGCGTTCTAATTTTCTCCAAACTTTATTTCCACCAAAATGCAACAAGACCCTCCAAGAGATGGTATGAACCACAATCGTCCTATATCCAACTTGCTCTCAAAAGTCCGTTGGGAGTCTTGCAATTAAGATTGAGATAATTTTTTTCTTTTATTGATAAAGAAAGCAAATACAGACCCCGTCCGTCCATGAAGACACATGAAAAGTTGACCTCATACAAACCAATGGGCAGACTCATGCAACAAAGAACTGATAAGATTTACAAAGAAGAAACTGATCAACAGCGAAAATTCTATGTTCTACAGTTATCCCCAATCATAATTGATGATCACAAAAGTCACTTACTTCCTTTCTGGGGAACTATCAAAAAGTCACCATCAGCGTTGCAAAATGCACAATTATCCATCGATTTGTTGGCAGTATACCTGAAAATAAAATATAAAACTGTTCATCAATGACTACATAAAGCCTTCATAGTTCACCGTTTTTTTTTTCCCTTGTTTCAACAGGTCTAGTATTCTCTAGAAACCCCTTTAATAGTGCAGAAAAATAAGAAAAGGAAAAATCTTTCAAGCTTGAAAATCAAATCAGTAAGAATGTTAAGAGGAAGAATATATGAACAAGAAGTGTTAAAATAGTGAATTCTACCAATCTAGCACAAACTACAATTCACTTTTTTAACCACGTACTATCCCTTCTTTTCTCAACTTTTGGAACAATCTGTTTAGACCCTTAAAACAGTCTATCGAAGATTAGTTTAATAAGGCTTCACCTCAGCAAGCAATTAAAAAAAAAAATCTCAACCATAATACACTTTTCATATGTAATAACTATTTTACTTATCTTATTCTACTGATTAAAAATAAGATCAAAGCCAATGCAAACGGAATGGGTCCCAATTAGCAGACAAGAAGTCAACTTAGGAACTTCATTCGCAACCCCTTTCGAGATTTTGAACAAATATGAAACATCTAAGGCTAATTCAACTATAATCTCAAGACATGGGTGTAATTTACAGTTGGATAAAATAAACCCGAATCTCATGTCGTTTAAATACAACAATAAACACTGACGCCCCACTTAACCGGTTTGTCCAATTTCTATCACCAGCAAAAGAAATCAATAAACAAAACAACAAGAAATACCAATTACATGTGAACAGCAAAACCATGGCGGAGAAACGAGCTGCCAGCCCCACAAACTGTGAACAAGCCGTCAACGAAATCGGTGGGCGACTCGGGAATCTCCACGGGCTTCCACCGCAACTGGGTCGGCGTGGCGGAGCTGTTCGATCGGTCGAATTCGCTCAAAAGCTTGCCATGGCTGGGGACCCGGGGCTTGAACGGTTCGTGGGTCACCGAGGGTTTGATCCGGTAAAGCCAACTGCCAAACAAAAACAACATCAGAGGTGTCGTATGGAAAATGGATTTGATTATTTGAAACGTTTTTTTTTTTTTTTTTTTTTTTTGGTTTAACCTGCGGAGATTGAGCTTGCGAGGGGAAGTGAAGGAGGTGCCGGAGATTTGCTCGGCGTAGAGGGAGTAAGGGCAGAGGAGGGGGCTGTTCTGGCCGTGAGGGAGAGCTCCGGCGACGGCCTCCGACGAGAAGCTGTTGCCGTACCCTGACTGGTACGACAATTCCTCTAACGAGTTTTCGTCACCCATCTATGGCGCTTCTAACGTTTTTTTTTGTCTTTTCTCAAGTAGGAAGAAAAGAGGGTGCGAGAGAGAGACCTGTTGAACTCAAAATGATCGAAAGGAGACAACTCTTGTGTATGGGGTAATCAATGATCATATCTTATGAGTTTTTATTTATTTATTTATTTTTGAAAAAAAAATCGGATAGGGATTCAAACGTTAGAGATAAGAGTGTGGATTTACCGAAGCAGCTTCTTTTTCTGGATTTTTTTTTTTTTTTTTGTTTTGCTGTTTTCTGGATTATTCCCTGTTGTTTGGATTTTATGGTCATTTTATTAAGACTCGTTCATTTTATTAATTTAAATTTTTAGTTTTAAATTTTTACAGTAAAAAATTAATAAAAAATATCACACTTAATTTTTTTTTATTAAAGTGAAAAGCTCTTAAAAAATATCACATCTCAACTCGAATTGAAAATTCGAATCTTAAAGTGAACGAGGTTAGAGTAATTTTGGAGTCATTCTCTCATGAACTTTAATGCTATGTTTGGTAAGAAAGAAAAAAAAAATAGGATAGAAAAGAAATATAGAAGTGATGAAAAATAGTAATGATGGAAAGGAAATTGATTTTCTTTTATGTTGTTTGGTATGAGAAGATTGAAAGAAAATGAGCTTACTTTCACTTGTTTGGTATTAGAAGTTAAATTGAGAGGAAAGAAAAAATCTAACTCATAAATTACTTTTATACCCTTAAATTTTTTGCTTGGATGTTGATGGAGAAAATGGTAGTTTAATAACTTTACTCACTTTAATGAGTTGTTCCCATTTTTCATTCTATTTTCTGCCCACTTGTGAAAAGAAAAAAAAATGGTGGGGCCTACATGTATTATTTTTCACTCTATTTCTCTTCTTTTCTCTTTTCTCTCCTATCAAACAACGTATATTTTCATTTTTCCTTCCAAAATCTCTCCACCTTCTTCCTTCCTTTTACTTTTCCTTCATACCAAACATACTCTAAACATTCTCATTTTATGTATTAGAAAAAAACTGTCATTTGTATTTTAAATTTTAACTTAGTTTCAGTTATGCTATGTTTGGTAGGAATAAAAGAAAATAAGATAGGAAAAAATATAAAAGTGATGAAAACTAGCAATGATGGAAAAAAATTAATTTTTTTTTATGTTTTTTTAGTACGAAAAGATGAAAAGAAAATAAAGTTATTCACTTGTTGTTGATATTAAAAGTAAAATTGAGAGAAAAGAGAAAATCTTACTCATAAATTACTTTTATACCCATGAATAATATTTGTAAAAAAAAATGTGAAAGGATAAAATTGTATTTCATGTAAAGCAATATAAACAATATATTTTTTCCTCCAAAATCTGGCCATATTTGAAAGGATAAAAAATAGGTAGGCTAAAATCTCTCATATTTTTCTTTTTTTACTTTCCTTTTCATTCTACCAAACAACCACTATAAGAGTTTTTCTTTCTTTTTTCTCTCCATCATTTTCTTTTCTTTTAATAATCCATCATACCAAACACACTCTTAATCTTATTTTTATTTGTGTTGAAAATTTAGGAGAAAAATTAAAAATAATTCTAAAATTGAGAGACACTAATGAGATTAACTCATTTTTTTTTAAAAAAAAAAAAAATTGAGAATTAAAAACTCTTACCATTTATAATGGAGTTAGGTGTGTAATTACCAAACTATGACTGGACCTACAATAGGGTATGTTTAATTATGATATGATTTTTTTGGATGAGAATTGTATTAAAAAAAACACTACCAAAATATTATCCCAAACAGAGAATAGAACAAAATAGAATGATAATCCATTCTTATCCAAATCCACTCTTATCCAAATCCACTTCAATCTTAAATCATCAAGCTTAGCGTTCTATCAAATTTTGCTTCTTACTGTCTTAACATGATTTTTTTTTTTGTTACATTTCAAAAAAAAAAAAACTAGTTTTTTTTAGTTATACGAGTTGAGAATCCATTTAAGCTCTGTTTAGTTAGAAAGATGAAGAGAAGAAAGAAAAAAAAAGTTGAAGGGATAGGAAGTATGAGGAATGAAGAGAATTATTGTAATCATTTACTTTGTTTAGATGGAGAGAGATAATTAAAAAGATAGATGAATGAAAACTTGTTTAATTATTATATTGTTCTTTTTATCATTTCATACTACACTTTTTGAAGAATAAAATGCTCTTTTTAAAATTTAATGGGTGGATTAAATAAATCCTCCTATAATAAGGAAAAATTGTTAAACTTACTCTTAAGAGTGCATTAATTTAAATTTTTACCACTCATTTTTTATTAATACTTTTTTAGTATAATTATTTGATTAAAAAAACTAATCAAGAGTAATTGATAAAATCATGACTCATACATTTTTAAGGTTTTTTTTTTCTCTTCAATGACTGGAAGGATGTAAAATTGTAAGTTCGGAAGGAAAGAGCCCCCTCCACCTCTCTTCTCCCTCCAACCAAAAATAGATTTGGACTCTCCCTTCATCCCGCTCTCTCCACCCCTCTCCGTCCCTTCATCCATCCCTCTCTCCTATCAAACATACACTAGTTGGGAGAGAAACAATGTCATTACCCAAAGAGTAGTTATATTTACACCTCAAAAATTCATAGATGTCCCCACTAATTAATATTCTTTGAATAAAAATTTAAAAGATATAATTTTCATAATAACTAATTTAACCCTCTCATACTCCACCTAATTTTAATCTTAATTTAATTTATAAAATAATACAATCTTTTAAACTATTAATTTCTTTTTTAAAATATTGCAAGTCCATTTACCTTTATTTATTAATTGTCTTCTTTTTCTTTTAAATAAAGTTTCCGTAAACATAAAAACAACTAGATGCATCCCTCCACCCCAACCATAGGCTTAGGGTTCGAGTCACCCTGAGCCTCACTCAAAAGCGGTGGTATTCCTCCCATTTTTGTGTCAAGAAAAGAAAAAAGATACGATTAAAAAAATGTATACATAATGATATTGATGCATATAAAAGCTCAAAGACTGTCACATATTCACATATGTATATTTACATACTTTAGCATTTGTTAACTTTTTAAGAGACATGCTTTTTTTTCCCCAGTTAGAACTTAGAACCTCCATTGAAATTTTCAAAGAATTTGATGGAGATGAACATAAAATTAGCTTTACCAAGAAATGTGGGGGTATGTTTTTTTTTTTTTTTTTTTTTGAAAATTTATTTTTTTAATTATAGTTAATATGGGGTGTACTCTTTTATTTCTTTGAAAAAAATACTATTTTTATTTATAGTTAAATGAGTGGAGTATATTAATAGGTTTTAATGTCATTTTAAAAGAGGATAAAATCATAATAAATATAAATTATGAATTAGTAGGATATTAATGAATTTTTAAGGTACAAACACTCTTACCCAAATTTTAACCTGCATATTATTATAGGACGATTTAGTTCGTTGATTTGAGTTTTTAATTCGAGTTGAGATTTAATTTTATGTGAAAACTTTTTATTGTAGTAAAAAAGTTAAATGTGATTATTTATGAAAATTTTTTACTATAATAAAACTTAAATTATAAACTCGAATAAGTGAAATGAACTGGGCTAAAATTCTTCGTTTTAGGAGCCTTAAATGAGTCGCAAAACGTTGAGCCCAACATCCAAGTCTAAAAAGCCCAACATAAGAAGGCCCAGAAACTTTAAATTGATTTTATTTCCATTTTTATTAAACGAAGGAAAAAGAAATTCAAATTTCAAATCCACGCTCCAACGGTCATATTGCTAGGGCTTCCGCATCCCCACCTCAAGATTCAGACAATATATAAACCCCTCAAAACCAAACCAGTTTCCCCTCAATTCACGAAATACTTTCAGACAATAAGAACGTTTCTATCAAAACATCTTGTTTTGAATCAAAATCTCTCTATCTCTCTCTCTTCAAGAAGACGATGGATTTCCACAGCCTCGCCAGGAAGGAGCTTCAGATTCTCTGCAAGAAGAACAAGATCCCCGCTAATCTCACCAACGTCGCCATGGCCGATTCTCTCGCTTCTCTTCAGCATGTAAGCTTCCTGTTAATCTTTGTTTGTTTGTTTATTTATTTCGATTGTCGATTTTCTTGTTTCGGTTGTCTGATTGGAAAAGAATTTTGAACTGGATTTTTCTTCGATTGTCTAATCGGAAAAGAAATTTGAACCGATTTTTTTACTATTATCTGATTGGAAAAGATTTGGATTTTCGTTCGATTGTCTGATTGGAAAATAAATTTGAACTTGATTTTAGTTCCATTAAATCGGGTTGCGTTCTGAGATTTCGGAAATTGGATTTCTAGTTCTCATATTGAATTTCTCAAAATTTAGAGGAATTGACGATCGATTTGTCAAACAGAGGATTCTGTTTTGGTTATGTGGAAACTCGAGAGTTTTTGTTTCACAGAAATGACTGAATAATTCTACTTCCGTTTGGACGCCCGTATTCTGTTCGATCTTGTTTTGAAACGATGAAAATTTTTAGTAGGAATGAGAGTATTATGTTATTATGTTTGGATGCCCATATTCTGTTCGATCTTTATTATTATTTTTGTTTTTAATTTTTTGCTTCAGTCAACGGAAATGAACTGAATCGTTTTTATTAGATTTGTTGGTTGCATATTTCTGATTTATGGTATTCTTGCAAATTATTTTTCTAGGTTGAAGGGCTCGAAGAATTCTTGAATGAGTCCAAATCTGAATCCCAACAATTTCCTGAGGGAGCTTTGATCGGATCACCAGATGCTCCTCGAACATCTTGCAGAACCTCAACTAGTAGGAAACCAATCAGCGACGAACCAGAAAGCTCGCAAATCCTCACTCGCACATGTCATGGAACAAGGCGAGGAGTTGTTGAAGAAATGGACCAAGAAAGGACTGAGGTTGTTCCCAAAACTCCTGCAGCAAGGAGCAGTAGAAGGGGGAGGCCTGCTTCTGCCCGGCAAAAGACAGAGTCCCAGAAGGATGAGAGCTCGGTGCAGAGAGCATGTAGCACAAGGCGAGGAGTTGTTGAAGAAATGGACCAAGAAAGGACTGAGGTTGTTCCCAAAACTCCTGCAGCAAGGAGCAGTAGAAGGGGGAGGCCTCCTTCTGCCTTGCAAAAGACAGAATCCCAGAAGGATGAGAGCTCGGTGCAGAGAGCATGTAGCACTAGGCGCTCAGTCAGGTTGTTGGAGAAGACCATGGAGAAATTAAGTCTCGTCAAGGATAAAAAGATCCAACCTATGAAGATTGATGACAATGATTCAAGCGTCACTATGTCTGGTAATTTTATGTTTGATCTTTTTTTGGAAAAATGCCTAGTCTTGTTTGTTTTTTGGGAGAAGTAATCAGAGTTGGGATAAACTATGAGCGTATTTTGGGTTCAGAAGATCTATTTATTAGCATAGATGTTTTGATTTTATGCTTGCCTGAAAACCCACAGTTTATTACATGACATTCTCTTACACATTTGTTGATATGAACCAGGTACCAGATAATTTTATGTTTGATCTTTTTTTGGAAAAATGCCTAGTCTTGTTTGTTTTTTGGGAGAAGTAAGCGTATTTTGGGTTCAGACGATCTACTTATTAGCATAGATGTTTTGATTTTATGCTTGCCTGAAAACCCACAGTTTATTACATGACATTCTCTTACACATTTGTTGATATGAACCAGGTACTAATGGATCATCATCAGAAGTAGGTTCCGGAGAAGAAAAGACCGTAGATTTGGAAGTTTCCTCTGTATTGAAATCAGATGGATCGCCTGAGATCCAAATCGATATGAATAATAATCATATTCAAGAGAAGAGAGAAGATCATGTCTCTGAACTTGAGGAGTCAAAGTCGAAATCAGAGTTGATGGATTTGGTTGAAAAGTCGGTTGAGAATATGGATGTTATTGAGGAAACTTTTGGTGACAAAGGTGAGATCATACTTCATATTTATTAATCAAGATTTTAATATGCTTTTAGTCATGTGGATTTGTGGTTTTCTCATTATTCTTGTCTATTGACATTGAGTATTTTGCAGAAATAAACAGTGTCCAACTCGCCAATTTCTCTTATGAGACTCAGAATTCGCATAGTGAAGACTCCAAGGCTGAGCAGGATTTGGGAAGTGAAGATCCTTTAGCTGCTGAAGTTTTGGATGATGTGTCTGTTAACATCATTGCTCAAGACATTGCCCCTAAGTCTTCACTTAGACTAGAAGAGAATGAATTCTCGAATGTGAAAGAATCTGTGGAACCAATTCCTTTCAATACGAGTTCCTCTTGTGTTCAAGCTGATAAATCTGAGACTTTATCAAGTGAAGCATCTGCGGTGCCCGAAACCAAAAGTTGGACGATTAAGTCCCCCGATGGTCAAAGTCATATACTTACTAGCATTGGCCCTGACATGCGTCTGACGGAGGATGATTATCAGGGGAAATTTGATTTTGAATCAGAATCCATCACAGAAGAAGAGCATGATGATGACAGCTGTGAAGAAGAATTTGCAGATACAGAGGCTTCAGATCAAAACTCGTCTGAACATCTGGAGCACATCAGTGACGAGAAGGTTGAAACAGAAGAGAAAGAGGCTTCTTTGGTTGACGTCAATGTTGTTGAAGCAGAAGTTGCCATTGCAGAGAGTAGTTACCAGAGAAAGTGCGATTTTGAATCAGAATCTGTCACCGAAGAAGAGACGGAAGAAGAGACTGGTGATGACAGCTCTGAGGAGGAATCCATGGAAAGTGAAGCTTGGGACATAGAATCTACGGATACTGAGATTGGCAGTGATGACAATGCTGAATCGGAAGAAACGAATTTAGAGGCTTCCTTGGTTGATATTGTTGTTGCTGAAGCAGAGATGGACATAAAAACACAGTCTCAGTTTATATGTGATGCGGATGATGCAAGCATGAAAAACTTTACCTGTTCTGGAGCTCTGGTAGATGTTTGTGTTGTCTCGGCTGAAGAATTCACCACAATTACAAGTGAACACCTTCCAGCTTCTTTGAAAGAAACCAGTCCTGCTCAGCATATGATCTCTGGCGGCAGTAAAGTCACCACCAAAAGTCCATTGCCATCCTTTTCTGCTGACCAACCTTCAGGTCAGTTTCCTCGGCCAACTTTGCCGACGCCAAGCAAATCTTCGAGCAAGAGCCATCCAATAATTCAGATGATTACTGATGCTTTGGATGAAAACGAAGAAAACACGGTGGCGCAAGATGAGGTCAAGAAAAATAAGAATCCTACTGATGACATTTGTAGCATGCCAAAGCTATATGAGGGTACTAGTCTGAGGAAGCTGCAGAAAATGCTCAAAGAAAAATTGCACATTGAAAATGAAAAGAAGGTGAGAACAGTCTTTTAGTTCCTTTCTTGTTCTTTAAATTCCCTCCTAACTGCATTTAGACTCCGCTATTGGTCTGTTTCTGATTTTGTGATTGCGCTCATTGATGTGCTGCAGGTAGGGAAGCCAAGAGTCGCCTTGCAGACGCTGCCCGAGAACCGTATGGCTGCAGATGAACCTCAAAAGGAGAACTAAATGCCTCTAAAGGGGTAGACCTTGGTTGGCTTGGGGGTCAGTTTTGGGATGGTTAAAATCTTGGTCAATTTTGGGAAGACCTTGGTTGGCTTGGGGGGGTCAATTTTGGGATGGTTAAAACCTTGGTTTGCCTCATTATATGGATGTCAATTTTTATCGATGTTAATGAATGTCAGACAATAATGTTTCGGATCCTTCTATCAAGTCATACTTTGGATCCTTATACTTGTCATGGATGTCAGACAATAACATTGTGTCAGGATTGGATCACAAATTATTTTAATTTTTTATCATTAGATGATATTATATCCAACCACATTCTTGGTAATGTCACATTTCTGTGTGCTTTTGAATCTTGTTTCTCTGCATTTAGTCTGTTTGGATTCAAGCAAGTAGTTGAGCTTAAGTAGTACTGACTACTGAGATTCCGCGGTATTGCCTTTGTTGATTCCTGGTCTTCTTTTGAAGTTGGGAATTTGTTTTGGTACATATTTTTTTGTTATATATAAACAAGTTGGGCCCATCTCACAGTCTAACTTACCAATTACGAAAAGTTTATGTAGTGCATTCTGTGCAAAAACCGTGGGGAAATCTCGTCTATTTCTAGTCAAAATTAAAAATTCGGGGTCTGAATCACGAAACACGCATAAGTTTATTGTGTACCAATTGAAAGAAACCTTTGAAGTTCTTTCGGTTCATGGTCTCTTGGTGGACTTAAGTCTTCGTGTATATAAGACCAAAACACTGACAAAAACGTTGAATTTGAATTTTTACGAGAGAGAAAATACTATAGTAATAGAATTTGAGTTGTGAAAAAAAATAAGGCCTTAGATTGCATTGAGCTCAACGCAAATGCATACTGAAAGCATGGACAAAAATTTCACCGAAATTTCTAAAATTTCGGTGGAAATTTCATATTTTTGAGGGTCCGAATCATAAATATCGGTTATCGGTCAAAATGTTAATATGGGTTTGCATACAAAGTAGTTGGGGCAAAATATCAGGAAATTTCAGGAAATTTTGAAAATAAAATTTTAAAGGTTTTTTAAAAAAAAAAATTTGCTATATAATATCTATTTTCTTACATTATTTCTTTTATCGTATAGTAAAGAGAGAGCGAGGAATATCAAGAATATAAACATTTGATGAAAAAATTGATGAATTTGGGTTCTAATTATTACAACTCTGTCAAGAGACTCCTAACGTTCATTATCCATATAATCATAATTTTAGAAACTACGATAGATATGAAATTTTCAATTATCCTCATCCGAACATACCACCATCATCTCTAGCAAACGATTGAGAGAATACACAATTTCTAGTTGATAAAAATTACAGTGGGAATGGATCAAAAAATCTTCATGTGGCATGTTCATAACTATGTTCGACATTATTCAAATAACATGTTATAATACCAATATTGTTTGAATCAAGATGGGATCCCGACCACGTTTGAGCCTTATAGAATTTCCTTTTGGTATTAAGAAATGTAATATGTATAAGGTTTTTTTTTTTTTTTATCTAAAACTTGTTTATTTATGTATCTTTTTAATGTTGATGCTATCAAAAAGTATTAAAAATATGTTCTAATGTAAATTTTCGTCAACTCTGTAAATTTTTCTGATATTTCTACAAATATCGGTATTTTTTCTGATTTTTCCGTAAAATTGGAGTACCAATATATCTACTGATATTAATATTTTCATCCTTGACTGTAAGTTGATTTGGTGTTTACTCAATTATCGGTAAGGTTAGTTTCTAACTGTTGCATCTGATCAAAATCATATAAGATTAAAAACTTATGTACAATTCACGGTAAAGATTAGATAATTGGAAATAAATAATTATTGTTTTTTTTTTTTTCTGGGGGTAGAAACTTCTTTTTAGATATTTGTAATTAGTTACAATAGAAGGGATGCGCTAAACTAATCGTTTTAGTATCATGATTGTTAATTTGTTGTCAATGAACATAATCATTAAAAATTCGGTATGATTGTTGTTTCAGCCAAAAAAAGAAAAACCAAAGCACAATGGTTTGTTTGGTTGGTTTTGGTATTAATTGTTGTAGATGTGTTGTTTACTTGTTTTTGAGTTTTTATTTTTTATTTTTAAATGTCTTAAAAATATTTTCAGATTTTCTTTTAATGTTTGTAGTTTCTAATTAATTAAAAATATAATTATAAAAATGACATGTTTGCGTCTTAAAAAAACTCTTAATATTTTTTAAAATATTTTTTAAAATGTGAAAATATCATTTTAATATTATACAACGGATATTATCAAGCCTTACAATATAAAAAGGAAAATTGCAAAAATTAAGGAGCATAGAGATCGGTTTGTCAAATCACAAAAGGTGTGGGCAACAGTGGGACCAGAAACTCATATTACTTAAAAGTTAGATCCCACAACTGCTTTAAAAATATTAGTTTAGGCCCCACAAATTGAAAGTTCTTATCGGATTTTGCCATTTTGGTGCAGCAATATACTAACACCAAATCAGGTAAGACGGTCCCGTCAGAGTTTAATGCCAAGTAGGCCACTGATTTGAAGAGCTCTAATCAACGTTCATACGGACAACGGATTGAAGCGGCCATTATTAATAATAGAGGAAGACTCACGGGATATATTAATAATAGAGAAAGACCACTGTATATATTAATAATTAAATGTAATAAAAGCTCATTTCATAAAACTATTATAGTTAATATATAAAATCCCTCGGCTAAATTAATGTTGCGTTTTGTTAGTGTATTCGTATCATAATTTAAATTATAATTTTTTAATTTTTTTTTTTAAAAAAATTTTTAATTTTAAATTATAATTTTGAATTTATAAATTAAATTTCATTTTACAATTCGAGAATTTCTAATTTTTTTCAAAAATTAAATTATAATTACAATTTGCCCGCTTGTTTCCGTTTTCGTTTTCGTTTTTCAAATTTTTCGGAGAAAATTTAAAAACGGAAAATGAAAACGTGTTTGGGAGGAATCTTTCCAAAAACAAAAACGTTTTTGGATTTTTCTGAAAAACTCAAGAAAAAATGAAAACGGATTTTTTCCGTTTTCATTTTCTTGTTTTCATTTTTTTTGTTTGTTTTCAGTTTTCAATTCCTAACTAACATATATATATTCTTATATTAATATATTTATTTAGTATTAAAATATATTAATATATTATTATTTAATATATAATTATACATATATATAAATTAATATTGGTCGTTTATTTAGTATTATTTATTTAATATATTAATATATTTATTTAATACATTATTATTTAATATATTTAATATTATTATTTTTTAATATATTTAATAGTATTATTTATTTAATATATTATTATTTAATATATTTAATATTATCATTTAAATTTAATATTATTTAAATATATTTAAATAATTTTAAATATATTATTATTTAATATATTTAATATTATTATTTATTTAATATATTTAAATTATTATTTAATTAATTTATTTAATATATTTATATTATTATTTTTTAATTATTATTATTTAATATATTTAATAATATTATTTATTTAATATATTTAATATTATTATTATTATTTTAAATATTATTATTCTTTTAACCAAAATAATCTCTAATATAACTAAAAAAACTTTCAATTAAAAAATGATTCCAAAATAAAATATTTTTCACTTTTGGAACCAAATCCAAACGCCATTAGAATCACTTTATTTTTTATCTATTCTTTTCTAAATTAAAATTTAATTTCTTTTCCCCACTGATGAAAAAACATCCTATCGGAAAATGAAATTTTTTTCAAAAAAAAAAAATAGTTCAGAAAAACAACATAGAATCTTCTTTTTTTGAATAATAATATATATAACATAGAATCTTTTTTGCAATAATTATATAACGTGGCGAAAAATGATATTTTTTTAAAAAAAGCCGGTTTATAACTAAAAATAAATTAACGGTAATATATTTGACTTTAGCCGTTAGATACTTTATTATTTGAAGCTTTTGATAAAATTTAATTTGAGATGAAAAAATCCTATCGGAAAATGGCATTTTTTTTTCAAAAAAAAAAATAGTGAGAAAAGCTATCGCCTGTTTTTGACCGGTGTTAGTGGTAGTTATTGCAGCGTTGTACGTGGCGAAATGATAGTTTGCCGACATGAGCCGGTTTGTAGAGAGATATATTAATGCTCCTAATATCTGTACGATTAATATTTTATCATTTTCTACGTGTCCAGTCAATAGAATTTTGCAATTTATACACTCTAAAATATCCCCCACTTTATAAATTTAAATTTTTAATTTTAATTAAAATGTGATATTTTTATAAAATTTTTTATTATAATAAAAAAATTAAATAAGATATTTTTTGAGAATTTTTTAATATAAAAATTTAAAATTTAAAATTTAAATTAATAAAATAAATAATGCTTGAATATTCCGTGATTGCCCCTCCAGGAATTCTTCATTGTGGTCGTCATGTCGTTTTGAATAAACCCACTTTGACTTGAGGGAACAAAAACATAAGTGAAACAGTGAAAGAATGAAAGATCTCCATCAATATTGAATGTTTTAAAATCCTAGAGATTGTTTTTCAAGATTATGTTATAGAGTTATTGGATTTTTTCAAACGATCTAAAAGAGATTTGAATTGTGGTTGATGGCGTAGGTTATGGTTGTGAAAACAGGATGTTCATCTTGTTCTTTAATGTTTTTAAGTTAGGTAATTTGAGTGTAGATTTTGAGTTAAGTTTGAGTTATAACTTGAGTTAAAATTGTAACTTGAGTTTATATTTAGTTGTGTACATTTGAGTTATGGTTTGAGATAATAATCTTTTTTGAGTTTGTGTTTGAGTAAGTCAAAACTTGAATTTGTATTTAGATAGTATTTTAATAAAAACTCAATGGTGATAAAAAATTTTAATAGGGTATATGGGTCTAGTTTTATTCGTCCTTTTATTGTCAACGACAGAAAAAAAAATCATCTCAATCAAAGTTAAAACGAAAAAGTTATAGCATTTTTAAGAATAGAAAAAATAATGTTCATTAACTTCAACTCGAGTTTATGAACTCGAGTTTAACGGGAAACTTGAACTCAAGTTTTAGTTCCAAACTCAAAAGAACATAAACTCGAATAAAGTTAGAACTCGAGTTGTTTTTTTTTTTAGTTTTTCACTCAAAAACTAGTTCCCCGAATGGGCCTAAGGGTTTGTTTAGTTATATTTTTTGAGTTATAGTGATTTGAGTGTAGATTTTAAATTAAATTTGAATTATAATTTGAGTTTAAATTGTAACTTGAGTTTGTGTTTAAATGTGTACATTTAAATTATGATTTAAATTAAGATTCTATTTGAGTTTAAATTGTAACTTTAATTTTTATTTAGACGTGCACATTTAAATTATAATATAATGTAAATTTACTACTGATAGTCGTGGTATAACGGTGAAATATGATTTATGAAGGCTCTCTTTTCTGTCTTTTTAAGTGTTGATTATCATTACGCGTTATGATTTGCCGTGAGGTTGTAATTATACCTCTCAATTTATCAAATATGACTTGGGTCTGTGATTTTAATCTCACTGGGGTTAATTAATGAAATAATGAGTCAAATTACTTTTTGTTCCACCTATAGTTTTAATAAATTGTAAATTGACCGTTGAATAGGGGTTTGAGAACACTACTAAGCTCCTTTTTCTTTTTTTTTTTTATAGAAAAATTTTATTTAATAATTAAGTCGGTACATATTTTAATATAGTCATAAATGAACACTAAATACAAGAGTATTTAATTATGAATAAAAATTAAATTCACTAGTGAAGATGAATAAAATATAAAAAAATACAAATACTATATCTAATAGAAAAAGAGATTTATTAATAATAAAGTGCAATAAAAACTCATTTTATAAAATTACTATAATTAATGTATAAAAATAGTCGACTAAAATTAAAAAATTTAGAGCATTAGAATCACTTATAAAAACATAAAATCTCTTTTTTTCTACTAATAATATATATAACGCATATTAAAAATGTTATTTTTTCAAAAAAAAAAAATCTTTAATATTAGGGGTGTAAATCAGCCGGATAGGGTAGGGTTGAGCCGAAAAATTGAGCCTACCCGACTAGTGCGGGTTGAGAAAATTTTAGGTCACGACACTCTCTTAAATCTACAAACCCGCAACCTTTCGGGTGATCTCGGGTAGGATCGGATTACTCGGGTTATTCGGATTGGTGATCTCAATGACCACATGATCACTTTTTAATCAATTAATATATACTTATTATAGAAGAAATCATTATCAAACAAAACATGTATTTCCTTCAAGAGGGGGTCTAAATGCAAGGTGAACAATTAAAACACTCACTTTGAAATCAAACACTTCCAATATAAATAAAGAATGTCTTAATTCAACAACTATAGCATACAAGTATTTTTTACACAAACCGTGAATCCAAAACATAAATAAGTTAATAGTTTAAATGCATAAAGTTCATAAACTTATGAAAGTAAGAATTTGAAGTGTTGGACATTATTTTACCTACTTTAAACATGTTCAGCCGGGTAGGGTTACCTTGGGTTCATGTAATCCCACCCAGCCCCCTACCCGTGCAGTGCGGGTTAGGCATAATTAAAACCGAAAATTAAATAAAAAAATTAGAAACTCATAATTTTTAGATAGGATCAACTCAGCTCAATCAGATTCGTCAAGTTTGAGGTGATTTCTTATAACCCTATTTAATATAACTAAAAAATAAATTAACGGTAATGTATTTTACTTTTAACCGTCAGATTCTTTTTTTATTTGACGATTTTGGTAAAATTTTATTTGACCCCACCGATGAAAAAATCCTGCGTGGTAGTTATCTAAAGCGTTGTACGTGGCGAAATGATATTTTGAAGAGTTTAATGCCAAGTGGGCCACTGATTTGAAGAGCTCTAACCAACATTCATACGGACAACGGATTGATGCGGCCATTACACAAAAAAAAAAAAAAAAAAAAAAAAAGTTCTTATTTTCAAATTTTTGTTTTCCAAGCAAGTAAGAAGTAAAGTTGTTTTGTAGATCTATTTATTTCATTCATTTAAGTTTAAAATTTAAATTTTATTACAATTTTAGAAACAATTAATCTATTCTTTTATAATAAAAATTTCTCACGTAAAATCACATCTTAATTTAAATTAAAAATTTAAATTAACGAATTCAACAGGCCTACAGAATAATACAAATTTATTACTAGTGATTATGGTATAATGGTGAAATATGATTTATGAAGGCTCTCGTTTCTGTCTTTGAAAAGTGTTGATTCTCATTATGCGTTATGATTTGTTGTGTGGTTGTAATTATATCTCCCACTTTGTCAAATATAACTTGGACGTGTGATTTTAATCTCATTAGGGGTTAGTTAATGAAATAATGAGCCAAGTTGCTTTCTGTTCCACCTATAGTTTTAATAAATTGTAAATTTGAATAGGGACTTAAGAACACTACTAATCTCCTTTTTTTAATAATTAAGTCGTTACAGATTGTAATATAGTCGTAAATGAACACCAAATACAAGAGTATTTAACTATGGATAAAAATTCTACTAGTGAAGACAAATGAAACACAAAAAGAAATACAAGTACCATACCTAATAGAGAAAGACCCACTCAATATATTAATAATAGAGTGTAATAAAAGCTCATTTCATAAAACTATTATAGTTAATATATAAAATCAATCGACTAAATTAATGTTGTGTTTTGTTAGTGTATTCGTACTATGATTTGAATTATAATTCATAACTCATTACAGTATTTTTTCTCATAAAAATATATGTAAATTGAAAATAATTTTAAATTATAATTTTAAATTAACAAACTAAATATCCACAAAAATTTAGGGCCTGTTTAATTCGCTTATTAGAGTTTTTAATTCAAATTAAGATGTGATTTTATGTGAGAACTTTTTTTATAGTAAAAAAATTAAATGTAATTATTTGTGAAAATTTTTTACTATAATAAAACTTTAAATATTAAATTTAAATTAATAAAATAAACAAGACTTTAAAAGATTAGAATCACTCGTAACAACATAGAATCTCCTTTTTCTACTAATAATATATATAACGCATAATCTCTAATATAACTAAAAAATAAATTAACGGTAATATATTTGACTTTGGCCGTTAGATACTTTTTTTATTTGACGATTTTGATAAAATTTAATTTGACCCCACTGATGAAAAAATCCTATCCGAAAATGGTTTTTTTTTTTTTTTCAAAAAAAAAAAGTAGTGAGAAAACCTATCGCCTGCTTTTGACCGGAGTTAGCGGTAGTGATCTGCAGCGTTGTACGTGGCGAAATGATATTTTGCCGACATGGAGCCGGTTCCTAGTATCTTCTGTACGATTGATATTTTGTCATTTTCTACATGACATGTCTATAGAATTTTGTCATCTATATATTCTAAGATCCGTTTGGTTTAAAAATTTAAATTATGTGATTTAAATTATTTTTAATTTATATTTATTTTTTATAAAAAAAATTACTATAACGAATTATAAATTATAATTTAAATTGAAAGATGAATCCTCTGACTAAACATTCACATATTCCGTGATGACCCCTCCAGGAATCATCGTATTCATTATCATCGTCATGTCGTTTTGAATAAACCCACTTTGACTTGAGGGCACAAAAACAAAAGTGAAACAGTAAAAGAATGAAATATCTCCATCAATATCGAATGTTTTAAAATCCTAGAGAACCATTCTTTTTCAAGATTATGTTATAGAGTTAATGGATTTTTTCAAACGAGCTGAAAGGTATTTGAATTGTGGTTGATGGCGTAGGTTATGGCTTTCTGCCTCCAATTGGAAGGTGGTTATGAAAACAGGATGTTCATTCTAATTTGATAGGCTCTTTATTTTATTTTTTTTAAAATAACGGGTCGACTACTCTTTATTATTATAACTCTTTATTTAGTAGGTTTTTTATTCTATTTTTTTAAAATGACGGGCCTTAAACACTTTTTTTTTTTTAAAATTTCGGCCTTTATCCCATTTCTTCAGGAATGGTGGGCTGTTAATACAATTATAAGAGATTAAGGGGTTATTTTTTTGTAACGAAATTTTAAAAAAATTTAAATTCATGTTATTTTATAAAATTTGAGTTTGAAATCGAGTTTAAGGTTAAACTTGAGTTTAAGGCCTCGTTCAGTTTAAGTTCTCATTCAAAAAAGCTCTCAGTTTATTTTTTTTCTGATTAAAAGCTCTCACATAAAATCTCAAGTCAAATTAAAAACTCGACAATAAGTTTTCATATTCTTATAAAATAACTCATCAATGAACAATATTTTTATATTTTAAAAATACCATTTTTTCGATTTAATTTTTTTAGATGATTTTTTTATATGCATTCTAGCGAAAAGCGAATAAAATGTCACCCATATACCCTATTAAAATTTTTCATTACCATTGAGTTTTTATTAAAATACTATCTAAATACAAATTTAAGTTTTTGATCCGCACAAATACAAACTCAAAAAAAATCTCAATTCAAATCATAACTCAAATGTGCACATCCAAACACAAACTCAAGTTACAACTTTAACTCAAGTTATAACTCAAACTCAACTCAAAATCATCACTCAAGTCACCCTAACTCAAAAATAAAAAAGAACAACCCCTAAGGGTTTGTTCAGTTATATTTTTGAGTTATGGTGATTTGAGTGTAGATCTTGAGTTGAGTTTGAGTTATAATATGAGTTTAAGTTATAACTTGAGTTTGTGTTTGGATGTGCACATTTGAGTTATGATTTGAATTAAGAATCTATTTGAGTTTATATTTGAGTGGGTCAAAACTTAAATTTGTATTTAAATAATATTTTAATAAAAACTCAATGGTGATGAAAAATTTTAATAGGGTATATAGGTGAGATTTTATTCGTCTCTTCGTTGTGAACGCATAGAAAATAAATCATCTCAATCGGAATTAAAACGAAAAAATTATAACATTTTTAAGAATAGAAAAAATATTGTTCATTAACTTGAGTTTGAGTTTAAAAACTTAAGTTAAAAGGAGAGATTTGAACTCATATTTTAGTCCCAAACTCAAGTTAAAATTTGAGTTCAAACTCAAATTTTACAAATAAACATGACTTTGAATAAAATTATAATTTGAGTTTAAATTTTTTTAAAAATTTTACTCTTAAAGAACAAGCTCTAATAATTGTAATTTAATTTGGCGAAAAACGTAGATTATAAGATAAGGGAATCATAGTGCTAAAAAAAAAGGAAAAAACACCACTTTTGAGTTTAATTTGTGACTATACTTGCTAATTAAGTGAAGAGTCGTTTACTTCACATTTGAGTTTTTGATTCGAGCTGAGATGTGATATTTTTTGATAATTTTTATTATAGTAGAAAATTTTAATGTGATATTTTTTTAAAATTTTTTATTGTAAAAATCTAAAATTAAAAATTCAAATCGATAAAGTGAATGAGGCGTTAATAAGTATCACTTTAAAAGGAGACAATTGTTTTCCACCACTTCTTGCATTTACTTTTTAACAATATTATTGGTATAAAGTCTAAATTACTTTCTTATACATTAATACTAAGGTTTCATTCTCTCTCATCGTCACCGTACGAAGGAGAGAGAAAGGAGAGAATGGGGACGAGAAGAGATAAAAAAGAGATAAGAGGAAAACATGTGGCGGTTGGGGTAGGGTTAAAAAAAATGGCGTTTCCCTATTATTGACATTTGGACGTGATAATTGGGAGGACCAATAATGTAAATTTTCTTTTTATTAGATTTTTTTCAGGAAAAAAATCTTATAAGTAAATTTCTTAGCGATTTTCTCTAAAATGATTTTTTCCACTAGTAAGATTAGTTTTAACCATTAAGTTTGATTAAAATTAAATTAAAATAAAAATTATAAAATAAATAATTTTTAATATATATTTAATTTTAATTCTTTATTCACAAAGAGAAGTCCCATTCTAACCTGGAGGCACTTTCTTTATCTAAAAAGAAAATCTCTAAATATTTAAATCCGTTTGATAATATTTTTAAAATAATTTTATTTTTAATAAAAAATAAAAATAAAATTATTTTAAGAATAATTTTAAAATCAATGTTGAAATTTAGTTAGTTTTTAAGAAATTATTTTAATAATAATAAAAAATAAAATTATATTTAGTTATAATTATTAATTAATATATTATAATATTATTAATAAATACTAAAAAATAAAAACTAAAAAGAAAAAATAATTTTTAATTTCTTTTAAAAAATTCTTTTTACTGTTTTTTATTTTCATTTAAAATATTTACTAAATAAATAAGATTTATGAATATTTTTATTTTATTTCTTAAAAGGTGTAAAAAAGTTTTAAAAAATAAGTAAAAATCAATTCTAAACGTCACTTTCCAATGCGACGTTTGATAAAAATAAAAAACAATAAAAAAAATAAATTGAACAAAAACAATCAAACAGTGTCGACTCGTTCCTTATTATACACGCTTCGGACGCTGAAAAGAAGCCACCACGCTCTCTCTCCGTACGACTTTCTTTATCCTCTCATTTCACGACACTCTTCTTAAGAACTAATCCAATCTCCTTTTCTCTCACCTCTCTCTCTCTCTCTACGTGTACTCTAACGTCTAGCCATGGCGAAGGCATTCCTCCCACTGTTAATCCTGATCCTCTGCGCCCAATCCCACGGCCGCTTCATCTCCGACCAATCCTCACAGTCGGATCTGGTCTCCGATGGCCTCCACGATCTCCGCGAAGCTCAGCCGTCCTTCCTCCGTCTCAACCCCGCGCTATCCGATTTCGGAGCCGAGTCGACCTGCGAGCAGTCGTACGGGTTCTTGCCGTGCACCACCACCGCGCTCGGAAACCTGTTCTTGATACTCGTCTATGGCTACCTCATGTTCACGGCCGCCACTTTCCTCTCCAATGGCAGCGAGCTCCTGCTCGAGATCCTTGGGCCCGGCATCGTCGGCGGTTTGTTCCTTCCCGTTCTCGGCGCGCTTCCTGATGCCTTGCTCATTCTAGGTAAATCTTCACTTCTTCCCTCCGACTTTGATCTGTTTGGTTGCCGAGAAAGTGTGGAAACGGAGAATTAAATTAGTAAAGAGGAAAGTTTTAATCCTGTTGGATCTAGTATTGTTTGCGAATCGTCCTGTTGCGACCCTTGCTGTCTGCTGATTTTCATTATTTGTTGAATCCTCATTTTTGTTTCCCGAAATTTATTTTTATTTAATCGGATAATATTCTTATTTTTCCTTTTCTGGAATAAGCATCTTTCTTGAACTATACACCTGATTCGAATCGATTCCTAAGCATGACCTGTAAATACTGAAGGAAAAAGCAAATAAGAATCAGTTGCTATAGATTTCCTTTTCCTTTTTTTTTTTTTTTTTTTTTTTTTTTTTCCTCTCAATTAAAATAGAAGTAACAAAGTCAAACATTTTATACATGTATTTTTTAGGAGACTTATACGATAGGTATGAAAAAAATTGTATAATTACGAGTCGTCAAATTCTGTTTAGACTCTATTAAATTGTATTTTTTAATATGATATAGTTTTAATGTGATTTAACAGAATTTTAAAAGTCTATATTTTTATATGCTCTTTATTATATATATATGTGTGTGTGTGTGTGTGTGTGTGTGTGTGTGTGTGTGTGTGTGTGTGTGTGTGTGTGTCTGGAAGTATTGGGTGCTAACCTTTTGCTGAAGAAACGTTCAATTGATCTATAATTTGAGCGTATGTGGACAGTATGAAAGTGTTGGCACATAATGCTGTTTCAGAATCTTTATACAACGGAGCTGAAAACTTCAGTTACCATGTTCTGTTAAATGTTCATACAATTGCTTGCGTGCCCAATCCATTTATTCTCTTGAATTTGCTAATTTTAAGTCTTTCCTCGTTATTTTTCAGTGATATCAAATAGGGATTGAAACCACTACTACTACCACTATTGTATTATCGTGGATATTATCATTTAGTATTATTATTAGCATCATTTATTTATTTTCTTTTCTGTTCGTGAAGTGCATATTATAAAGGGTTTTACTTGGTTGTATGGGAATACCCCTTTTCAGAAATAAATGGGCCAAAAACTAGCATTCTCATATTTAATATTTGTCTCTGGATAGTAAGACTATCAAGAGATTCTTTTAATAGCTACTATGATTTAATAAGATGGAAACAAGAATTTGAAAGAGGGATATAATAACACTTAGCATATGTTAATTTGGATAATCTCGTCTTGTTATTTGTTACTGAAAATAATGGATAACTTAATTGAATAAGAGTCTACTGATTAAGAGAAACAGCCCGTTAAACGGTTGCTATAGTGTAATAAATAATGTATTTCTTACTCTCATTTGGGCAAGTTAAATGGTGTACATACTAAAAGCTTAGCTTCTTAACTGATATGATCCCCCTTCCTCTTGCCTTGTTTCTTTTTTTAGTATCTGGACTTTCTGGAAGCCCAGAAACTGCTCAAAGTCAGGTCTCTGTTGGAATGGGCTTGCTGGCTGGGTCAACTGTACTGCTCCTCACTGTGATATGGGGAACCTGTATTATTGTTGGGAAGTGTGATATCGAAGGTTCGGTTGCAAGAGATGGAAAGGATACAAAAGGATTTAGCTTGACTGGTATGTCCCTATTTTCTGGAAAGGTCTTGCTTATGATATCCGACTAATGAAGGTAGTTAATGTGTTGCTCAATATCGCTATTTGTTTCCTTTTTTTTTTTTTCCTTCCCTAAAGGGAGGAAAAGATTGGCTTTAACCTCGCTCCTAGAGCAGCAAGGAAATCTCACATGATGCGTAATTAAATACATATGATAGTGAAGGCATATAGACAAACAAGTCCAAGGATTTTTTTGATAATATTTGTGGTTTTCTGTATGTAAAAGAAATCTATATGTATATAATACTTTCAGCCATTTTATTTTTATATTTTCAAAACACAGAGAAACCATTCTGTCAGTAGAAACTGCTGCTTAGTTCTAGAATTAATAACCTAACAAGAAAAGAGGGGGGAAAACCTGTTTGATAAACATTTGTATGCGTGTGTCCGTGTGCAGGGACGTAGCCAGACTTTTCTATCCAGTGGGGGCACAAATAAGCATAAAATTTATAAACTAACACAATATAAAATAAAGCAACTTTTTTTTTTTTTTTAGCTTGGTTTGAATTAGGATATTCTTTGAACCAATCACGGAGAAAACGTCTTGGTTTTTTCCCACATTGTGTATAGGGAAATTTATGATCTTTAGGCTAAGAGGGACCATTTAACAAGTTTGCTCTTCAAACATCATCCGAATAATTACATTATAATCCAAAATTGGAATTCTTAACCCAGGATCTGCCAGAAGTTTATAACCGTCAAATTCCTCTCTACTTGATTTTTCATTATTATCATTTTAATCTACGGGGAACGGTGACTCCAATGTTCTTTTAAAATATATTAACATAACTGTTCAACATACAATTTTTAAAAAATAAAATAAAAATTTAACAATCTATTAAACTATTTTGCATATTATGGTAAAAAAAATATTATGTATATTCAAACAATATCATAAAAAATAAAAAACAAAACAAAACAAAAGTTAATAGATCTCTAAATTTACATACCTTAAAGTTTGAGGAAGATAAGTTCACAAGTTTGGAGAAAGCAAAATATAAAACTGTTGTACTTAGCAACAGAAAATTTTGTAATGTCGGAACTCAGTTTTCTGAAAAAAAAAGGGTGAAAAGAGAGAATACTAATATGAAATTACTTACTTAGATGGGATAGAGAAGAGAACTGCAGTATAACCCTAAAAAAAGGGGCAGAAAGTGACAGAACAAAAGAAAAAGAAGAGAGAATTTTCCTTGTTCTTTTCACAACTCAAGTCACAACTCAAATTCTATTGTTACAGTGTTTTCTCTCACAAAAATTTAAATTATACTTTTTTATTACAGTGTTTTTCTCTCACAAACACAACTCTAGTTATGAATTTGAGCTGTGAAACAAACACCCTCTAGAAACTTTTTCTTTTTTTGAATGGGGAAGAGAATTTTTGCGTTTGTAGACTTGGTACTCTGCAATAGATAATAAAGAAACTAGAAAAAAAAAAGGAGTTGAATTCGTAAAGACTCAAGATCAGGAAAGTTCAATTACATGGATTTTTTTAATGTTATATTTGTAAATAACTCTTCAGTTTCTATTTCCACCGTCTGAATTGTGAAGCAAGCTATCAAAAAGTTATCAATTAAAGCCCAATAAAATAATAAAAAGGCCCAAAAGTAAAAGAATATCAAAGGGAAAAAAGAAAAAAAGGTAGTTGCAATATGAGTGGGGGCACAAAAACCGTAATAAAAGGTCTAATAATGGAAAGTTACAGAGGATTTAATTATTTTTGCTTACTCAGTGGGGGCTTGTGCCCCCACTGGTCCCTCTGTTGTTCTGTCTTTGTTGCGCACACTGCGCATGCACAAACACTAACAATGATACCAGTTCTCAGAAGGAATCTCTGAATATATCTAAAAGAACACTGCAATGTAAGCCTAAACAGCAAAGCCCACCTTGAGTGCATCAACATCCGTTTCAGCCAAGTAGAAGGTTAAATGGTTGCTAATGCCCCCGCTTAAAACAATCTTCCTTCTACAGACTTCAAGAGAGTCTCAGAACAGTTCCAATATGGCAACATCTAAACAAGAGAGTGAAAAGACATAGGTTTGTATTGGCTAAGATGCCTTATTTAGAGGACAAGTCAGCATTGAGTTCTCCTCTCCCCTTCCAAATTAGAAACGTCAGCCGTAAGATGGTTGTAATGATTTTATGACACAAAATAAGACTCTTCTTCAGCTTACCTGGATTTTTTTTTTTTTTTTTTTTTTACTTGTCTTTAGCATTCCTTTTCTGCTCTTTCTACAACCTTTGAACTCAATACAGGAGTGGTAGGGCCGGCCAAGCGAAATAGTTTGACTAGTTTATTCTTCTTGTTTATGAGTCGGGTTGAACAAGCCTGAGGCTTTTGGGCTCGTCATCTACAAATGGTATTGAAATAGAACTTGAGATTCAGTCTACTCTTTTAAATAAATGGTTCACGGGAATTGTGATCTTTAGCAGGAACTGATTGCAAACAAATCCAAATGGCTAGGAAATTCCATAACTTAATGTCTTTCTACTGCCAACCATTAAATCAACAACATTGTTTCATGGACCTTTGCTTTTCTAGATTCGGAACTTGGATTGTACAAAGTAGTGACTATATGTTGTATCATATTATTTCTCATCTGAATTTTGGTTTGAAATGGATTAAGTAGATTCATTTTACTTAGAGAAAAAAAATTTAAAGTGATTGTACTAAAAATAGATTTAGAAAAAATAAATGACATTTTTTTTAAATGCAGGTTCTGGAGTTAGCACTGATATTTGGACGAGCTATGCTGCAAGGATTATGGCTATATCTGTTCTCCCATTTCTTATTGTTCAACTACCACAACTTCTCAACTCGACCTCAGGAAGACATTTAGCTGTTTTGATTGCGCTTATTGTTTCCGTGTTGCTATTGGTTTCTTATTGCCTGTATCAGGTACACTATACTTTGTTTAGCAATTATGTTTGTGTGCAACTTTTCGTGTAAGTTATTCATTTCTTTTGGTTGACAAACTTACATGACCAATGTTTACGACCGTTTATACAAATTCTAACCCCCATTCTTTATTACAGGAACTAATGTTTTGCTACCAAACAACTCTACATATTGATTCTTACACTTGTTATTTGTGTGATTTGGGTTTGCATGTTGGTTCTTGCTAAGGAAAATAAACTTGACTGTGAAAGAGAACAATTCAATTGTGAAACCATTGCATATTGTTGCTTTATTATGAATAGAAGGTATTTGTTGCTTGTGGTTGAAATAGATTTAGGAGTTAGGACCCATTTAGTATTGCTATTTGGTATTGCTTTTAAAGGCTGCTTTTAGTTCTTTTTTATAAGAATCTACAATATATCAAGGTGTTTGGTAAACTCAGCTTCTTCTGTTGTCATTGTTCAAATTTATTAAAAAACCTTAATAATAAAACATAATTATCAATCCACCCTTTTTATTTTTTTCATAATAAATGGAAAAATAGATATTTTTGATATTTTTTTAGTTACAGAATGTACTACACTAAATTTTACTTAAATATTTAATAATAAATAAACGTTCAAAAACAACTGCAATAAACCAGAAATTTAATAGTATTTTTTGTATTATTGTAATTGGTAAAAACATTAAAATTAGTTACCCAGAAATATTTAAATAACGAAATTAAAACTATAGTTCTTTAGTATTTTAGTGTAAAAATATTATGTATGTTGATCTTAAAATTGCAATTAAAAACTACAACTATAAATATGTCTAGTTAAGTATGTCTAGCAATTTATCCATAGTTTACCAAATACTTAAAATGTTTTCGCTTTTCAGAGCAACTTTGAAAAGAATTTATGAAAGATCTACTTGCTTCTGGTCACAGTAACTTTTGACTAACAGCACAACTACATCAAATAATTCCAACAACACAACAATGCCAAATTGGCATTTGTTATAGCTGTTGCTTGTATGTCTAAAGTGTTTTCATTATAGTTGATATGATGTACCGCGAAATGTTTTCTGCAAACTAGTACTTGCCATTCTCTGTTTAAGGTCTTTTGCAAACTTCTCCAAGAGCTCCTTTCGTTCGTAACACTTGTATTCTCAATTCTTAAGGAATGGGTGTCCTAAATGCACAATTGCACGTATTAACTTACGTAGTTCATTCCTAGTTTTTAGTACCATACTGATCACGTTATAAGCTACATAATATAGTTTACAAATTCTGTTTGCAATTATCTTTTTGCTGTTATTATGATCTAAATTTTGACAGGATTTGACTATTGAATTGTATATAATTTTTTGGTGCAGGTTTTTCAGCCGTGGATACAGAGGAGACGATTAGATTATGCAAAGCATAAACATGTTATATCGGGAATCTTGCAACATTTACATAAGCATGGATTAGGAAAGCTCCTTGATGAGAATGAAGAACCCAACAAGAGAGTTATAGAACAGTGAGATTGATTTTTAAATGTGGTAGTTTATTTATTTATTTATTATTATTATTATTTTTGATGCCATATCCAGTTTACTTTTAATAGTCTCTTGTAACTTCTCACGTGTCTAATGGATATCATGTCAGGTTATTTGAAACAATTGATGTGAACCATGATGGCCATCTTTCGGCTTCTGAATTAAGAGCACTGATAATAGGAATTCGATTTGACGAGATAGACTTGGACAAGGATGACGCCGTGGAAAAACTGATGAGAGATTTTGATACAACCAGTGATTCACAAATAGATGGGCCTGAATTTGTAGCGGGTATAACTAAGTGGCTTAATGAGGCAAAACGTGCTGGGAATTCCTACAATGGTCATGGTGGAACAATGAAATTTTTGGGTGATTTCCACGCAGTAAGTTTTACTCATGAAATCATTTGAGAGTTTCTCCTGTTAGTATTCTGTAGTTCACCAAAGATTGTGATTATAGAAGTTTGAACTCAGGACCTCCTGATACCGTGTTAGTTTATCAACTCATCCAAAAGCTTAAGCTATTAGGAGGTGAGGTAACAATAATTTTTATATTTCAACATATTCTAACAAGATGGGTCGTTCCTGTGCAGCGAACCAAGCAAGAGCATGATCTGTTGGGGGCGGGAGATCAAAGTGAAGAAGGCACAGAAGGTGTTGCAAATGCTAAATGGACAAGCTTGAAAGCAGCGTTGATGTTGTTGGTGGGAGCTGCTATTGCAGCGGCATTTGCAGATCCTCTGGTGGATGCTGTCGACAACTTCTCCAGTGCCACAAGCATTCCAACTTTTTTCATCTCATTCATTGCACTCCCTCTGGCTACTAACTCTAGTGAGGCTGTATCTGCCGTAATCTTTGCTACGAGAAAGAAGAAAAGAACTTCCTCCTTAACATTTTCTGAGGTTTGTTTCTCATGCATTTATCTTTGTTTTCGTGTTTTTACCTCCGCCTCTATGTAGGCTATTTCTTTATGGTATAAACTACAAAGCAATCTCACTATTAGTCTTTAGGCTTTGTCTGGTAAGGAAAAACAAGATGAAAGGGAGGACCTTTTCTTATTTGTTTGGTTTGGCAGCATTCCCTCTCCTAATCTCTTCATAGTCAGAGAGATTAAAATGAGGTTATTTGAAGGATTTGAAATCTCTCATCCAATCCGTTCCCTCTTCTGGCACACCCCAAACAACCATAGCTCCCAAAATTCTTTTCAGCCCCTCTCCCTCCTTCCACTATCCTCTCCTACCAAACAAGATCACTTTTTCCTCCTACTAGAGAGGGACCTTTGCCACTCCTAATAGGTTAACCTTTTACAATGGAATCCCAAGGACCTTACAAAAAGTTGAGATGTCTCATATGGGCATATATTACTGGTGTTGAGCTCTGCTGTGTGGTTTGGAGGGTGTTAAAAACACTCGCCATGTGTCACACTGCGAAACACACCATGTTTGGAGTACCCAATGTGGGCACTAGGGCTCTCACTATTTAGCTCTCTTGGTACGGGGCACCACAATGAATAGAAGTGGAACCCAATGTGGGCTTCATCTATTCTTCTGTCTCACTTCTATTAGTTATGGTGTCTGTCACCATCAAAGCCGACCCTTTTTCCCCCTTGCACGGGCACTACTGAATTTCATTCAGCATTTTACTCGTGTAAAATATGCTGATGGGGAATAAGCATAAGTGCTGCAAACCCATGAATGGATTTTGCAACCAAGGAAGCAAAATACTTCTAGGTTTTGTGATTGCTTGCGTTCATATTCATTGCGATATTTGCCAACTGCATTTAATTATATAATGCTTAAAATAAGACCCTATGATTCATTTCTTGTTCTTCTCGTGATGCAGATTTACGGGGCTGTAACAATGAATAACGTCCTTTGCCTATCGGTTTTCTTGGCTCTTGTCTACGTCAGAGGATTAACATGGGACTTTTCGTCCGAAGTTCTAGTCATTCTTATAGTTTGTATTGTCATGGGTCTCTTCGGCAGCTTCCGTACAACTTTCCCTCTGTGGACATCTTCAGTGGCTTTCCTGCTTTATCCATTCTCCCTTGCCCTGGTTTATGTTCTCGATTACTTTTTCGGCTGGTCATAGACCGAGTTTCAGCTTCTGTGATATAGAATCAGAACCCTTTTTCTCAATTTTCTTTTCTTTCCTTGTATGATTGCGATTTTTATAAGTTATATGCATCTAGATTTTGTTGATGGATGATCAGAGCATCTATATGATCATCAAGTTTTCTTATATAATTCTGGCGGTGGTGCAGTGTTTTGTTCTTTTGTAATTTGGTTACTCCTCTAGCATAAATGTAGTACTGTCAAACCATATTAGAATTATGAGTTAACCTGCAGAATAAGGGTTTCTCACTTTGCTTGCTACAATTTAAAGTGGTATAATATTGGCCTTCAAACTTTTGATATGTTGTAATTTTAGTATTTCCATCAATATTCAATAAAGCATCATTTTCTCAATAATGTTGAGCACATGTAGATCATTTGATTGCTTGATGAAAGGATAATTATACTAGTTTAAAAATTAAGACAATTTTTTTCAAGTTCCAACCCTAAAAGCGTTGCATTTTCTTTTGGTTACAACCTCCGGATCACCATTGCTCTCTTTTATTTTCTTTTACTAGCTAGTCATGCAACTAGCATGTAATTAAAATTATTAAAAAATAACGTTTCATTAATTAAAATACTAAAGTTGCAACACAAATTTAAGGTCTATTTTTTTCTACCATTTTGAATTGTAGGGGACAAAATGATATGACCCTTACATTTTGAAGTTAAAATTGAAGTTAACCTATTTTATAAATGGTATTTAAATTTTATTTTCAATCCCACTTTGGTAACTAATTTTGAAAATGCTCCAAACATATCCCTAATCTGTCAGTTTGTTTCATTTTTAATCCTTTGCATCAGTCAAGTGTTAAAAGGATGACATATAATATACATGATGTTGGTGTAAGTTAAAAAATTCTGCTAATGGAATACAAAATATGCATAAAATGTTGAAACTTTCAAGTAATTTTGGGACGAAAAAAAAGTTAAGATTAGCACCGTCCTTTTTCATTTATAAGAAACATTTAACTGGAGTAGAAAAAAATTGAAACAAACTGATAGTTCAAACATTAATTTTTTTTTTTTTCGTTGTTTTTCAAAAAAATTGAAGTTGAAGATTAAAAAACGCATTACTTTTTGTTAAAATCCTCCATTCTCTAGATTTGTCATTTATAAGATTAACCCTAGATTTATATTGGAGTAGATTAGAAAAATAGTACATTTTATCTCAATTTTTAGTTATTTTTACAAGAAAAAACTAAAGACGGTTCAAACAGTTTTTTTTTTTTTTTTATCTCAATTTAATAAAGACGGTTCAAACAGTTTTTTTTTTTTTTTTCTCTAATTTTAATTGAAGCCATAAAAATGAAGACAAAAAACGCATTACTTTTTGGTTACATTGCACAGATCCTCCATTCCCTAGATTTGTCCCATTCTATAAAGGCCTCTTGGGACAACTTGTAAATCTTTTCTTCTTTTTTTTTTTTATAAGCCTAGAGGGGCCCCTTTGCTTTCGCCATTTACACTGCAAATCATCACCAAGGACAGATTATAGTGGTCACCCCACGTGAAAACAAAGACATGACAAAGCACAATCAGATCCTCATAATCCAATCCACATGCAAAAACTTGATACCCCATCAATCATTCTCCAACCAACCAAAACAAACGAGAAAAAAAACAAAAAAAAAAAAAAAAAAAACAAAAAACAAAAAAAGGGGCAAAAGACCCAAAATGTCAAAAACACAAGACATCAAAACTCATGCCTAAAAACAGGCAGACAAATCACTCTCTTTTCTCTACACTCAAAGCCTCACATGGCCAAGCTTTGAGGTCGCTTTACCGCTCAAGTAATGTATTTATGCAAGTCTAAATGCATCTTACTTCTAGAAGCTACCAGGGGCAGTTCAGCGGTTAGCATGCCTTCTTTTTTCTCCTCTTAAATGAAATTTGAGTTTAAAGTTCGATACTCCATGCCTCATTATAAGTCCCTGTCTAGTCAATAGATTGTGCGGCGTTGAGCATGTAGTCTGGTGGGAGTGAAATTGAATTTCAACTTTTGAATAGAATTGAGTCATTGGATAGGCCCTTGGAATATTTTACTATAGACGAAAGAAATGAGTCAGAATGGTACCAATGCTCCCTCTTTTTTCCGTTGATGTACGGTCTCACAGAGAGGAACAACAAGCCTTTCTAGAGAATTGCAATAAATGGGGTAAGCCATTTATAACTTCAAATTGAGATCCACATTTTCATCTGTTCCACCATTGGAATCATTCAATTGTATTGAAGTTGCTTCACAATTTTGTTTCTTTGCAGGTGGGAAGAAGCTGTGGAAAGGCAGTTGTTCACTTGGCCTACTTAGCCCAGGTTGTAAAATTGGCTCACCAACAATTCCCTACAAAATGTACGAGGAAAGAGAGCAAATGAAAGAGCAAGAGTGAGACTAATTCCTATAAGAAAGGCAAAACACAAAAATTAGTGAACAGGGTATTTGTTGCTTAATCTCACTTCATAAGGATTCGTCTCGAAATCCGGTATGTTGTGGTTGTGGAAGGCTTGACTAGAGAAAGTAAGATTGAACTTTGAGCTTAAAGATGTGGCAGCAGTAATTGCTGGAAGGGATAATGTGAGAAGATTTTCATTCCAAGCACTGTTTTCTTTGATGCCATTCTCTGAGTTGGGCTCTTGAATGGAAGCTGAATATGAAGGAGGACCTTCTCTGATAATAAAGGAAACCTTGTGAACAAATAACAACATGTAACAACACAACAAGAAAAAAGAGCCAAAATTGAGGACTAAAATAAGCTAACCTCAACTTTGGGTTAAAGGTGCTTCCATCCCCACATGAAGTTGATCCATCTGCTCTTGGTTGAGCAGAAAAAGTTGGGAACTTTAGGTTGAAAGAAGGCCCTGGAGGATGATCTAGAAAGGCGTGTAGCCTCTTTTTGCCAGCCATCTAAAGCCACATTTTAACCCAAATATCCAATTAGAAAAAGGGAAAAAAGAAAACCAACAAAAAACAATGATGTTTAATCCCATTTTAAATGTGCATATAAAAGAATCATGGAATGTTGAATTAAGCTTTGTTTCAATGCACCTCCAAAAATTGCATTACCAATTTCCCTTGTTCCATCCTTTGACCAAAGGCCCAAAATTATTGGAAAGTTTGAATAATGTGATTTGAAATTTTGGTTCGGGGGTGTTTGGTTCAAACCACTTGAACCTGTTTACCGAATGGGTTCTTATATTTTGCACCTTATGACTCTAAAATGATTTGAATGCCATCCCAAAAGCAATTGTTTAAAAATATGTTCAGATTAGCAAGAAAGATAAAAAAAACACAATGAATTAGAAGGAAATAGAACAATGCAAAACAAATTTACCTGTTCTTCCTCCGGCCAAATAAGAGCATTGTTGCCATAGTAGCTTTGGTTTGAAGGGGGCTCCATTTGAATGCTTAATGCAGGTGGTAATAAAGCTGGTGTTTGGACATTCACCTACAAGTTTCACAAAGCAAATTTCTTCAGTCACTTTTGGACACAACTAGAACATAAAAGGAGAAAAGCCCCCCAAGAAAAAATAATAGACCAAAGGAAATCTAAACATGCACAAATTAAAGTTTCACAAACCATTATATTTCTTCCTCAAAACATGTCAAAGAAGAACACAAATTAAAAAAAGGGAAACATAGAGGAATGCCCTTTTACTATATAGACGCATTAAAGATTTACACAATTTTTTAAACAATACAAGATTTTCATCCTCACTTTCTTCCATTACATATCAACTTCAAAAAGACAGAATTCCAAGAGAATGATACAGAATTCTAAGAGAATGACACAAAGCTAAAGAAATCGAGTACATAATTCCAAGAGAATGAAACAAAACTACAGAAACCGATTACACACACGCAAATCTCTTACCATTGAAGGAGAAATTTGGTCAAATTGTTGCGTCCTCTGCAGCAAGCCACTATGATGCCTAATGGGGTTAGGCTCACGAGGCAAATTCATGTTAAGTGCCAATCCCGGATTAAACTTGGGAGAATTCTCTCCTTTGTCAACATAATACTCACAAGAATTCCACACTTTAGGAACCTTGGAATTCCCCGGAATCTCACACGCATTATGATATGCAAAGTTAGCCAATTGATGATGATGAAAATAATCATCATCATAGCTTGGCCTTTTCACAGCAACATTGTGGGCAGACACAGAAGGAAATGGGACCGAATCGACGCCGAAATTATGGTAATTCGGAAGCGAAAGAGAAGGCGAGGACGAGGACGAAAACGATGACGATGACAATGCAATTACTTTCTTTTGCTGCTCTTCAAGCCTGATCTTCTCAAGCTGTGCCACACCAAGTCCTCTCTGTGGAACTTTCTTCTCTTTTTGCTTCTTGGATGAAGAAGATGATGAAGAATTACTCCCAATGCACTTATGAGTTTGGTCTTCTTGGGCATTCTTCCAATCTTCCATGTAATCATGCAAATGGGATTTTGATCAAATAATCCTGGACAAAATTGGGTATGTCAAAGATTATGTTTTCTGCATTTCTACAAAGATTTTTTTTTCTCAACAAGACAGAATCTAAGATTAAGGTATAAAAAAATTGGAGGGACAATGGCAGATTTTTTTTTTTTATATGAGAATGAAAGATCTCGATTTGAGATCGAATCTTGGTGCAAAATCTAGAGCAATATTTTTAAACTCCAAAAGGTTTGCCAACTTTTTAGCAAGAATTGAAGAGAGAGAGAGAGAGAGAGAGAGAGAGAGAGAGGTAACAGGTGAGAGAAGAGACTTCGGATTTTTCTCAAAACCCAATTGTTTGCTTGTCTGAGAGAGAGAATGAGACCACAGAAAAGAACATTCAAAAGGATGCAAATCTAGAGCTGTGCATCACTGTGAATAATATTAAACTAATATATAAATTGTTATGATAGCTGTTTAGATCAGTTAAAGTTATCGTACATCATGTTAAAATTTTATGGTGTAAATAATAACGGTAAATAATAAGTATTATATAAATAATAATTATGAATAATATTAATTTTTTTTAAATAGAGTTATATAACTCTTCATTTTATATATATTGACCGGATTAATGAAATTTTCTTTAATTTTTCTCTTTAAAGTTTTTCTTCTAATTTTGTATTTTCTTAGTTTTCATAGTACGCTTATATGCATGAACGTTTTATTCTTACTGTGATTGTTTACATTTATTAATTTAAAGAAAAGAAGATATGATCCAATTATAAGTATCTATTTTAAAATAATAATAAAAAGTAGGCCATAATCCTAATCCTACTACAAGTGAAATGTATGCAAATATACTTTATTATTTTATATCCATACAAAGGAGGGTTATTATACCAACGTATTATAATTTTTATAATGTAGAAGTTATACACCTTTTGAAAGGTTTACCGACTAATTTGACATGTTTGTATTCTCATAAATGGACAACTATGCCACCTGCAGGTAATAATTTCTCATAGCACTTTCTGCATGCATATTGCTATTTTTATATGTTTGTTTTTCTACATCATTTAAGGTATACAATTGTAATTTTTCTTCCACTTCTAATAGTAATATAACTAATTTTTACACCACTATAATGACTATATAACGGCTATAAACGGCTAATTTTTTTACTCTACAAAATATGAGTTTTCTTAACCTGTACAATTCATTTCTCATTTTCTCTTCCCCATCCTTAATATTTTTATCTTTCACTTCAAATCTTCACGATACGACGAATATGATAATGATCTTTGTTATTTTAATAGTCATTTTTTATACGTTTGCTCTTTTTATTGGCGATTATTCTCAACACGATTTTCAATTTTTCCTTACAAAACTCGTACTTGTAATATTTCTCATTTTATTTATTGCTATTATGATTAATATGTAATTTTAATTGTAATCTCTATTGTAATAATACAACAATGATTCTTATTATATCAATGTTTTACTATGTTAAATCTCGTCAAACTTGAGTTCACTACACTCGACATCACGTGAAAGAATTATATGTCTTGGATCATAGATGTAGAAATGCATATAGAGTCAATAAGTCTAACTAATACCATTAAAGAAAATAATAACAAGTCACCACAAGAAAAGGTGAAAGCAATGATTTTCGTTCGTAAACATCTTGATGAAGGATTGAAATGGAAATATCTCACGGTTAAAGATTCACTTGTCCTTTGAAAAAGTCTAAAGGAGAGATACGACCACCAGAATGAAGTCGTACTTCCCACCACTCGCAATGAGTGGAATAATTTATGTTTCCAAGATTTTAAGAAAGTCAACGACTACATCTCTGTCATGTTTTGAATTACTTCGCAACTAAAATTTTGTAGAGTAAATATCACAAATGGTGAAATGCTAGAGAAAACCTATTCCACTTTCCATGCATATCACATTATCTTACAACGGCAATACCGTTTGTGTGGTTATAAGAAATTTTTTGAGCTAATCTCAGCTATTCTTGTGGCAGAGAAAAATAATGAATTGTTGATTAGAAATCATCAATCTCGTCCCACTAGTTTAGCAGCATTTTCAGAAGCAATGCTGCATTCTCTAAAAACCGAGATAGGGGCAAAATCGTAGTCGTGGACATGGTCGTGATCGAGGATGTGGTAGAAGTGGTTATTATAACCCTTCACAAAATGACGTGATCTAGAAGAAGCATAATGGCAAAAGAAAAGATGCTGATGCAAGTTGTTCCCAGAATCTTGAAAATTCCTGTTATAGATGCGGTAACAAAAAACATTGGTCTAGAATTTGTCAAACACCGAAACATCTTTATAAACTTTATAAGGCATCCTTGAAGGAGAAAGAAAAAGAAGTAAATTTTAATGAATGCCACGATCCTATAAATGACTCAACCTATCTTAATGTCTCAAGCTTCACAGATGACTTTACAGATAAGACTATTAGTGATAATTAGATAGATATATTATGCTCTTATGTATTTGCATTGCATTTTATTTTTGTATTACATCTGTTCTATGTATGTTGTACTTCTTTACACAAAATCTTATGTTATGTATTTTCTTGAAATTCATGAAATTTTTATAATATTATTATTATTTTTGTGTGAAGCTTAATATGGATGGAGATAAGTTCAAAGTTAATATCAAGGATATCTATATTCTTGATTATGGTACAACGTACACTATCCTAAAATCTGAAAAATACTTCTCTGATTTAAAACGAGTAAAGACAATAATCATTATAATATCAAGTCCTGTAAATCTGGTTAAGACAGCTAGTAGAGCAAGTTTTGTATTACCAAATGGTGTCAAGTTTTCCATAAAAGATGCTCTATTTTCACCATAGTCCAAAAGAAATTTGTTGAGTTTTAAAGATATATCTTCATAGATATGATACACAATTTGAAACTGAAGGGAATAAAAATATATATATATTTAACTATTAACGTATCAAGAAAGAAGTACATATTAGAAAAACTTTCAAAACTCTCTTCAAGTTATATTACAGATATATAAATGTTATAGAGTTACACATAGTAGTTAAAGAAGATCCCCAAATATCAACCCTATGGCATGACCGTTTGGGTCATCTTAGTTCAATAATGATGCGAAGAATCGTGGAACGTTCACATGGACATTCATTAACAAGCCAGTAGATCTTTCAAATAAATAAAATTCTATGTGAAGCTTGTTCTCTTGGTAAATTGATTACAAGGCCTTCACCGGTCAAAATTGAAACAGAATCACCTACATTTCTTGAACGTATTCAAGGTGATATATGCGGGCCTCTACACCTTCAGTGCGGAACATTTTAATACTTTATGGTATTAATAGATGCAGTAGATGGTCACATGTTTACTTATTATCAACTCAGAATGTGGCATTTGCGAGTTTTTTTGCTCAAACAATTTAATTACGGGCACAATTTTCAAACTATACAATCAAGAAAGTTAGACTTGATAATGTTAGTCAATTCACATCTCAAGCAGTTAATTATTATTATATGTCCATTGGAATTATTGTCGAACACCATGTTGCTCACGTGCTTGGCTAAATTATTGATTAAACGCCTCCAACTTATTACTAGACCATTAATAATGAGAATAAAACTACTTATTTTTGTATAATGTCATATATTTTTACATGTTGCGCAACATTAATTCGCATCAAACTTAGTGCTTATAATAAACACTCTCCTTTACCATTGACATTTGGTCAAGACACAAATATCTTTCATTTAAAATTTTTTAATTGTGCGGTAAATGTATCAATTGCTCCAACTTATTATAGCTAAGCTCGGGTGGAGGCCCTGAACACAATTTTTGAGGAGTAGTCCTTCAATTAATGCAAGGAAGGACGGGAAAAACTAGTTTTTTTTCTTCTATTTTTTATAATAAACAGGAAAAACAAGTTCATTATGTTTAACTGACTCTTTAAAGCAATTAATGAGAACTCCTGAAGTAAATATGTTTTTTAATTTATCCTTAAATTTGATGAAACAACCGAATTCTGTATAATAATCAGAAAAAAAGGAACTCCATATATATGGATTCATAACATTATGTGGCTGTGCTTTTGTGATTTATTTATCCTCATGTGTACGTTTTCACACGAAACTTACCTTTTAGTTTGTCCATACAAGTGGAGTTCGTCCCTCTTTTGTTTGTTTTTTTTCTTGTCCTTTTACTAGGTAGTTTTCTTTTATAATTGTCAGATCAAGTCAAAATTATATCGACATTAAAAAATATGCAAAACAAAAATAGTGACTTTTTATTAAAATTATTTGTTCGTCGGATACTTTAATTTAATCAAAATTGATTTTTTTTTATATTTTAATAGTCAGATGAATGGAAAGATTTGTTTGTGACAATTAGATAGGTCGGGGATTCATTCTACAATATTTTAAAATTCATGAATAAAAATGAGTTTAACCCTTTTTTTTTTTTTTTTTTTTTCTTTTCTTTGGTTTTTTCTTCTTATTATGTCTTGTTAGCTTTTCATACCACAAAACCTGGGCCGGCTTTTGGAAGCATATGAGAACGAATCTTGGCCCATTGCAGCAGCTCTATTCTACGGCTGAGCGAGCGAGTAGGGCTCTTGGGCCTTTCCCACGGCATCTACCTAGAATTATAGTTTTTTTTTTTTTTTTTTTTTTTTTTTTTTTTTTTTTTTTTTTTTTTTTTTTTTTACCTCACAAACACAAAGAAAATGGCAAAATAAGGTTTAGAGGTCATTTGTTTCTTATATCTATCTCTGATTCTGAATCATAATTCATAATTTTTTATAATGTTTTTTCTCACAAAAAACACACGTAAAACGAGAATGGTTTTAAATTATGATTCTGAATACACGAACCAAATGTTCACTTAACGTTTTCATCTTTCATGTTCATTAAGGGCAATTATCCCAAACTTCTAAATTATCATGTCATGAAAGTGGCTTGTACAAAATTCGCATTGGACCATACTTTCCAACAATGTTTCTATAATTTTAGTCTAAGGGGAATTGATTGAAGTTTTATTCCTATTTTGACAATCTTATATTGTCAAGACATGTTTGGTACATCATATAAACACTTCATGCTGTATTATTTAAGAACAATACAATGTTTGACAGTATTTCATAAATTGTATGATTTAATATGAAATTTAAATTTAATACAATATATAGTGTGATATCTAATACGGATAAAAACCAATATATTAGATCGTATTTATGCAATTTAACTTTATAAAACATATAAAATATTTTACAAATATCAAGAGTCAAGATTGGATTTCGGAACCAACACCGAGGTTAAATTTTGAGATTGAAGCGATATTGGGTCTATATTTTTAAATATTATAGTTTGACTCCTTAATTTTTAAAATTATATTTTGACCTCTTAACTTTTTTAAAATTATATTTTGTCCCTAAAACTTTTTTCTAAATTATAATTTTACCCTTTAACTTTAAAAAATTACAATTTGACCCCATTTCTTTTTTTTTTTTTTTTTGTGTGTGTAAAACTACCCCTATTGAACAACTCTACTTTCGTTGTTGCCTGCTTCCAATGTTAGGTCTGGGCTGAGATTCGAGCCGAGCTACATTATGATTAGACTTAAATTTTATCCGATTACAAACTAATACGTAAAAATAATATGATTGTTAACAAAGTATAATGTAATTTACTACAAACTAACATCGTATCGTATAAAAATTATACAATACAATATAACAAAATATATAATATAATACAATACTATACACCAAATTTACCCTTAGAGAACTATATTTACATTTTTATGGTGGAAGAGTAGAGGATTGGATCCAGAAGTTGCTCTAGTTGTGTTTTAGATTCTTATCTTTTAGAAGGAAAAAAAAAAAAAAAAAAAAAAAACGTACACAACACTTAACTTCAAAAAAATTAAATTCACTTGTTACATAAGCCTTATTAATTTCAAAATTACTCGCAACTACTCCGATAAGATTATTGTCATTCAATTCAAATATCTTTCTACCGCCATTATGATATTCGGATGATCACATGTTCAATTTTCATTATTGTCTAAAATACAAATCACATTTTGTCATATTATTTAAAGAACATGCATGATAAAGTTAATCAAAAAGAATATTTCAAATTTTTTAAAGAATGTGACATTATATAATTGGTTATGGCAACATTGTAAACATTAAAATTGAATGGGTAATTTGAATCTTTATTTTGTATTTTTGATTTATCTTACCCTTTGTTAACACTTGAAATTTTCTTGCATCTTTTTATGAAAAAAAAAAGGAAAGAAAAGAAGAGAGAGAGAGCGGTTTGCATGTACAAAGAAAAAGAAGAAGAAGAAGAAGATGATGATAATGAAGAATAAATACAAAGAAGGCAAAATCCAACTAGAAATAGAGGTAAGGCTTCAACCAAGTAAAAAATAATAATAAAAAAAAATAGAATAACACAAGAGACCCATAAGGTTCGTCACATTAGAAGATTATTGGGAGATTTTGACAATTATCTTTCAAAATGGATCAGCTAATTATTATTAAACCCCAAACATTTACCCTTTTATTTCTACTCTCTTAGAATAAAACCAATCAAAGGTCCAATTTATCGATTATTAAAATACCCTTAAAGATACACTGATAATTTACAAGATGCTGGCTGCCTCCGATCGCGGACCACCAGTGGGTTACCAGCGTCGGTTATAGTCTGACACACTGACCCATAGTCTGTCAGGCGCTGACTCATAGTCTGTTAGGTTATTAACTATAGTTTGTCAGACTATTACCCATAATTTGTGAGTCTATAACCGAGTCTTATTATTAGGAAACCAACACATATAGGTTACATAGGTCGGCCAGTCTCCGATCGTTGGCGCCGGGCATAATTTGTCAAATTATGATACATAGAATGCCAAACTATGATCCATAGTCTGTCAAATTATGATTCATAGTATGATAAATTATGTCAACCACAGACCATAATCGGTCAGATTATAACTCATAATTTGTCAAACTATAACCCATAATCTGCTAGATTATGACTCATAGTCTGACAGGTTACCAGAGCCAGCCATAGTCTACAAGACTATAACCCATAATCTACCAAATTATGACCCATAATCTAATAGGTTATGCTAGAGTCCGCCATAGTCTGTCAGACTATGACACATAATCTGTTAGACTACATAAGAACAAAGTAAAAATAATATACATCAAAGCCGGATAGCTCAGAGTAATTTCCCGACTATTCATCAATTAATTTCTACCAAATTGAAAAATAGAACAAATGAAAAAGAAGCTGAAAGCTATATAGACGGGAGAAACAAAGAAACCAAAAGTTCCATAGAAATTCTTTATTTAACATATACTAATCAATTGATATCAAACAAATAAATAATAAAAGTAAAACCTCCATATAACCTCCAAACTGATGTCAAACATGCTTGAAAGTTGAAATAATAAAGTTACCCAAACTGATATAAAAAAAGTTTACAAGAATATAGTTTATTATCAACAAATTCCACCAAAGCACATGCAAGGTTTTAAAAGGTAAAATCCGGGTCTCAAGTGGTTTTGTCTTTTCGAGGCGAGGTGTAAACCTCAAGGTACTTTGAGGCGTAAGTCTTAAAAAATGTCTATAAAAAAATTTTAAAAAAAAATTGTAATAAAAACAAAATCTATACTTGATAATAATTTAAAATAAGAAATTTAACCAAACATCCACATAAAGAAAAGTCTATTTCACTACTAGAAGCGTAAAAAAAAACTAAATAATTATCAAATCCTAATACCAAGCAAGGTTTTAAAGAGTGCCAGAGGCGCACGCCTTGAGACGAACCTCGTGGTGAGGCGCTGGAAAAGCGCCTCAACTCGTACACCTTACAGTTGAGGCGTACGCCTTTGAGCGGTGCCTCAGGCGGTTATTGAGACGTCCACCTCGCTGGACTAGGGTTTCTGGGGGTTTTCTTAACCCATAAGGATGCATGCCCAAAAGTTTTAAAAAGCCAAAAGTACCTATGCCCTTAATGACTAAGAAAAAACCCTAATAACAAAAGAACTAGACGAGCCAACTTGCACACCCGTATCTCTCCTCCTTTTTCTTCTTTTTCGCACCTCTCCTTCACGTGTCCTCTACGGCATCAACCAGAACCAACCCTTCAAGTGAGGTATCTAATCTCTTCTCTTGACTTGTTTTTTCATTTTGTAGTTGCAGTGCACCGTGAAACATTTCTGAGGTTTTATATATTTTTTATTTTTGTTTAAGTTGGGATGAGACCTCCACAAAATACTAGCAGTTGTAGTGGGAGACGGGATCCGGCTTGAAAATATGGAAAGAAGTTACATCAGAAAATGACAAAAGGACATATGTTTACCTCCAATGTGTGTTTTGCAATCAAATTATTAAAGGATGTGTTAAGAGAATGAAAGAGCGCCTTGCTTGCACTCATAAGAATGTAAAGCCTTGTCCTAAGGTTCCTGATGATGTAAAGAAAGAAATTAATGATTATATGAACAAGTGGGCTGTTGGAAAACAGTAAGCGCATTAGAATTTTGAAGAAATAGTGGATGTTGGCTCTTATTTTGGTGATGGATTTGCGGCGGTTGAAAAGAGTCGACAAGTCCCCCGCCTACGCTGTTAAGATTTCTTACAAAATAGCGAAGTGAGAATTTTTAATTTCACTAGATTTTCTTTAATAAGTTAGGTTTGAAACTTAAAATTATGTTTTAATTAATCCCTTAATTTTTCTTCCCACTAAACATTAGTGTTGAGGATACTTTATCATTTTACACCATTTATTTTTATTTCCTCACCCAAAAATCAACATGTGGCAATTTTTCTTCCTACTAAACCTTGTGACTGCAAACCGTTGGTTTGGGCTTTATGAAGAAGAAAGATGATTTTGGGCTCTTAAAAGTGGGCATGATTTCGGTGCATGCGGAGTTTCTTCAGTTTACACAACGACTTCCGTTAGGCCTATATATTTGTTTGAAATGGTGGTTGTGTTTGAAACTTATTTAAAAATAATATTATTTTTTATATAAAAATAAAAATAAAAATATTTTTAATTTTAGATAAAAATTATTTTTAAAAATGCGTTTAGTAATTTTATTAATAGATTATTTTTAGTATAAAAAAATTTTTTTAAAATTTTTTTCTCATATTTTACACTAAATTAAAAAATTATTTTTATTTCTGTTTTTTATCTTTAATTATGCTAAATGATGTTTTTCTTCTATTTTTATTTTTTTCTCAACGTAAAAAACAAAAACAAAACCAACTGTAAACACGCCCATTATGTTGAAAATGCTCATGAAACCAAACCAAATACGTGTAAATTACGTACGCTGGGACTTAGGAACCAAATTATTCCAAGAAAATAGCAAGGCATAGCTCATGATAAAGTTTGTTGGTACGATAAAATTGACTCGATCATCAGATTATAACCTAGCAGCCCATTTCTATTTTGAGCAGAACATGTTCACTAATTTTTTTTTTTTTTTTTTTTTTTTTTTTTTCAAATTTGTAGGAGGATTCTTAACTAAAAAATAAGTTCTAAAAGCTAAAAAAGAATATCTTAAGCAAAGTTTTTTTTTTTTTTTTTTTTTTTTTTTTTTTTTTTTTTTTTTTTTAAGAGGTGTGAAGAGTGGGCTGAGGGAATGATAATAGGCCCCTTTAAAATGATTTGGGGTTGAAGAGGCAGTGACGTTTAGTTTATGAATTAAAATTATAATATTAGAATTATTTTTAATTTATGTGTATTTATTATGAGAGAAAATACTGTAGCGAACTATAAATCATGATTCAAATTATGGTATGAATTCTCCAACCAAAAGTTTCTTAGTAATAATTTTATACCTGTCCTTAATATGACTAGTACCGATTCCAATCCCAATCTTCAACTTTGTTGTACTAAGTAGCTTATGAGTTCAGATTTAAACAAAAAAAAAAGAGGTGGCTTATGAGTTGTCAGCCTAATTGACACTAATATTTATCATAGGGCGTAATTTAAACTATGAAATCTAATTATTTACCGGTACTATTTTTATATATAAAGTATACTCAAATGTTTCAATATAATTTATGTACTGGATACTAACTCTTTAAAAGTGAAATTCCACCAATTCACCCTTATATTAAGGACTAGAGTTTGAATGTCATGTTTCAATATTCGTTGAAACAAGAAGGAAGTAATAAGAGCAAGCTCGACCTTGTAAACTCGTCTAAGACAATGTGATCGGCGACGACATAGAATGGGCCGCGGTTCACGTCGGAGAAGAGTTGCCAAGGCAATCAACTCCTTTTTTTTGTTTTTTTTGTTTTTGGTCCTACTAACGAATGCTTCCTATTTCAAAACTATTTAGGTCCCGTTCACTTCACCAATTCGAGTTTAAAATTTGAGTTTTACTACAGTAAAAAGTTATTAGAAACAGTTACATCTAACTTTTTTACTACAGTAAAAAGCTTTCACATAAAATCACATCTTAACTCGAATTATAAACTCGAATCAGCGAAATAAACGGACTCTAAATATATACATATTTTCACGTAGAGAGTTGCAATATACAAAAGCAACTTCATGAAAGTTTAACCTTTTATTTTTTTGCTGCTCTTTTCTTCTTGTTGTCGTTGTTTTCTTTCTTTCTTTCTTTCATTATTTATTTATTTTTTTTTTGCCACCTTTTTCTAAAGACACTCTTTATCTTTTGTACTGATTGAAATGTCCCATTAAAACCAATAAGAAAGTCGTTTATAGCTATTAAAGAAGGTCCCTTTCCGCTGATTTAATAATACAGTTTCAAGCCCTTTTCAAGTAAGCAATAAATTATATAAACAACATAATAATTTCAAGCCTTTTTAGTCAAGAATCAAGAACAACTAGTTCTCTCTAATCTTTTTTTTTTTTTTATTGTTTCTCCGTGGTCAGTGAGGTGACATGTTAGATATAAAAATACTTTCAACAGATATCTAATTCAGTGTATATTTTTGTAGCAGCTTCCGAAAACAATTGGTCCTTAGTAAAGGGAAAAGGCCTAACTTTTTCCCTAAAAGCATCCGTACGTTTAATTAAAGCACATGATGATGATATTATGAAAAAGAAAAACGAACATAACCGTAATTTAACATGATCCAATCTGGGATTGATTTACGCAAAATGGCATATATGCATATTTTTCTTTTCAGTATTTTAGGTCACCTCCTTCAATTTATATCTTTTTTTTTTTTTTTTTTTTTTAATAAATGACGAGAGAGGATAACTGATATTCATAGTATTCAAAACATTCTAATTATGTTAACACTCTCTAAACAACTTATAATTTACGAAACCAGAAGCCCCCGTCGTCCTTTCTTTATAATTAATAATTGCATGATTTTCGAGTTAATTTCTCGCATATAAGATCAATGCAAAACGAGGCTTGGAGCTATGACGACCCTGTTGATTAGATTTCTTATAATATAAATGGATTAACGGTTCCTTCTTGATTATCATGAACTTGATTTGCCCAATAGCTAAATGTGACTTTATAAGCAACTGCCTCTATATATATATATATATATATATATATATATATATATATATATTTATAGACACCCTTTGATCTTACTAGCAAGCAGGTTGATATTGTTATTTCAAATCCATGGTCAGAATTAGCAGACAATGAATATCTCCATATTGCTAAGAACATTAAGGTGGTTGTTTAATTGAATTGTTATTTCAAATCCATGGTCAGAATTAGCCAATGAATATCTTCATATTGGTGAACATTAAGTGGTGTGTGTATATATATATATATATATATATATATATATATATATATATCTTACTAGCAAGCAGGTTGATATTGTTATTTCAAATCCATGGTCAGAATTAGCAGACAATGAATATCTCCATATTGCTAAGCAGGTAGGTTTAATGAACATTAAGCCAGTGGTGTGTGTGTCTATATATATATATATATATATATATATATATATATATATATGATCTTACTAGCAAGCAGGTTGATATTGTTATTTCAAATCCGTGGTCAGAATTAGCAGACAATGAATATCTCCATATTGCTAAGCAGGTAGGTTTAATGAACATTAAGCCAGTGGTGTGTGTGTCTATATATATATATACACACACACACACACACACACACACACACACACACACACACTCAACCACATGGGAATTATTTTGGTAAACTGTCACAACCATTTCAGCTCTTGAAACGTCTTAATTAACTCGATCAATATGATTCATAGGGAAAAAAAAAACCATTAGATCATCAATTCCTTATAACTTATTTCCCGTCACCTTAAAAAAAATAAAACCTACATTTTTCAATGGAACGATCAACTTGACTTGCGTCGATCGATAGTTTCTACATGAGAACCCTTGCAAGTGATGTTTTCTTGTCAGTGACCAGCGGAAACTTTGTATTGGAATTAAAAAGATTTTCCTCACTATTGTTTCCTTTGACTAATTACAGCGACATTTTGAAGGTTGCCAACTTCCTGATTAAAAGAATTCTGATTATATGAATCTGAAATAATTTCTACGGAACAACTATTGCCTTGAAGATCTTCTTTCCCACATCCTTCTTATCATAAAAATATTTTTTGATATTGTGTGTGTTTACGAAGTGGTAAGGCATTATAAAATCCTTTTTGATAAATGGCAGATAATGAAAACAAGATCCCCACTTAACAAATACCAATTAACTCGAAACTTAAAATTTAGCTTAATTGGACTCGTAAATTAACGGATTAATTTGTTCGATGATTGCATATTGGGTTAGTAATTTTCAGAAAAAAGAATATAGGGTTAGTATTTAAAAAAAATACCAAGTCAAGATTTTATATATCTCAAAAATCAAAGCAATCCCAAAAAAGGTCCATTGATTTAATGAGTTGATCATTAAAATGGAATGTCAATTTCTAAAAACCAATCATTCATATGTTTGGAACGTTGGCTAAAACGACTTGCATATAGCCACTTTTATGGAATTGTCTTCCCACCAAATAGTCATATTTAAAGTGAATTGATGAGATGATTTTTACATTCTAAAATTAATATAACTAAAATTCTTTCTGCTTAAATTACCTCAGGTAATATTCTATTATTTACCTTATTAAATACACTTGTCTCTATCTTAATAAAAGCATATTTAATTCCATTAACTCGACTGCTATTCAATTATCACTTAACGGTACGATCACATTGATGCTTAATTTTTTTTTTTTTTTCATGTAATATAATTTGTCTTTTATTTAAACTACGTTCATCTTTGTTATTATGGGGTATGATATAGAGTTAATTATTTGAGTATTATTTATAAATAAATTAAATAATCACTTTAGAATATATAAAGCAAAAAAAAAAAAAATCACTTTAAATGTTATCAAAGATTAAACGAAAGGGTATTTTCATGAAATTGTTATTATTCCACTCCATTGTAATGACTAACCAAACATAATAATTGTAATTGAATTACTAATTCTAAGTTCAACCAAACAAATAAAATTAGAATAAATCATTTGATCTATTCCTGTTTTCATTCTATTATATATTCCATTCAAATTTGCATTCTCATTTTCATTCCATTCTATCAAACCAAATGTCACGGTACAAATTAAAAAAAAAAAAAAAAATCTAAAAAGCAAACTAATTAAAACATTGCTGGCACTAGTCGAAATTTTTCTTTGGAAAATCAATACTCATAATAAACCTCATTAATATGTAAAAAATCTTATTATCGACCTAACTCAAGGATTTTAATATAACCAATATAACCTAAACACAAGTCAATAGGTACCAGACATTTCAAGTTCTCACTTAATGCCATTAATTAATTTTTCGTGATAGCTTTGTGAAAGTGTAAGTGCGTGTATTTGCCTTTTCTTCTTTCAATTTGTATTTATGTGGTTAAATCATCAATCATGGACCCACGTAATTGGCATTTGGGAAGAAAAAATCAACTCACCAAACGACATAAGAATACGAAAGGACCAAAAGGAGTATTTTCAGTCACACATTATGAACCATACATGAAAGCAACTTCAGCTCCTCTGGAATTTCCAGCAACTCATTTTTCCATCTGCAAAAAGAGACGTTGCTTTACCGGCCTGCTTTAGGGGCTAATAAAAACCACACAAACATATATATATATATATATATATATATTTTGTATATATGTATATATGTGTGTGTGTCTCTCTCTCACTTCTTGTTCAAACGACATGGGACCCATTTTGGATTTCTGCCTCTACACAATTCCACATTCTTTGGTGGACGTAGCAATCCATGTCCAACCTTGGGTTTTTCTATGTTCATTTGATATTTCTGTCAATTTAACATCTAAATTATTTTCTTGAATGGAACCGTAATAATTCGACCGAAAGTTGCCATTTTGACAAATGGAGTGAATTTTATAGTACTCTAATACCCCACCTTTAATTTTTTTTTAATAAGTACTGATAAGAAGAGACGACTAACATCAAGGCGAAACAAGATATTTTAATTAAGTTGACACCCTATGTTAAATTAAAATAAAAACACACAATATATATATATATATATATATATAACATATATAGATGAGTTTTTAATGGTTACGTAACTTACGTTCCCATCGTACTTATTAAATATGAAAATTTATTTATATGGTGTAATAAGAATTTAATTTCATTAATTATCATAAACTTTTTGAGTTAACTATCTAATTTATAATTACAACCGTCAAATTAATATTTTACGATTGTCTTATAATCATTGATAAATAAGTTTTAAAGTCATATATATATATATATATATATATATATATATATATATATAATAAGCGAAAACTTCATTGAAAAGAAAACAAAAGAAAAACAATATCTTGCAAAATTAAAACATAAAAACCTAAGAAAGATGAAGAGAACCAAACGCAAAGGGAAACAAAGAGAAAACTAAACATAAAACAACGAACAAGCACCGTATGAGGAAAAGATTTTCTCATTTTAAAACAATTTGCCTCGACGATCTCATGTTGTGTGTACATTATACAACCACATGATATATATATATATATATATATATATTTTTTTTTTCAGTAATGCTCTTCATTCTGTAACTATAAATTCATCAGACAAAAGGTTCAGCAAAAGCATGTCCCCTTACAACATTTCAACGCAATTGACGCTAAGTTTTTCTTTATTTTTTTTTTTTCTCTTTTGGTATCATGGGTCAATTTAATTATATATTTATATATATTTGGAAAATTTATGAGCTGAGAAAGAGATAAGGAAGGATCTTCTTTCTGCACGCTATGCGCCAACAGCACAATTATGTTGGATGTAGACTGAAGGCTATTGCAGCATCAACATCATTAAGACGCGTTAACATTTTGGCTGTCAATTGTGTATATATATGTGTCTATATATATATATATATATATATATATTTTTTTATTCTAGTTTTGTCTTCAGCAGTTGGGTATATATCATAAACGATTGCAATATAACACCTTTGTCTTTACCTATGATCTATAATTGAAGAAGAGTAATGGCGACGCTATAGATCCACGTGTTGGAGAACATTCTCCCTTTTTCTAACCAAATTGTTGTTTGACAAAATGACTCTTATATTCCCTTAAACATTCAACGTCAATTAATTACCAAGAAAAATACAACGTCTAAAAATAGTATTTTTCTTTTCTTATCGATCCATGAATTTGAATTTAGATCCAGATAACTTAAAAGAGATAGAAAGATGGTTAATGCCGATTCAAGTAATTAATTTAGAGGTTATCAGTCAATGTTTTTTTTTTTTTTTTTTTTTTTTTGATTATTTGAGGAAAAGAAAAACAATACTTTTTTCAATAAGCAAAAGAATTGTCGAAACAAAATGAACCTGAATACATGACTCTATATAAATACATACATAAATACATACATATATATATATATATATGTATCCATATATGGAAGTTTTCATAACAATTTCCAAGTTGTGAACATTGTGACTTGCAAAACTTGCTTAAAAAGCAAATGTCATGATCTATAATACAAAATAGTCTGCCATCTATACTTAATGACGTGCTAGTTTTCTTGGCTTTTGAAAAGTTTCAGCCGCGTTCTGTTCTTGTTTCTTATGAAACAAACAAAAATTTTTCATCCTCCAAAAATAAATTTAAGTTTAGGAGATATTCTCTATTGCGTTTGACCTATCTTGACGTTGATTAAATTTTTTTTAACCGTTGTATTTTTTAATTTTCATAGAATGATTGTAACAAAATGAGAACAATTTTAGTTAGCAAAAGTAAAAGTGACAAAAGGTCATCAGTAGAACGAGACGTACATGCATATTGTCGGTATTATTGTAGGCTTTATTATATGACAGTGCCTTTAATTCGCGCCTACATTGTACATTCTGTTGCCTGATGATGATCATTTATATGTTGTACAATTCGACGTACATATAATATTTTCTAAGGGAGGCAATTTGTATCGACAAGTCTAAGTGTTATAGGACGTTTAGTTTATAAATTTAAAATTATTTTTATTTTACGTGTATTTTTTATAAGAAAAAAATATTATAATGAATTACGAACTATAATTCAAACCATAGCGTAAATTCCTCTTCTAAACGCACACTTAGTGTCCGATTGAGGTTCAATATTTATAAAAATGATCCTAACAAGACTTGTGATATGAACAGGTTGAGAAATCCTAATCATAATACGACACACCATAACATAGATGGATATTAACACAACCCGCACGAATCCATTATCTTTTTTGCCTATGACCCAACCCGCAACACATTAACTTGATATCAACACGAAATTGACCCGTAAATCGTTAAAGACTCGTGATTTTTTAAACTTTAAATCTACAATTTATGCACTAAAATCATATAAAAACAACATAAAACACGCGTATTTCTAACAATTAAATCAATTTCATACTATAACAACTAATTAAGTCTTAAAAGTTTATAACACGCGTGCCGTTTTTAGACGGGTCAATTTCAAATTGCACTAAAATGACTTGTAGATTATGTTTTTGACAATAATTCACTATGGTGAAGAAGAAATTTACAAGAGAAAAATTGTACATCTTACATCTCTTTGAGTTTTCTCTAACCTCTCTCATAACCCTAAAAATTGTTCCCCCTTTTTCTAAGGGAAATTAAGGCAACCAAATTCACAAGTGTATAATCCCAAACTACCCTTAATGAAATTTTGATCGACCCATCCATGCACTTATTCTGGATCACTTAGAAGGCGTTTGGTTTATATATTTAGAATTATGATTCAGAATCATTCTCATTTTACGTATATTTTTTGTGAGAACTATGATTCAGAATAAAAAATAGATATAAGAAACAAGCGCCCACTTACACAATTATTGTTATCGGTGGAGACAATCACGTGAAAATTGTGGCCTATATATGAAAAAGCTGTTGCATTTGTACACATAATGAGGTACGATCTTGAACTCTTGGATTTTTCCGCAGAGGAAATTAATCACTTCCACACGGAAGGTTTTCTAGGTGAGGAAAAAGATCATCAAAAAAATAATTAAGCTCCACAACTTAACTAACTCAAAAGACTAATTACAAGCAACCAACTTAATTAGGTTATTTGAATGAACTAAGAGAGAATAACCAACATCGAGAACCACTAGGAGTTCTATTCGTTGGCAAGGGGAAAAAAAAAAAAAGAGCATTGTTATTTTTTTTTTTTTATACGGTTTAAGGTTTGTGGCACCAACAACTATTAAAATCTTGATAGACACACGCTTGTGTACTCAACCACTTGAGTTAGCTTGATGTGGCAAGATCATTGTTAATTTTTGAAACAATTGGCGCGTTTGAAACTCATTTTAAAATTATTTTATTTTTTATATAAAAATGAAAATAAAAACGTTTTCAATCTCAAACAGAAATCATTTTTAAAAATGTGTTTAGTAGTTTTATCAAGAGATTATTTTCAGTGTAAAAAAACTCATTCTCTCTCTCTCTCTCTCTCTCTCTCTCTCTCTCTCTCTCTCTCTCTCTCTCTCTCTCTCTCTCTCTCTCTCTCTCTCTCTCTCTCTCTCTCTCTCTCTCTCTCTCTCTCTCTATTCGAGAGAGAATAAAACGAAAACAAAACTAAAATTCGTTTTTCATTTCTTTTTCATTTTACACTAAATCAAAAAATCATTTTTATTTCTCTTTTTTTTTTTTTTTATTACGTCAAACACCATTTTAAAAATATTTTTATTTTTTATTTATTAAAAAATATAAAAAATAAAAATGAAATTAATTTCAAACACGGCTAACAGTAATGAAGTCCGGGGCAGAGAACTTAGTTAGTTGATGGCTTTACCTCAAAATATAAACAGAAGTTTGGCATGATTGACTTAATTTCTTGTAGTGCTGTCACTCCAAGGCAATTAATATCAAGATCACTACTACTGCTACTACTACTGGACAACGACGAAACAAACATTTAAGCAGAAGGAGCCGTAAATATGTAATAATAAGACAGGAAACTGAACGAAATCAAATAAACTTTTGAAGAGTAGTTCTGAGCTAGCGCACCTATTTGCTGCTATGTTATGTCTTTGTTTGTACGTACGTGCATGAATTCTCACTCCCGCAGATATCATCTCGGATCACGAGTCCTGCAGATTTCTGTACTGCCCTATAGTTAGGCCAAGCGACAACTTTTCAGTCGACCACTATATATAACTTATTATATGCAAAAATATTCATAGAAAGGGTAACTAATTAAGATCAATTATTTTTTGTTCTTATTTTGTTTTAATAAGCAGAAAACTTTGTTAAAAAAAAAAAAAATTAAAAGTTCTAATTGATTAGTATGTGTGTATATATGGATGATTTTTCAATGTTAACCCGCATATATTATTATTATTATTATTATTATTATTATTATTATTATTATTATTACAAAATTTTAGAATTGACCTTTAAAGTCAATGTGAAATATTATAAAAAAAAAAAAATCAATGTCAAATCATATTGTCCCTTTGTTAGTATTGTCCTTTTATTTAAATTATTTAAGTTGACTGTTTTAATAAAAAAAAGTAGTTACGATTAAGGAGGTCAATAATAGAGATATCACCCTTATAAAAGGATAGTTTAGGCAGTTAGAATTGTCCTCTAAAAACATGTATTTAGGTGTTTAGATAAATTATAAGTGTCTCCTCATATTAAATAGGTTTTAAGAGGAAATATACATGTACTGAAAAAGAAATATACATATTTTAAAAAAATAATATACATGTGTCGCTCTAATCTGGTACCCGGATTAGAGACAATTCATATATATATATATATATATATATATATATATAAGAAGGAGTAAATGACTTCTGAAACCTTTCAGCAAAAAGAAGGAAACAAAAAAAAAAAAGACTACTGGAACCTGATGAAAATATTCATGTATTTCTGAATTAATATTAATCAGTACGTGTAATGCTGCTACTCATAAATTTTATACACACACTGGGGTAGGAAATTTCAAATCACTACAAAAAAAAAAAAAAAAAAAAAAAAAAAAAAACTTTTAATCACAATATCTTTGTGACACCTAATTTAGTCGCCACAAATTTGTGTGACTACATGCATTTTTAGTCACAATATATTGTGTCATTTGATGCATTTTTAGTCACGACTAATATACATTTTAGTCTCAAATTTATGTAGTTAGAAACTTTTTTGCTACTGTTTTTCATTTCATACGGAAACTTTTGCTTCAACTAAAACTATTTCCCGTGACTACAAGTCTCGTGACTAAAAGTTTAATAATTTGGAGAAGAAGGATACTCGGAGAGATTTCAAACAACGTTAAATAGCAAAAAGGACTAACTGTCCACATGATAGAATATAAGAGGATGTGTTGACGATGTTTTTCTGACAACTCGTAATTATTTTTTTGAGAATTTGTACAGTAACATCCATGGGTTAATTAGAGATTAAAAGCAATGAAATAACGTAAAGAATACAAGGATTTATAGTGGTTTGACAAGATTTATTGGCCTATTCCACTTGTGGATGCACTAATCTTTCTAAGATTACAAGTTCTTCTCTGTATAATGAAATAGTGTGTAACCCTTCAATGGGGATTTTTGGCTCTATTTATAGGCCTTTACATATAATGATCTCATCTGCGTTCCTCGAGGGAGCAATCTTCTATCCCAGGATTTAGGGGTGGCGTAGGTGCATTTTTATGATGACAATCTCAGAAAATCAGGCCAACCTCTCTTACCGACTACTTGATTTCCTGACTGCGACAATAGCAGTTGGCACAGTGCTCCTTCCCTGAGTTGACAAGATTGTTGATGGATTTGACTGGACATGTTGCCTCGACATAATGGCCACCACAAGTTGAGTCATGGTGCTTGACGCGCATCGTCCTGCATGGGCTCTCGACATCCAAAGGGCACTTTAGCTACAGTGGTTCCCTCGACGCCGGCGACTAATTCTCAACAGGGAGTCCTTGGCACTTGTCGTTCGAGAGAATGGTTGATTGCTCGACCATAGTGTAACAGGATGCAATTAAGAAAACTTAAACAAACAATTAACAATTAAAGTTAATTATTTAATTCGAAGTAACTTTATACTACCTTATATGTGAAAAGTCCTTGTGTAGGATAGAGTTTTTTTTTCTTTTTTTTGTCTATATCCTTTTCCTTTTCGTTAAACGAACTTATGGTATCATACTATGGTATGTCAATCATGGTATTCATGGACAATTCTTGGGCTTCCCTTAAACTATGGTTTCTCAAGAAATTAACTGAAAAATATCAAAAGCCAATTTGCCAGATTGGAATGTTGCCTAATTCGGAAATGAATTGGATTCGGCATCAAATAATCTTCAGCCATGTTCAACATATCAAATTGCTAAGGAGCTTTTTTAAACATGAAGTTTATAAGTGCGCAATATTGTTTTGACCAACCTAATCGCCTGATCGCTATATTGTTACAATTAAATCATATTTCAAATCTTATATAAACTAATATGATTATAGAAAATTCAGCGGCCGTATTAATTCGATAAATATTACATTTTTGTTCGATATTATAACATCGTTTGTATGTTTGTATACCAATTATTTTTTCAAAGCATAACATTCAATAAAATGCAATCTACCACCATCTACCACCGTGTTAAATTAAACGTGTTTTAATATTGCCATATTATCTCATAAAGTTTGTCCATATATTAAAAAAAATGTTTATAATTAGCTAGTGACATGATGATAATAAACTCATACCATCTACTACCAAAAAAAAAAAAAAAAAAAAAAAAACTCATAGCATCTACTTTATATGACATTCTTGCATGATAAACAATACAAATATCGGTTAATTGTGTTCACGATGGGACATCACAACTGTATACCAATCATTGCCGGTGGACCTTTTACCTTCACATGTTTTCTCCTCAAAAGCCATATACAGTCTTCCCCTTCACTATTAGTAAATTGTAAGCCAACCCCACCCGAAAAGGCCCTAATTGTCCCCTAAAAAAAATAAAAATAAAAATAAAAAATAAAAAAACCTTAGTTGCATTGTGGGATCCATCATTCTATAAGCCCCACACAATCAACTGCCATATGGTTTCTAACTACCTTGTGTCATATTATTTTTTTTACAATATGTCATATACAATAGTCTCGTTCATTTCACCGATTTGAGTTTTTAATTTTAAGTTTTTACAGTTAAAAGCTCTCAAAAAATATCACATATAACTTTTTCTGTTACAGTTAAAAACTCTCAAAAAATGTCACTCTCAACTTGAATTCTCGAAGTGAATGAGGCTAAAAACATATATAGGCCACGTTCACTTCACCAATTCGAGTTTAAAATTTGAGTTTTACTACAGTAAAAAGTTCTTAGAAACAGTCACATCTAATTTTTTTACTACAGTAAAAAACTCTCACATAAAATTACATCTCAACTCAAATTATAAACTCGAATCAGTAAACTAAACGGGCCCATAATTATTGTAAAAGATCGTCCAGACCAAACTGAAAGAAGTACTAAAAGTGTGGTTAGACATAAATGGAAAGTTGAAGTAACTAACTAATATCAACAAAACCCCTCAAAGTTTCTAGGAGCTGCCAGCTACAAAGATCCTTTTTCCTTTTTTGCTTTTTCATTCTTTCTTTTCGTCTGAAAATGATGGAGGGAAGGAGACTGGTCGATGCACAGTTACACAAAACTCGGTAACTTTTTCTTTCCAGAAACCCCCCCACTCATTCATTCATACCAAGAGAGAACTTCTAATAGAAGTCTTTCTTGCCCAAACCTCTTTTTCTTTCCCTTCTTTTTATGTTTTTTTTTTTTTTTTTTTAATTCCCACACTACGCGTTAGTACAACTTTGGTTATATTTGTCTAATTATTGGCGCGTACCTAAAAAAAAGAAAAAAAAAAAAAAGAAAGCTAAGGAATATTCAAGAGAAGGGTGTCTTTAGAACGTTTAGTTGGAAGATTTAAATTATGTGATTCGAATCATTTTTAATTTACATGTATTTTTTGTAAGAGAAAATATTATAGCGAACCACGAATCATGATTTGAATTAGAGAACGAATCCATCTACCAAACATCCTTGTTTCAGAACTTATACAGTGGAGATTATTTTTTTTAAATACCGGTATGAATTACTGTTTTAACCGTTACATTAAGATTTTAATAATTTAATATGTGAATATCCACAATATTAAAAACGTACATAATGCGCGACACAAAACTACTATAATTACATATTACGCCGTTAAAAATTTAATCTAACGATCAAAATAACTGTATTTATTAATAGTTATCCTGCCGTAAAAGTTCTAGTTTTATATACATTTAGAGCTTCTTGTTATCTGGTAATTTCAACTGATTGATTAAAAAATTTTCCACCACAAGAAAATAGTATCTAGGGTTCGTCATCGTGGATTGATACTACTCGTAAGTCCATAAAAACAGGAATATATTGAGGAAAAAGTAAATGCCAAAACACATTGCTCAATATATCACATTGTGACCGAGTAAATTAATAAACAATTTTACATGCTAATAATTTCCCTGCACACTACTGTTTTACCACATGATCTAAAATCAAATCAACAGTCTATGCACCATCACTTGATCTAGAACACACAAAATCTGGCCCTTTTTTTATCTTCAAAATTGACCCATTTTTTAAATCCTTTTGGGAGAAAGGGAGCCACAAAAAAAAAACCTAGAATTTGTAGGCACTATAAATTATTTAAGCCTTCCACTGAAGGGTCACTGTCCCTATTTGGCTTTTCGGATCAAACAGTGTTAAAACCTACTGTTTATATTTATAACTTTAAAAAAATAAAAATAAAAAAAAGAAGAGGATTTTGAGAACACTGCTCCATGCATAATACTATATCTATAAATTTCGCGTCTAATTACTGTTTAAGCACATATTTATTCTTCTTTTTCTCACAAACAATCACATCTATTTTTGAGGAAAAATCAAATCATATAAAACTTCAACGAAGTGATTGACCCAACTATAAATACATTATTTCACATGTAATTGTTTCTAATGCATGCTCAGTATCTTCAGTTAATTCTTTAGAACTTTCACACGTAACCCACTAACTTTATTATCACACCAAAAACCGGATAACTAAGCCCTGTTCATTTCACCGATTTAAGTTTAGAATTTGAGTTTTGTTATAATAAAAAGCTCTCAGGAACAGTCACATCTAACTTTTTTTATTACAGTGAAAAATTCTCACATAAAATCACATATCAACTCAAATTAAAAACTCGAATCAACGAACTAAACAGACTCTAAATAAAATTGTGACTTCCGTTATTAATAGAATCACACGCATAGAAAACATAAAATGGTAAATTAAAAGGCATTTTAAATTTTTTTATGATATGGCATGATCATGTGGTTGGTATTATACATCATTTGAAATAATGAAATTAAACATGTGATTTGAGTCGTATGTAAATACGCCCAACTGGTTTAATAGATTATTTACCAAAAAACTAGTTTAGAAAAAAAAAAAAAAAAAACCGTAATATATAACATCGCAATTACAAACTGATTTTAATACGGAACCCAATTTTTTATAGAGAAATAGTAGAAAATAGGCCAATATGAAAAGTTTAAGAAAATATATAGGTTAATTTTTAGTTTTAGAAATTAATAGACCATAACTTATCAAGTTATGATCCATAACCAGATAAATTATGGACAAACTTGTCAAGTTATGGTTCATAACCAGATAAATATGGACAATCATAGATAATAACTTGTTAAGTTATGGTTCATAACCATATAAGTTATGGACAAAAATTGTAATTTGACCTATTTATTAACTTATGTAAATTATTGACGTATTAATTTTAATTCATCTCAAAATCTTAGCCTATTTTTTTTTTTTTTTTCTTTTTTATTGTAATAAAATTTAAATTTTAAACTCAAATCAATAAAATAAACGAGATTTATAAATATACGTATACAGGGATCCAATTTACTTCCATGCAAAACTGTTTATTTTCCCCACGTCGAAACTCGAAAGCAGAGCTAATACATGAACTTTATATGCCAGCTATTTTTTGCGTGCCTCAACTGTTCTGGCACGTGTTTTAATTAAATTGTTCGTTTAACACTAGGGACTTAGTTTACTGTTCTGGTCACCCTTGTTTGCTCCCTCAGTGCACTGCCCTCTACGTTTCACAATGTTGCTGACAATGTGTGTGTATATATATGTGTGTATTCAAAACACAGGAAACGAAAAAGAAAAATCATATATTTTTTTTTTTCTAAAAATCCTCATCATCATCATCACCATATATATATATATATATATATATATATATATATATATATATATATATAGACACACACACTATGTATTATGTATTATAATGGCCTTTAAAAAGTTTTTATTGGACCTTCCTAGCTTGCTAGCTTGGCTTTTATTCGTTTTTGTTTTTGGTTTTAGTTTTTAATTTTGCACTTTCAAATGTTTCAATTCCAATACATTTGTCTCTAATTTGTCATTTAAAATCATTTTTTCTAAATATATTCCTATTCAAGTATTTTTCATTGAGTTTTCGAAATATCATTTTCTTCAATTGAAATAATTTTTCTTAAATGTTTAGTAGAGGAATTTGTTCCCTGATTCGAAATATAATTCGTAATTCGCTACAGTATTTTCTTTCATAAAAAATACACATAAATTAAAAATAGTTCAAATCACATAATTTGAATCCTCTAACTAAATTTTATTATTGAGATACCAATATCTATATATCTTAACATTTCTCATAATTTTTTTTAATGTTTCCGAGCAATACTTTTGTTTGTAAAGGCCACGTGCCTTAAGCACGCTCCTTAAACTAGTGTGTACACCTAGATGCAAGCATGCTACTAGAGAACTAGACATGCTAAAATTTGACTAAAAAGTGTAGGTCGCATGTGGCATATCTAGAAAGAAGTGAAATCAAATATATGCTTCGAAATTTATAGTGCTAGCCAGAGCTCCACTAAATTAATCAACAAAATCTTATGTGTTATGAAAATTAAGAAAATACAAAATTAAAAAGAAAAAACACTAAATAAAGAGAGAGTCATTAATTTTTTGAAAGTATATAAAATGGAAAGTTTTTTAGTTTTATTTATAGGAAAATTTTTAGCATTATTTACGGTTACTATTTGTACAATACTTACTATTTACGGTTATTATTTACACAGTAATTTTGACTGAATTGCATAGTAATTTTAACTGAAGTGAATAGCTATTATTTATAACATTCTATCTTCTTTCTATGTTTTTTTTCCTTTTTTTGGCTCCCTCTGTTGCTTACAACATAAATTAATTACTTAATACTGTAGATTTACAAGGCGTGTGCATTTAATAAAAAATTAGTTTGTAGCTTTAACTCAGATTCATTATTTAATTAATTAGTTAAATCGTGATTCCACTTTGTTTAGGTTCTAATGCTTTGGGACACTAGGTTTACTGCCTATACATATTTCTTAAACTTAGAAAACGGTATGGTCAAGAAATGGTTTTAAGAGTCAAGTGTTGTTAAATAAATTATTCTACACAATGTCGTAGCCATTTATTGGTAGTATATGTTGGCCAATAATAGAGAATTATCAATTATATCTTTGATAGCCATGTCTCAATCTTTTTTTTTTTTCTGTAGTACAATAATATTGATAATTAATTAATAATTATATGGCCTTTTCCTCCCATCTTCCATCAACAAATTTTCTTAATCAATATGACAAAAAGTCTTCTGGCCGGCCTATCTCTTTTTTCTTTTTTTTTTCTTTATCTTTTATTTCTCCTTTTTATCTTAAACAATAACCCGTTTAGTTTGTTAATTCAAGTTTTTAATTTGAGTTGAGATGTGACTTTACGTGAGATTTTTTTATTGTAGTAAAAAAGTTAGATGTGACTGTTTTTGAGAACTTTTTACCGTAGCAAAACTCGAATTATAAACTCAAATCGGCAAAACAAACGAGATCTTAATATCTCTTTTCCACCGGAGAAGGGAGATTGTAGAATCTCTCCCTTATAGGATTTTTTTTCTTTTCATCTAGTCTCTTATATAATGAACAAAAATATATGTATTCGCTTAGATTTTGATCTATACTTGGATTTGGATCTCAATTGCGTATTCATATTTTGTTTAATTTTAGAGTTTTTGTGTATCCTTTAGCATCGTATATCAAATCGCCAATTCTAAGAAGTTTTTAGGTAGAAGAACCTACACTAGAAGTCGATGGCGTTGTGAAAGAGCCAAAACTTGGGGCATGTTCTTTTGCCCAAAAAACTCAAAAAAAGATATCTTAAGTTTCAACTTTATTTAAGTTCACGTTCTTTTAAGTTTCAACTTTATTCAATTTTACTCAACTTTATTCAAGTTCTAACTTCAACTCAAGTTATAACTCAACTTTAACTCAAAAACTACACTCAAATTACACTCTAAAAAGATTTCTTGTAGGTCTCGATTTTCTCTCTATTATAATGGAATTATGTGCACAAGAATTAAAAACAAGTGCATGATGAAATCATTGTTGTTTTATAATCTAAGCAATGATTTGACTATTTGGTTCTTATAATATTGAATGCTTTGTTACATTCATCGATGTAAAATTTCAACGATATTGTCAACATTTTAATGACATTATGCATATTTTGAAGTTTCAATATAGATAACAGAGAAATATATTCTTTCGGTGTCTCTATAAAATATTTATAATGTTTAAAAATATCCGTAAAATCCGTAAATATTTAGGATATTTTTAGAAATGTCCACAAACTCTAAATTTTTTTTTTTTTGCAAATAAATCAATTTTATAGCACATTTTTTTTCAATAAAATGTGACATCATGATTCAAATTAAAAGCAATAAAAATATTAAGACTTAATTAGTTTTTTAAATAAATTTTACATTTTAAATTAATGATTCATATTTAAATACCTTTGAGTCCATTCACTGTGAAAGAATATTTTACTCATGTTACACAAGATGAAGGTCATAGGTGTAGGGCAGCAGGTCCTTATACTTAGGCAATTGGAAAAAAATTATAAAAAAAAAAAAAAAAAAAAAACAACGTGGTGTGACTCAAATAAGTCAAATTGATAAAGATTTTGTAGTCTTGAGTTTTGATTTCATGAGCTTAAGTACTGAGTAAAGTTCATATGGTTATAATCATCTATATAGTTCTCATATGGAATCTACTTTAGAAATACAAAACTAAGATGATATGTTTGATATGTTTGTGTATCATCCACCAAAAGACTGCTCATCAAGTTGGATAAACTAATAGTATCTAATTTATAGGTTAACAGTGGGAAGAGATCAAGAAACATACATGTGGCGCATCAACAACTACCTCTAAAATTATTCAAGGGTAATATCTTGACAAATGTACTGTTTAGATCAAGATTGAAACCTATGGAATGTTTTCTAACTTGCTAGAAACTCATTTTGGTATATTGAAACCACTTTAAATCCGTGTGTATTTTATTGTGTTTCATAGTTAATATTCATGTCATATATCAAATTTTTATGTCTTATTATTTGTATTAAGTATGTAAAATTATTTGAATCATGATTCATATATAATTATGATAATCTCTTATTATACTATTTGACATAACTCTAATATTTTGATCAAAATATATTATTTTTGTTATTAAACTAGTCCAAATTAAGTAATATTGATTGTTTTTAACATTCATAGTTTCAATAAAATATTTTAAGGGTTTCTCAAGGGATCTATTTTTTTTTTTTATATCTGCCAATGTCAACATTTCTATCAATATTATCTGTAAATCAAAATCTCGACAACCTTATCGACATCGACATTTTCATCAATAATTACATTGATCAAAAGACTTTTACCATATTTAATAACTACGATATTCTCTTTTTTTTATGACGAAAATATCGCGCGCGTGTGTGTGTATATATATCAATTTGAATCTTACTATATACTTTGCAATATTCTTGTCCATAGTTGTCTTAATAAACTATCCTCGAGTGGAACTCCATAATTACTGATGTAGTAGTCATAATCATTCTTCCATATTTCCTTGATGTGGGGATATTAAGAGCAGTTCACTGCCTCACCAATAAATTATTTAGCATACATGTTGAGAATATTATTTTTTTTAGGACCTTTTGCTGACAACATTTTAAAAAAAGAAATATATTATGTATTATATATTGATGAGAAATAGACAGAGTTCTGATCTTGAGGAATATTATGTACTATATATTCATGAACATATGAGACACAGCTAAATTGTCGTTTTTCTTGTCCTCCTTGAGAGGATATATATGCCAAATGATAAGACAACTATAAGAAACCATTTGCGAATTGTACTTGTTAGCTAGCATACAGTTGATAAAGAAATCTCAACAATTTCTAAGAAATTATGGATACATTCATCGATCTTTAATCAAGACAGATTAATGTAATATATATATATATATATATATATATATACACACGTGTTATTAATAATTATTTTCTTTCCACGCTAACAAAAGTCAAGCAAATTAGCATATAAATGTATAAATTCAAATCATCTACTGTGTCCTACACGATAACTAATCACATCGTGTCACATCATTTAATAAGGGGTATAAAAATCAATTAAAAATATATTAAATTTTTTAAATGACGTGATATATTATAATCAGTTAAAAATCAATTAGCATAATTCTAGAAAAAAAAATCGATTAGCATAATTTATTATTTGTCTTATTTTTATGCATGGATACTCGACAATATTACTAGTAATCAAGGACCATTGGATTTGAAAAACAGTGACAAAATTACCACATATAAATGAATGAATTTTAATAGTTATTACCAAATAAATTATAGAAATAATTGTACATTAAGTACAATTGATGATGTGACATTTTATATAAATTCTATAAGCTCTTCAAGTTTAATGATCATTTATTGCAATAATTGTTCTTATTAACTACCCAATTTGTTACCACAGTCTGGTCTCATATCACAATATTTAAATAATAATACCTACTGAAGGGTGAATATAATAGTAAAAACTGAAATTGATAGGTTCTAATTTAATTGGGATGTGCCGTAGTGGCTTGATCCTTAATATCTCCTCTCTTCTCTTATTATTCTTAAAAAAAAAAAAAAAAAAAAAAAAAAAAAAGGCTTCGCTAAACCTTAATATTCTCTTCTCTTAATATTATTATTTCTTATGTAATATTGTATTATCTTTTATAATATTGTAATTATATTAACCGTTTTAATAATATTATTATATTTCATATCATTATTATATAATATGTTATTTAATAATAATTTTATTGTATTATATTAAATATAATAATAAATATACATTATATTGTAATTATATATATTATAGTATAGTATAATATAACATAATATAATCGTATTTAAATTATTTAGTTATTATTTTAATAATATTATTATATTCTATATCATAGTTATATAATATATTATATAATAATATAGTTATAATTCTTAACTATCCACAGCAATTTAACCTCATAATTTACCAAACGTTATTAAACTGATTTTAAAACCAACACAGTTACTATAATTATAGTTTATCAAACACTCAGTTATTTTTTATAACAGTTACTTTTTTTTCAGCACAACTAAAAATAATTTTTTTAAAATCTACAACAATACTAAATTAAGCCAATGTCGTTCCATAAAAGGAGCTAAAAAAAAAAGAAGTATAAAACGGTAACTTTCCATACTGGAGTTGGATTATTGTATATGTGATATGTGTTAAAAGGTTTTCTATTCACTCCATGTCGTAACAACTGTTACGAAAACATCCTACTTTCGGTTTTCCAGCAAATAAATAAATAAATAAAAATAAAAAATAAGTGCTTACTTTTGGTTATTGAAAAGGAATTCAAAATTCGCAAATTGAATTTATTATGCTGTTCAAAAATTGAAGGAAAAAAAATAAAAAATAAAAAAGCTGCCCCAATCAAATCTTTTGTTTATTGAAGTTAAGGAATTCGAAATTCGGCAATTCGAATTTGTTGTGTAACATAAAAAAAAAATTAAAAGGAAAAAAAAAAAAAAACTACAATCATGAAAATTTGTGAATATTATACCGTAAAATAGGAAAAAGAAGATTGCATTAGTTAGTATCACTTGAGATAAGGATTTTTTTTTATGGTAGCCTTAGACCGATAGTGCATATTTTTTTATTGTTAAATTTAATTAAAATCATATTAAAATAAAAAATATATATAAATACACATATACAGACTAAAAAATGTTTGATACATATATCTACTGATTAAAAAATAAAAATCTACTGATAATTTAGTTTTTTAGGTCAGGTAGTAGAAATTCTCATTAAGATATAAAACTAAAGATAGTGGTATTCTTTGATATTATTTATTTAGGCCTCGTTCACTTCACAGATTCGAGTTTTCGATTCGAGCTGAGATGTGACATTTTCTGAGAGCTTTTTACTGTAGCAGAAAATTTTGATGTGACATTTTCTGAGAGCTTTTTACTGTAGAAACCTAAAACTAAAAACTCGAATCGGTGAAGTGAACAAGACCTTACTTGTTTCTCTCTCATTGAGTTCACTATTACCGTACTAGACCGCTTTCCCCTATTTGGCCGTATATACATGCGTGTGAATTATTTAGGCCTCGTTCACTTCACAGATTCGAGTTTTCGATTCGAGCTGAGATGTGACATTTTCTGAGAGCTTTTTACTGTAGCGGAAAATTTTGATGTGACATTTTCTGAGAGCTTTTTACTGTAGAAACCTAAAACTAAAAACTCGAATCGGTGAAGTGAACAAGTTAGCTTCCTTTTTTAACGTTATACATTATTTTCATCGTTGCCTTCAACTGAATATTATAGAAATGATTACCGTATTTAAAATTAATCTCATTTTGGCCTCGTTCACTTCGCAGATTTGAGTTTTCGATTCGAGTTGAGATGTGATATTTTTTAAAAGCTTTTTACTGTAGCAAAAAAAAAAATAAATAATGTGACATTTTCTGAGAGCTTTTTACTGTAGAAACTTAAAACTAAAAACTTGAATCGGTGAAATGAACGAGGCCTTTTATTTTTTATGTTTTTTGAGAAAAAAATAAAATTGTTTTTAAATCGCGTTTAGCGTAATAAAGATAAAAAAATAGAAATAAAAATAATTTTTTAGTTTAGTGTAAAATGAGAGAGAAATGAAAAACGACTTTTAGTCGTTTTTTATTTTTTATTTTCGTTTTCTCATCTCTTGAACAGAGAGAGAAAGAGAGACATTATGAGTTTTTTACACTGAAAATAATCTTTTGATAAAACTACCAAACGCATTTTTAAACATGATTACTGTCTAAGATTGAAAACGTTTTCATTTTTATTTTCATATAAAAAATAAAATAATTTTAGAACGAGTTCTAAACGCGCTGATAAGTTGCAGGCATAGTGTAAGAATAAATTAACATACATGACTCCATTAAGGTGTAAAGTTTAAATCATCCATACTAAATTTATACGGGACTTTTTTCAGTACACTAATATATTAGTAGGTCAAGTTTTATATCCGTAAAATATACATAAAATCACATAAAAATAAAAAAAAATGTAAATCTAACGGTTAAAAAAATTTAACATATCAATACATCAGACGTATTATATATATAAAAGAAAAAAAAAAAAAGAAGAAAAAATAATAAAAATGAGTTGTGTTTCATAGAAACATTTCTTCATCTTACAGATGTGATGGATTCGTATCAATTAGCGTGATATTTGTACATCAATTTCAAACCGACCCATTTTCAAAGCAAAGGCGCGTTCATATGGAAGTGTATATTTCAATACAAAGGAGAATTCTGTGGAATTTTTTAAATATAATTCATATTGCTTTCAAATCTCAAATGTCTATTGAGATTCTCTGAAAATGATCGAAACCTACAAAAATAATCGGAAACTACGTATGTCAATTTGAGAATCTAACCAAAAGGTCCTAACTTGCGTGCAAGCAAGAGAAAGTTCATAGAAAGAATTGGGAGAAGTTGGATTTTCTTTTCCTCTTTTTTTTTTTTTTTTTTTTCGGTTTAAATTGTAATAAATCTAATAAGAATACCAAGTTAAATTAAGTGGACGTTTAGTTTGTGAATTCAGAATCATAATTCAGAACCATTATCAATTTATGCGTATTTTTTGTGAAAGAAAATACTATAACGAATCATAAATTATAATTTAAATTATGGCACGAATCTATCAACTAAACGCACAGAGATAAAATTTTACTTCTGAACAAAATGGAGGATTTCTTTTTATTATTATTATTTGGCACGTGCTCATAAATTACAATGAGATAATAGTGTTTGGTTTGTGGGTTTCCGAGTTTCACCTATGCTATTTTTGTGTTTTTTTTTTTTTTTCACAATTCAAGTTCTTATTTTCAAACTACACATATTCAGATTTTTCTTTCCAATCTTTTACAATATCTTGTATCCAAACGTCAGTTCCATCTCCATATAAACATTATTATTTAGATTTTATCATTTAAATTGAAAAAGATTCAAATCATCCAAATTTTAACATGTACATGTCACGCCCTCAAACAGGAGTTAGTGGCATGGAAATTTGTTTAAAAATTAAACCTAATTAAGAAAGTGGTTAAACAATTAACATTTCAAAATTTGATTTCACATCTCAAGTATTCAGGTATTCCAAACAAACCCCACTATTTTAAGGAAATCAAGTTTTAAGAAAAAGTGAGGTAGACATTACAAAATCAAGATCAAATGTTAAGATCAAGATCAAAAGTCAGCCTCCGGCATCCACAGGATTTACACTTGTGCATACATAAATAAATACAGAAAAGTAAATAACTGACATCAACCACAGTCTAGTAGAATTTAAGGTTTACAATCCTTAGTTAATACATGCCTTAAATAAATATGATAATGAAGGAAAATACTTCACTTCTTCATTTCTTCTAGAACTGAGTTCCTCACCTATTCCGCGCTATTTCTAGCGTCACCTGGGTGGGGTTAAATATATTTAAAACATAGCAAAAATGAGCGAAAGGTCCAACAGGATAAAGTTTTATAAAAGTGAATAAATAAATGAATAAATGAAAACACAAGCCCGAAAGAATCATTCGAAACCAAACAACATTTTCACTAAAAGGTAAATGAACTTAAATTCTAGATTTTAGGCAACCAGAAAGTAATTTAATGATAAATTACTTACGACTGAAGCAAGACTTTATCACCACCGTAGTGGCCCGTCTGGTTTCGGGTTTTGCCCCAAAGGATACAATCTCTATATCCTGTCTAGGCCATCAGCAGGCTTACCAATTTGTAAGATATCTTATCTTAAAAAAATGTTCATTTAAAACTTCAAATTAGTTTATTATGAGACCAATAGCAATAATCAAGCTATTTCCTTTAAACGTTTTTCTTTATCAAACATGTTTTGTCCTTTAAAAACATTTACATAGCCAAAATACTTTAAAACAGGCTAACAAGGATATGGGTAAGGATATCTTACCTCTTGGATATCAAACCTGTGGCTAACTTCTCGTAGCCCTAGCTCTACTTGTCTTTGAAGCTCCAAGCTCCATCGTGCCATTATCCTCGTCATCAAAACCAACAATTTAGAGTTTATCTTTCCCTCTAAACAACTTAGTTTAATTATATACAATTGTATCATACTAGTGTGCCTTAACTCAAAATCAGAATTTATAAACAATTCTTTATTCAAATCATGATTCTCTGAGAATTAGAATTCAATCAAGAAAATAGGATGGAAACAATGATTAATGTGGCTAATCCACTCACTTTAAGTTCCCAAATGAAGTTAGGTTGGTTCTACAAGATTTTTGAACTATTTAGGGTCAAATTTTGTGTGCACCAGTCGACCAGTGACAGAGAACTGTAACTCCACCAGTCGGCCGGTGGAGTGATGACCAGTCAACCAGTGGGAAGTAGGCCAGGGCCAAAAATGGCCGAACCGTGAAGAACAAAACCAAATCTTCCAAATTTTAGGTTTGATTTCAAGATATTTTCAAGATAAATTAACAAAATCAAGTTTCAATCAACAAATGTGGTTCAAAGAATCAAAAATGCCTAAATTTCATCAAGGTTTCATCAAAACCCATTCAAAATTCATTCAAAAGTAAATCTAAACCTAAAATCACCAAACTCGACTTAAAACGAGTTCCACAAGGCTAGATCCGAAAGTTTAAAGTGAGTTTTAAAGAATTTTACCTTGATCTAGGCTTCGATGTTGAAAACCTCTTAGGAATCCTCATTTTTTGTTCGAATCCTATTCCAAAACGCCCAATGAGAGCGAGGAAAAGCTTTGAGAGAAAGAGAGGGAGAGGGAGAGTGAGTAATGAGAGAGACAGAGAGAGCTCTGAGAGAGAGTGAGCTGAGGGAATGAGTGGGAGAGAGAGAAGAAATGAGAGAGAGAGTGAGAGGAAAATAAGGAAAGGAAAGAAAAGAAAAGAAAAGTAAAGTAAAAAGGTAATATTAAAAGGTAGTTAAAAGAAAATGGTGGATGTATGCATTCCCACACACTTTCGGGTGGAATTATAAATACTAAAAGTAACTTAAAATTTCTTGATTAAGAAAATAAAATTAGGCACATTAACAAATCACAATTAACATGATCAAACATACTTACTTTTTAAGGGCGTTACGGTACACTAAAGGGAGATATACAAAAAGAACGATGTTCATAATCAACAAAACTCAAGGAGAACAACAGTAACAATCAGAGCCAGTCGCAAAAACACACTCAGGATAGCGGCCGACATCGTTGGTGTAAATTTTGCCTCATGCATAAATTCGTCTAACTAAAAATGTTGAGATTAGGGCCTTAGATCATATCAAAGATCAAAGATTTTAGAGTTTATTTGCTAGCATCTCACTTTACTTTATTTCGACTTTTTGTTTAAGGTTTTTTTTTAATTTTTATAGTGGAGCAAACTATTTTGTTCTACTGGTAGGGTAAGTGTTTTCAATTGTTGAATTAGTTTTTTAACAATTAAATTTGTGCAAATCCGTATTAAAAAATAATTATGCGTTACATAAAACTGTTTATGTTACAGATCTAACTGTTAAAAAAATTAATCTAATAATAAAAAATTCATTATCTTATTGAAGGAGCAAAATAACTTGCTCCACAATAAAATACATACATATATATATATATATATCTTTTCTTTACCCGTTAACAAGAATGTTCACTACATGAAAATGAATTTATCTACATCATAACAGTGCATCACCTGTTTATTATAAAACCTGTACTAAGATTGTGTGTTTGTGTGATATAAACTGCTCCCATATATGAATAAGACAAAAATTTCAATAGCGTATTTAATAGAATTTAATCATCATTGAATTCTTTGTTGGAAATTGACGTGATTCAAACTTCCTGTGAGCGTCAAATTGATTTGACTACTACTATTCGAAGTTATTATTATGATAATGCATGCTGATATTAATGTTAGTCTTCATATTTTTGTACCAGTTTCTTCGTTCTTTCATTCAACTTTATTATAGATACGCATTAGATTTGGTTAATTAACTTATGAACAATGATGGAAAGGACACTACAAACTGCAAACTTCGTCACGTTAATAACTAAGAAAATAATTACGTTAGGATTTAATGAGATTAAATTCTTATTAAACCATGTTATTAAATTTTTATATTTAATAAATAATCACTAATGAAACATTTACATTACGTTTGGTTTATGTATTTAAAATTATGATTTAAATTATTTTTTATTTTACGTGTATTTTTTATGAAAAAATATTATAAAAAATTATAAATCATAATTTAGAATCAGATATTCTTTGCAACCATATATTTGTGCTTGAGTTAATAGAAGAGTTTTATTAATAAAATTAACTTTTAAAAATTTTTATTTACAAAAATGACTGTGAAACAGTCGTTTCTTACAAAGAACGACAGAGTGAATCGTTGTAAAAATGAAAAAAATGTCCATTAAGTCAATTTTTTTTTTTGAGAGAGAGTCATTTTTAGCAAATTCATATATATATATATATATATATATATATATAGTTATGGGGATTTTCCAGAAGGCCCGCATTTACGTGTAATATATAATAGTAAAGAATATAACGAAATATTCCTTTTATAGAATACCAACTTTGGAAAAGTGTAACAATATATAGTCGGGTAACTTAAATTCTGTTTATTTTATTAATTCGAGTTTTTAATTTTAAATTTTTACAGTAAAAAGTTCATAAAAAATTTCACATATAATTTTTTTATTACAGTAAAAAAAATTTTAAAATATGATAATTTTTAAAAAATATTACATCTCAATTTAAATTAAAAATTCAAATTCATGAAATTAACGAGACTTTTATGACAATTGTTTCTCAATTACGACTGCCCACAATTTTCAGAAACTTCCATTGAAGTCGTACAGGTCATATAGAAGGTAGCTTTTATTACATAATTAACGTAACCTTACACTGTATTCTTCTTCTTTCGCGTGGCTTCTCATGATGTTGATCAAATTCGATTCATGATTTCAACCAATCAAAGGATTTATCATTTATAGAAACCCTGTTCCAAGTCAGACACGTATGAAGATTGCTGTTGAAAATAACTAATTAAATTAGGACCAGAAACTTAATTCCTCGACAAATGGGAAAATTATATTAGTAGAAACGTCAACATAATGTCTTAAGACATAAATCACCTTTTTATATGGAATATGGAATCATATATATATATATATATATATATATATATATATGACTCTTTATTTGTACCTTTGAAAAAGATGGGCGACCTAAAAGTTTTAAATATTAATTGGTACATGTCATAAAAGAAAATTGTAATTAAGCAAAGAAAAACTAATTGGGACTAATTCTGCCTTCAATTTAAAATTTGAAAGGCATGAAGCTTTTTTGTAACTTTTATCATGTCTTTTTTTTCCCCCTCCTTTTCTTGTCAAGTTATGACATTTTTACGGCTTATTTAGTTCGCTGATTTAAATTTTTAATTTGAGTTGAGATAAGATTTTATATAAATTTTTTTTTACTATAGTAAAAAAGTTAGATAAGACTGTTTCTGAGAGCTTTTTACTGTAACAAAACACAAATTTTAAATTTGAATCGATAAAATGAACGAGACATGATCATATGTTAAATGTGAAGCATTTTTGTTAAGATTCGTTGATTTAAATTTTTAATTTGAGTTGAGATATAATTTTATGTGAGAGTTTTTTACTGTAATAAAAAAATTAAATATAACTATTTTTTAAAATTTTTTATTATAATAAAATTTAAATTCTAAATTCAAATCGGTAAAAAGTATTAGGAAGTCAATTATAAAACGATTCCGTTGTTTACTGGGAATCGATTGTGGAGAATAAAAAATGTGTAGGACCCACAATATATAGAGAATGAGATCTCTGAGTTAGACGGAATCTCATTCCTAAGAGTACTTCTCTTTTTGATTAATAAATATTTTTGAAAATGATCCTAAAGGAATCATACAAAAGCAATTCCGGATCTTTTTAGTAATTAAAATTAGGATTAAATATATTTGCAACTTCCTAAACATTATCCTCAATGCCTGGTGTAGCCTTTATGCTTTGAAATTCTTCAATACCAAGGAAACTTTTATGATGCAAGAAGAAGAATTTCCTGTAACATGTCATAAAAATGATAATTTGCGCATTTTAAGTCTAAACATGCAAACTTCAAACGTTGTTATTACATAACAATAGAGTTATAAACTTTAAAAAAATATGATAATTTACACATTTAAACAATATATTTATAAATTTTAAACGTTAAAATTATAAAAGTTATGATAGATTTGTGAACCGGCTCAAGTGTCATGAAGACACTATGGGACATCACTCTTTAGTGCGAGTGCAGTGCGACCCTTTCATCAAGAGAACATTAAAAATAGACGTCACGTGTTTGTTTGTATTAGCTACTAAAAAAATACCTTTTAACCTTACTTTTTTTGCATCATTAAGCCAAATATTAACCAAACTATAATACTAATAATAATAATAATAATAATAATAATTGACGGTAAAAATTCATCAACAGAATTAATTCGAGTTTAAAGATGCTTAATGTGATTTTAATGGTTAGAATATGCTTTGGAAAGATAAAAAAAAACGTAATTAAAAAAAAAAAGAATACCAAGATTTATAGTGGTTCACTCTTTTGTTCAGTGCTACATCCACTGTGAGAATGATTCACTGTGTTTTGGGAAAATGAAAAAATTACAGAGAGAGAGAGTCCCTAGGTTGCCATTTTTATATGTATATATATCTTCTATCTCCCCTCAATCTCTGTCATTTCCATCATTACATCCTATTACATTATCTCCATATTTTTGGATAAAATCCCCGGTGGGTGGGGTTTCTACCAGTCAACCATAGTTTTTCACCTCTTGCCCCACCAACTTTGCTTGCTTGCAGGTCATGAAAGATATCCAATAGACTCAGTGTTTTCCTCGAGCTACATGTGTTTGACTCCTTAGGCACTTTTCGAGCCATCTTCGCTTACCTCTACTTGGAGTGGTCGACCTCCTACTTATCTCGAATCCTAAATACGGCCAACCTCTTATGAGAGTGTTATTCTCAGTTTGCGGTCGGCCTATACAGAATTTCATTTTGCAGGATACTTAAAGTTGAGTTGTCACAGTCATTTAATGCCTTCAGTTGTGTCACGTTATGCTCATCTAGTGCATGATGTAAGGTTTGAGATTTTACCCTACAATAATAATAATAATGTAGAATAAATGAGATAGCTCATATTTGGAGCAAGAGAAATATCATTTTCGAACATTAAGGGTGCGTTTGGTATATGGATCTAGAATAATGATTATGGATCTTAGTTCAAAATCAGTGTTTATTTATAGTGATTCTGAATCATGATTCAGAATCCGTGTTTAGTTTAGATAATTCTAAATCCTTAATGTTCTTTTAAGTAAACGATCAAGAAAATAAAACTGCGTCTTTAATGTTACCAAAAGAGTTGGATCAACACTTGGAGTAAAAAGACCCTAATTTGCAACATGTGTATGACTTAAAACCAGTCCCTTTGTCATTATATTTGGCTTCCTTCTTCTTTTTGCCTATATTCTCCTCTCATCTTGACATTTCCTTTTAGGATTTTAGAAGAGTTTTAAAATGAATGCCATTTTAAAGTGCTAAATCGGAGGGTGGGGTAGAATGGTGCCAAAAGCCACCCATTCCACTGAGTACTAGTAATAAAGTTTTTTTAAATAGTTAATGCCAAAATAAGCATTCAATAATTCTAATTTAATGTTTTCTTAATGAAAGGGCTAATTGGTATACAGACATAATTAAGGGCTAGCATTGGATCTTTCGTAAGCAGAAGGGTCACAATGACACTCGGGCCATAATTTAGTGGCCAAAATTCAATTTCATTCCAATTTATGGTTTTGGTATGTTCTTCAATGAAAGTCGGTGCTATTCTCATATCGATTTTCATTCAACTTTTTATTTAAAAAAAAAAAATTAATTTTCAACCCACTTTAGAGAACACCTTAATTGAATATGATTTACTTTCTTTATTGTTGGGAATTTTTCTTATAGTTGATGACAAAATAGTAGGTGGCACGCCGTATTGGATCATTATTATATAAATTTACAGCTAGTTTATAAGAAGTTTTGTTACTCTATTACACAAAATTTTTAAAATGACCACAAAATGGAGCATTGAATAAGGCCTCGTTCTTTTTACAAATTTGAGTTAAGATGTAATATTTTTTAGAGCTTTTAACTGTAACACAAATAATTATATGTGATATTTTCTAAGAGTTTTTAACTGTAAAACTTATAACTAAAAACTTAAATTAGTGAAATGAACGATGCCTAAATGTCCTGTTGTTCCCTAAAAATAAGTTTTTTTTTTTTTTAATGAAAACTAACTTGTTAAGGTAATGGGCAATATTCATGGTTCTCATGGGCAAATATTTGATTAATTACCTTAACGAGATCGGAAAGAAACTAGAAGAATGTAATGGGCAATATTCATGGTCTTGAAGGCTTATAAATATAATATTTGGTTCTTGGTATCAAATTGCTAGAACATGATGGTTACTGAGTATACAGGCAAGGGTCATTCCCGGTGGTCTTGATACTTTGTTAAATAAAAATATAAATAAAGAGAGGGTTCTCGATTAATAAAACCAAACTAAAAAAATTAAAAAGAAAATTTTAAAAAACAAATCTTAAAAATAACTAAAGAAGATAACAATAATAAAACACCGATTAAAGGATTTTCTCCACTGCAAGACAATTAAATTAGGACGAATACAAATTAAGAAAGTTTAGAGTTTATTTAGACCTAAAATTGAGAATTATCGCATCAGGACCACGGGCTCCAAGCAGTGGCAGAGCCATAAATTTTGTTCAATGAGAGTGTGATTAAACAAAAATTTTGAACTAAAATTTTAATGTAGTAATTTTTTACCTTTATTTATCTATTTTCTTCTTTTTATGTTAAATGAATTGAGCTTCTAATAAAGTTATTATTTCTTTAGAATTAATAGAGTAAAATTTAATATTTAAAAGTCAAAAAACTTGTAAACTTTTGTTGTAGGATAGTTGATTTTCATTAAAAAAAATTATGAAGAAATGACAATTAAAAAATTTGAGTGGGGGCAAATTAGGAGAAAAATGTCACAAATTTAAGCATTGGGGCAAAATTATAAAAGAAGGCTTTGGGCCCGTGGGGCACCTAACACAGCTCCATCAGTGGCTCCAAGAATCCAGCAGCACAGCCCTTCAGAAAAGTGCGCGCGCGTTGATTTCTGCTCAGCACCGCATGCAACTAACGTAGCACCGTGGGGCTCTAAACTTTCATAATTCAAAGTGTTGTGGCGCTTCATCCAAACTCATCTTTTTAAGCTCCACGACTTTCTTTAACCTCCAAAATACCTAAAAAACACAAAATACTAATAATGATTTCCGTTTATTTTATCGATTCGAGTTTAGAATTTGAGTTTTGATTACAGTAAAATTTTTTCAAAAACAGTCATATTTAACTTTTTTATTACAATAAAAATATTCTCACATAAAATCACATCTCAACTCAAATTAAAAACTCAAACCAACAAATTAAAAGGGCATTCAAAAACATAGCAAGAAACATGGGAAAGACAAATCAAAAATATGTAAATTTAGCACTTATCATCTACTGATAATGATAGTTTTTGATTGCTAAATCTTGTCAAGATAATATCAAAATAAAAAATTATGTGAAACCGATTATTTCTTATATAGATCTAATGACTAAAAATATAACATTTTTGGTAGTTTATTTTATCAATACCTATTAGAGAAATCTCAATTTCTTTAATTTGTTGGGAATTTCTAACATAGGAATTGGAGCTGTATGTTTAGATAGGGCTAAATGGGTTAGCCCAAAGCCCTCTCAATGTTGGCCCAATCCTAACCCGACCCAAACTCTCAAGCCGAGCTAGGCCTAAAACTATTTTTGGCCCAACCCGAAGTGCTCTTATTATATATTTTTAAAAGATTTTGCTTGTAAAAGCAAGGCCAACCTGTTCTGGCTGGCTTGGCCCTAGTCTATTCTGACTTTTGGGGATGGGTTGGGACGATCTTTTTAGAGTCATGTCAGCTCGACATGAATATCTCTTTCAAGTCGCAGGGCTCTGGCCGCTCTAATGGCCAAAACTTTCACCTTTAGTAGGAACCGTCTTTTTAATTATTAGTAGAAATTGCAACTTTAATCATTAGACTAACGATATGATTCATAATTGAAAATAGTTATGTGTTACATGTTGTAAATTTTTATCTTAGACTCGTTGATCGGGTTGTTAAAGAATTAATCTAATAACTAAAATATTAGTCCAACAAATACTAAAAAATAATTATTCATTTTACCAATTTGAGTTTTCACTTTTATTTTCTAAAGTAAAAAATTTTTAAAAAATGTCACATTTAACTTTTTTTACTATAGTAAAAAAATTTAAAAAAATATCACATCTTAACTCAAATTAAAAATTTAAATTCACGAAGTGAACGAGTCAATAATTTACATTATAGGCAAGAAAAAAAGGGGGGGGAAATAGAAAACATAGGAAAAAAGAAAGAAGGAAAGACAGGACTTGAGATGCCATGTTCAGTAATCGAACAAGTCAGAAAAAGATGGTTTGAAAGAAGGGAATTGAGGGTAAGATGATGCTGTTTCTTTTTAAGCAAGACGGACAGAGAGAAGATAAAAGTTGTAAGGGGGTCGCTTTCAAAAGAGATGGCCCTGCATGTAAAGGAACTAAAAGAAATTATTATTATTATTATTTTTTTTTAGAATTAAAAAGAAATTATTTATAAAGGAGAGAAAAAAAAAAAAACCCTTGAGGGTTGAACTCCATTATTGAACCAACGGTTCTAAACTTCCAACTTCTAATCTAACTACAAAAAGTACAAAAGTTAAAACATGAAACAAAACCGAATGAAAGCGAGATGAGAAGGAAGGGTGAAAACGGAAAGAGGGTAGGAGCTCTTTTTTTTTTTTTTCCTTGAAAAAAGAGAGAAGAAGATAAAATAGTAAAATTAGTCAATTGAGTAAAACAAAAGAAAGAAAAAGAGTTCTTTTTTTTTTTTTGGACTTTTTCTGATAGAGTTTTTCTGTTAATAAAATCTATTTATTTTATTGATTTGAGTTTAAAATTTATATTTTATTATAATAAAAATTTTCATAAATAATCATATTTAATTTTTTTTATTATAGTAAAAAATTCTTACATAAAATCACATTTTAACTCGAATCAACGAACTAAACAGACCTTTAATTTCTAATTGCTAATTAATTAACGATTGAAAACATAAAATCACATCTTAACTCGTTCATTTCGTAAATTTAAGTTTTTAATTTGAGTTGAGATGTGATATTTTTTAAGAATTTTACTGTAATAAAAAAAATTAAATGTGATATTTTTTAAAAAAATTTTTTCGCTTTATTCGAAGTTTAAAAATTTTAAAATTTAAAATTTAAATTAATAAAATAAATAAAAAACTCTTAATAAAATTATTTTTTACATGTTTAAACTAAAAAAAAATGAATAAACTTTTTACATTTTTTTTTTTTTTTAGTTTTTCTTTAATATTGTGGAGTGTGTAGTGTGTAAAAAGATAGTACAAGAAGGAAAGCAGGAGATGCAGTGATGAGGTCACAGAGATCTTTAATCCCCTTTCTGACCAAACACTGCCATCCTTACCACTGGCATCATCAAGGCCTCCTATAGGCCGAGAAAGTATTTCTCTTCCCTATAATCCCCCAAATATTTACTCTTCTGCCACCTTCACTTTCACAAAAAAAAAAAAAAAATTAAATAATAATAATAATAATAATCTCTTTCTTGGTGGGAAATTGGGAATATATATATGCAGTGACCAAAACCAAAAGAAAAGAACTTTGCAGGAAAAGTTCCCAAGAAAACCCCTCTTCAAAATTGTGGGTTTTTCTGCTTTTGCTTTGGTAAAGTGGGCATTAGTGATTTAAAATCAGTTCAGTCTTCCTCTGCTTGTTACAATTATGAAGTGAGCAATATATATCACCTAGAGAGAGAGAGAGAGAGAGAGAGAGAGAGAGAGAGAGAGAGAGAGGCATCATCAAAAGGAGGCGTGAGAAAACATAGAGAAGAAAGAGAGAGAGAGAGAGAGAGAGAGAAGGATATGGGTTAGGCTAGTGGTGGTTCACTTGAGCCTTTGGGACTTTGTTAGGAAAGTTTTTGGAGTTTTGATGAATGAATGAATGGTAATGGAAGTGGGGAAATTGAATGGCAGGGCCTTTTGGTGGGAGAGGCAGAAGAACAACAAGAAGAAGCAACATCAACAAGTTTCAGAGACGTGGCAGTTTCACAAGCACCAGCAAAAAGAGGAAGAGATTAGAGAGAGTGAAAAATCATCATCGTCATCATCACCATCTTCAAAACAATCAAAAACAACAACAGCAGCCCACTAGTAGAAAGTGTGCTCCATTAAAAGCTAGAACTGGAGGAAGAAGAAGAACAACAACGATATCAGAAGAGTCTTCTGAGTCTGGATCCTCAAAAGAATCCTCCTCCTCCTCATCATCATCAATTTTATCATCAATACAATCCCCACCAACCCCAAACCCAAAACCCATTTCCAATTTCAACTCCTCATGTAGAACAACACCAAGCACTTGCTTTTCACCACCTCTCTTGTCTCCAAACCTTTCATCAAACCCAACAACAACAACAACACCAGCAACAACAGCTTTCCTTTTGTGTTGGCTTGGAAACCCATTTCCAACAACAATTACAAGAACAAGATCAACAAATCCGAGAAGCTCCAAAGAAGCAGCAGCGAACCGAACATGCGAGGAAAATGGGGGACACTACCACCATAAACACAGCACCAGCATCCTCGTCCAGACTGGGGATACGGAGTATTACCAGCAACCACCACAGCGGCAGCAGCAACAACAATGTTGTAATCGGGGGCGGGGAGATAGTGGAAGTACAAGGCGGCCACATTGTGCGGTCGACCGGAAGGAAGGACCGCCACAGCAAGGTCTGCACGGCAAAGGGGCCGAGGGACCGACGCGTCCGTCTCGCGGCCCACACCGCCATCCAGTTCTACGATGTCCAAGACCGACTGGGTTACGACCGGCCCAGCAAAGCCGTCGACTGGCTCATCAAAAAGGCCAAGGCCGCCATCGACGAGCTCGACGAGCTCCCCACCTGGAACCCCATTTCCGCCGCCGCCGCCGCACAATCAGCCGCTGCCGCTACCACCGTCTCCGCTAGTCTCGCGGGGGACGGTGGGCTGAATCTGCAGAGTCAGATGATGGAGCAGCAACACCAGCAGAACGACAATAGCAACATCAACAATAATGGTAATACTAGTTCTGGGTTTTTGCCTCCATCTTTGGATTCCGACGCCATAGCCGATACAATCAAGTCGTTCTTTCCGATTGCTTCGGAGGAACAACAGCATCATAATCATAATCAGGATCATCAATCTCATCATCCTCGGGTTTCGTCGTCGTCGTCGATTCAGTTTTACGCGCCGGATTTGCTGTCGAGGACGAGCACTGGCCAGAGCCAAGATCTGCAGCTCTCGCTTCAGTCCTTTCAGGACCCAATTCTTCTTAACCACCACCAACAACAAGCTCAAGTTCAAGCTCAACAAGCCCACCACAATGAACACGGCTTTTTCTCCGGGTTCGGATGGTCCGACCACCACCACCATCAGAACCCGGCCGAGATCAGCCGATTCCAGAGAATCATGTTCAACAACAATGGCGGAAACAACGGCGGCGGTGGTGGTGATGGTGGGTTTGTGTTTAATTCGCCGCCGTTGTTTAGCCGCGGCGGAGAAAACAATAACAATCACCACCACCACAACAACAACAACAACAATCAGTTCTTTTCTTTTCAGAGGGGACCCCTTCAGTCCAGTAACACGCCCTCGGTTCGCGCATGGATCGATCACACTTCGTCGTCTTCTTCGTCATCGCCGCTGATGGTGATGTCGTCGATTGCCGATCACCAGATTCCGCATTCTCTGCCCGGCATGGGATTCATCCCTAGTGTTGGAGGAGGAGGATTTTCCTCCGGATTCCACCACAACATTCCGGCGCGGATCCAGGGCGAGGAGGAGCACGACGGCATCTCCGACAAGCCGTCCTCTGCTTCCTCCGATTCTTGCCATTGACCCATTTCCAAAAGAGACATCGGAATTTTCTTAAAGGTTGTGTTCAACTTTCAGTTCTGAATTATGCTCGTTTTCGGAAACAAAAGCTTTGGTCTACGTGTTTCAACCAAATTTTCAGTGCAGGGCTAGTTCAACTTCGCTAAAAGACTCCAGAGAGAGAAGATTTTGGTCATTTCTTAGTTCAATGGCAGATTTCAATGCCGAGGGGAGAAGAAAATCTGAGTGCATATTTCAGGTTTTTGCGATTCCTTTGGTTTGTTTGTTCTTTTAGCACTTTTAGTTTGGATTTTAGTTTTGTTCTGTTTCTAGTTAATCTAAGTTGGGTTTGTGGAGCTCAAACTTTTGTTTGATTATTAGTAGTTATTACTTTGGATTTGCTATTATTGTGGTTTCTGTTTGTGGACTATGATGCTATTTGGGTTTACCATTTCTATTTGTTGAATGGAACTTTTTTGTGCTTTTATTATTATGTTTTTCAAAGGTTTCGGATCACCGGAAATGGGAAGATTGTGAGAGTTCGTTTGTTGTATCTGGATCATGTACTTATGTTGGTTTATGGTTTTGAGTATCTGATTTTGAGCTAGTTGTTGTTGCCTTTTCATTTTGAAAACGAGGGAAGGCCTATACAGCAGGGCCATTTTCCTCTGATTTAGAAATGGTCCATTGCTTGTTTTTTTTTTTTTTTTTGTTGCTTTTATTGCTTTTCAAAGGAACAGTTTATATGAAATTAAACCTACAAAAAAAAAAAGAGATAATATAAAGAATTGATATGATCATTTGTTTGTTTACATCTCAATCGTTGCTATGATTTTGGGAGCATCAAAACTACTAGTCATTTTCCATTGCACAGTGGTAAGTTTGTTGTGGGAGTGGAGTACCAATAATACAATACTGATTCCACTATTCCCATGAGATCTTTTGTTCTGAAGCTGCAAAATTAGGCAACTTCTTGAGTTCAGAGTTGAATTCTTTTGAAAATTATTCACTTCCCTTTGTTCTATTTTATCCTCTTGTACTATGAAGTGACCAGAATGTCTGTGCAAAGCTAGGAATGTGCAAAAAAGCTCTGATACCAAAAGAAAAGAAATGGGGGGGCCAAAATTTTTTTTTTTTTTTTTCTCAATTTTTTTAAAAACACCCACTTACCCAATTAGTGCAAATTGAAGCAACCTAACAAAAACCCTTTTCTTGAGTCATCATCAAAAGAAAAACCCATTTTTTTGTTTTGCCCAATTTACACCTTTGTGGCCTGTAGTGAAGTAGACCCACTATTTCATTTCACTTTCTTCTTAAGACAACATCTAAAGGTTACCATTTAAAGAGGAGAAAAAAAAAATGTGACGAAATTTACATTATTTTTTTTCTTCTTAAGCTAAGCTTTTTTTAACATAATTTAAGTCAGGTCTGGCCTTGGAGGAATCTGGGGTCATGATCTATGATGATATTCACTAGTTTTGAGTACGATAGATAGATTTAGCTGGCACAATACCAAGTGGGGCTCAGTGGAGTACATATGCAGGAAGCAAAGAAAGAAGCATGAAAGGGAAATGGGGCGAGCATAATAAGCTCAACTCAATAATGGAAGAATACAGAAGATGGGATACATCCAAATTGTTTCTTGCCCATCTGTCTATGGTCCCCTACAGCCTCCTTTGAAATCCCAGTGCCTAATAAAAATCTCTTCCAGGGTCTAGCTGCAAAAGCCTTTTATTTTATTTTATGGAAGTTTTTCTAATAAGATGGAAAAAAATAAATTATTTGTAATTTTTTTTTTTTCCAGCGATTAAATTCATATTAAAAATTATTTATTTTATATATTTTTTTAATTTAATTTGATTTTTTATTAAATTTAACGGTAAAATATTAATCTTATTGGTAAGTTGACTTATAAAAAGTCTTTATTTTATTTATTTTTTTTGAGTTATTCTACATTAGGATTGGACCTCCTATTAGTAATGCATATATATGGTATTTAGAACAAACAGTTTTATCACATAAGACGTTTATTTTATCGATTTGAGTTTAGAATTTAAATTACGGTAAAAAAAATTTTAAAAATAGTTACATTTAATTTTTTTTGTTAAAAATTTAAATTATATTCGAGTTAAAATTCGAAGTTTTTAAAAAAAAAAATTATATTTAATTTTTTTTTTACAGTAAAAATTTACATAAAATTAAATTTTAACTAAAAACTCGAATCAAATAATCAAACAGGCCCTAAATATTTTTCATATAAAGTCAAATTTTAACTCTAATTAGTGAATTCATGAAAAAAATTAAAGATCTATTAATAATTTATTTTTTTACATTTTAATATAAATCTCATTTATTTTATCTAATTTAAAACTCAAATTTTATTTTAAAAAATTGTTTTTATAAATAATCATATTTAATTTTTTTTATAATAAAAAATTATCATATAAAATTATATTTTAATTTAAAATAAAAATTTAAAATGAACGAACTAAACGTATAAAAATCTCGTTCTTCTTTTAAAAAAAAAAAAAAAAAAAAAAAAAAAAAGAAAAAAGAGATAAAAAAAAGCCCTTTAGCTTCTACTGAGATGGTGACATTGCATATTATTTTGTCGGTACTTGTATGGCAGAGTGACAGCGTACTATTCAAAAGGTGCCACAGGGGGGGCTTTTATGGCACCGCAGAAGAATTTAGGTAAAAAAAAAAAAAAAAAAAAAAAAAAGGAATATTATGTGTAAATGGTTGATGCATTTTTAGCGTTGGATGATAGTCCAAAAACATCTTGATCGTTGAAATATGACGTTCGCATCATTTACTCTGTGAATTTAAATTTTTAATTTAAATTGGGATGTGATATTTTTTTTAAAAAATTTATTATAATAAAAAATTAAATGTAATATTTATTAAAAATTTTTTATTAAAAAATTTAAAAATTATAAAATTTAAAATTTTAGGGATGTTTGGTTGGGGATTGAAATCATTCGATTTCTCTCATAAAAATACAGAAATCAAAAATGGTTCAAATCACATGATTTGAAATTTTAATATCAAGTAAGATGTTTGAAATTTTCAAGCAAAGAAAAAAAAAAGTAGATGTTTGAAATTTTAATTGCGTAATATGATTGGAAAATGGCTGGTCGTACCATAGTTCTATTAGAAAAACAAAGGGATCTTTTGTATGGTTCCCTTGTTCTTTGGTGGAATCGGAAATTTTCATGTGCACTATAGGTTTTAGTTTAATATAATTCAGAAATGGATTTTTTTTTGGTGGTAAATAGATAGACCCTGGAAAGAGGATTTATTGTAGTTTTTTTTTTTTTAATCTTTATGGTGAAGTAAATTATTTTATTTCACTAATGGAACACGTGTTTTTACGGTTAGAATAAACTTTCAACAGTTAAATATATAATATGAGTAATTATATATGATGCGTTATAAATTTTTAATACAGATTATACAGATAATTGAAAACACTTGCCCTACCAGTGGAGCAAGTAAATATATATATTTATTTTTTGCTAAATGATGAAATATATATAGCTCATATTTGGTTGTTGGTTTGAATTTGTTTATTTGAACTTTTTTGTTTGTACAAAAAAAATTTAAACTGTGTAGTTTAAATTATAGTTCAAATTGATTTTTAAATATGCTGTTAAAATTTTAATCTGAACAGTAAAGAAAATTCATGTGTTTGGTAAGTGTAAAAAGAAAAGTGACTTAACACCTTTTTACTATTTAAAAATTGTTTGAACGATTGAACTTAAGGGAGAGTTAAACTCTAATGCCTCGTTCAGTGCACTAATTTGAATTTTTAATTCAAATTAAGATGTGATTTTTGTGAAAGCTTTTAACTGTAACAGAAAAAGTTAGATGTGATTATAAGAGCTTTTAACTGTAATAAAATTAGAGTTGAAAACTCAAATTGGTGAAATAAATGAGGCCTTAGGCCTCATTCATTTCACCGATTCGAGTTTTCAGTTTTAGGTTTCAATGGAGAATATAATTTAAACTCACATCTTTTTTAAATAAAAATTAAAAAATACTCACATCTCAAAATTGAAAAACTGAATCTGAAAGTTAAATTAGACCTTAACAAACAGAGACAAGCCAATTTAAACGGAGAATATAATTTAAACCAACTAAATATAATTTAAAATGATTTTAAATGAGATGAATAATTAAATTAATGAAATTGGGCAATTTTTTTTTAATGGAAATGAATGATTGTTGGACGAATAGTAAATACATATTGGGCAATTTTTTTTTAATGGAAAATACACATTGGGCAATTTTTTTTTAATGGAAAAATTCATATTGGGCAAATGAGTTTGACTGTATTTCTATTGTATGGACAGAATATAACTAAACTACACAAACATCAAAGCTGAATCTGATCTCTCTTAGCATGGAAGTTACATAAATTCTGATGTGAGAATCAAAGAGATCATTTGAGAGGACCATTTCTCCTTCTAATTCTGTACTTTCCTTTTTAAGAGAACATCCAAGGTAGGAGGGGATTTTTTATTATAGAAGACAAAAAGAAAACAGCCACACCCAAGTCAAGGGAGGGTAAAAAGCCACTCAAATTTTTACCCCTAAAGTCACTGTGGACAGAATTTAAGGAAAATGAATAATAAAAGTGTTTTTTTTTTTTTTTTTTTTGATAATTGGACAAGATGAATAATGAAAGTTGGTATACACAAATGCAACACACATTTATGGTGTGCAGAATTTTTTTTCACTCTCTTCATCACACGCTCAAGCCAGGCCAAAAAACAAGAGACACACAATATTTAATGTAAAAGAAAAGAACCCCACTAAAATTAAATACCCCATTTTACCGTTCCACAAAGGAATCTTATCTAACTTTGCATAGGATGAGTTGAGCAAGTTTTTCGGATTTTGCAGTTACCGTTTGACAAAGTGGGGTCCTCAGAAACTGGAATTTTGTTCTCTGCCTCGTTGAGAACTTTATCAAGTTTGCTCAACTGCTTGGTCTGGGATTTCTTTGAGGTTGCAGGGTAAGAAACCACTCGGATTTCCCACGGTCTGGCGGCTACCCAGCGCTCGACCCAGCTCCAGCCCCAGTTTTCTTTTCCAATACTGAAAGAAGCCTGCCCCAGATACTGGCTTGAGTTTGCCCTCCACTGCAAGATACAAGTATTCAAAGACAATTCTATGCACAAGTTAGAGGTGCGACGTGACATTTAGGCTCCATTCATTTTACCAATTCGAGTTTTATTACAGTAAAAAACTTTTAAAAATAATCATATCTAATTTTTTTTATTACAGTAAAAAGTTCTCTCATAAAATTATATCTCAATTTAAATTAAAAATTTCAATCAACGAATTAAACGGACTCTTAATGTGTCATTGTTATACATAATAAATGTCATGTTAAAGTTATCACAGGGAAGTTATTATCAAAAACTTGTGCGCACGCGCGCGCATGCATGCAGGGGGTGGGGGATTGGGATTTTTGAGGAAAACCTGATGAAGGTATGCGTATGCCATGGCTCGCTCACGCTTGATTGATGCTTCTTCTCTCTGTTGTATTCTGCTAATGATTTCCTCCATGGTCTCAGACCCACCGCACCACTCTACCTGTTGGTTTGATTATATTTGTATGTTAAAGAGTGAATAATGTTACTTTTCAATGTGACAAAAACAGTACCCCATACATACTGTATTTAGCAGCTAACTAAAATAATGTGTCAGTCTTAACTGTTTGTTACATCATATCATACAATACTTGCTATGAAAAAATAATGCCTCAGTTCACATTATAACGTGTAACACAATTGTGTCTTGTCCTTCAAAAAGGAAAAAAAAAAAAAAATTTGTCTTGTAAGTTTTTTCTAAGAAAATAATATGAAAAGAATCCATTTAGCATTTGGTGTTGAAGCGAATTGGCAGTGCTAGATTTTGTTTAGCAGTGAGTTTGTTTTAATTGTTTGACACAATCATAAAGTACTCATCGTTAAAGGCATATCCTTTAGCATTTTTTCCAATTTAGCACAATACAACGAATATACTTACTGTTGATATAATGCAAGAAAACTTAGTATAAGAAAGAAATTCTAAAATGCGAAACATCCAAAGGCTAGTTTACCAGTCCAAATGTCTCACGGTATTTCTTCATAGACAACGATATGTGTTTGTCCACATGGAATCCAAAAAATGTGTCATGAGTACTCTTTCTGCCATTTTTCCTAAAACAAATTTTTTCCCTTTTTACCAATTGATGAGACAATTTCAATTTCTTGTCGTTCAAGTAGCTTAAGTTACCAGCCTTATCCAAGAAGAATCTACTGTGAGAGAGAGAGAGAGAGAGAGAGAGAGAGAGAGAGAGAACCCAATCTATGTGAAGGCAAGAAATATCCAACAGGAATCTTATGCTCGGTTCACTTCGTAGATCACACTCGAGTAAGCCCAACTTGAGTGTGAAATTGACTTGAGTTATGCGTTCACTAAACGCAACTCGAATTTCAAACTCGAGTAATAACTCGAGTTGGTTAGTTTCATCCACCCATTATTTTTCCATTACTCAAGTTTGGTTCTACACTGCGGATTGTCTCTGTAGAAAATGATACTTCATTGTAATTGGAGTTTAGCTTCAGTACAAATGAACACAAAACTCAAGTTTTAAATGTCAAATCAATCTCATCCTAAACACTTAACTCAAAATCCAAACTAAACTCAAATTTTTTGCAACTCAAATCCACTTTCTTAACTTGAATCAATAATTTGAGTTAGTGAAGTGAATGTGTCTTTAGATCCTTGTTATATTCTGGATAACCAGAGTCTTAAGCATTGAGAGAGATTCATCTAAGGAAGGACACCAGAATCCTAGAAAAGATATCAAAGTACTTCTCTCTCTTATCAAGAATGTGATGCCTTCTCTACCTATAACCGGGAAACAAATTGAGGGTGAGAAACAATCTCAACAACTCTAGCTAATTCTTGATTGTTACTTTTGATTTTTGAAGAACACTACTTTTGCATGTGGTATATAGAGAAGCCAACTTTTTAGTAAATATTAGCAAAGAAGTTGTTACTTGGTTTAATATAAAAACTAATGTTGGCGAGGAATTGATAAGACTAACATGATATCAGACACTAATAAAATAATTGAAGAGGTTGTCACGGTTAGTACCTCAAGCTCATGAAGTTTTGCCTCGAGTTTCAACTGATTCTCCTGCTTCTTTTGCCTGATCCGGGCTTCTTTGACCATACAAGATCTCCGCGCTCTAATTTGGTCCTGTATTATGCTCCATGAATGTATGTGGCGTAGTGCAGATATTGCTTGATCCTTAACTGTGTGATCTTGAACCAATTCCTGAAATCGGACGAAGCCCTTTACTCCATCTACTGTTGATGCGGCTGTCGTTGCCGTCGCTTGCACATTACCGGCCTGATCTTGATCCAAATCTGGCGGTTCCACCGGGCCCTTTAGACTGTGAAACGCTTTTCTTGCCTGCAAGAAACCATTGTGTATAATGACACAGTTTTGCTTACATATATAACCATATTAAGCTGAAACAAAGATGACCCTTTTTTTGCCAAAATTTATGGTATTGACTAGAGACATAGAAAATCATATTGGGACTTCTCAAATTTAAAACTTCCAAGGAGAAAACAGGGGAAAAAAGAAAAAATAATACAAACTTCAGTTGGGAATAAATCAACTTATAGTTGAATAATTTTTTGTATGAAACTAATAAGATCCAAGTGCATATATACCAAGAATGAACGAAATGCGGCTTGAATCCGAGTGACGGCTGTGATTTGTTCATGAAATGGAGTTGCATTCTTGCCGCTTGAAGGGCTACACAGATCTTTGTTGGTCCCATTTGATTCCTCAGTAGCCAACTGTTCCTGTCTCAAAAGAAATTTGTCACAGAGGATTCTGCAGCTAATATTTGAGAGAATACTGATATTGATAAGCTAATTAAACCATCATTTCTCTTCTTTGTTTCTTTTACTCAAAACACTGATGGATTATCTTGCAACTAAAATTTGATATGCTTTTCAGAATGAATTATCTACTATACATGTATATAAATGTTGTGGATTATATTGTGTTTTAAGTTCTTTTAATATAGCTCAAGTGTTTTCTTTCTCTTTATCTTTATGATTTATTTACTTGGCAAAAAGAAAAGGTCTAGTATATGAATGACCGTAGGACTACAAGACGCAATGGAAAATGGAAGGAAAACTTGAAAAACAAACACAAAAACAGAGCTCTGAAAAATATGGTTAAGAAAGTTTACATACCTTTACTTGCTTGGATTTGTCTTCCTTCGCTTTCCTCCTTTTAACTATTGCCCTTAAGCAGCCCATTTCTATTGATCAAGCTGTTGAAGAACAAAATAGACGCCCAACATGAACTTGCCAGTACTACAAATAAAGATCCACACATGCCCATTTATAAGAAACATTATATATATATATATATATATATATATATATATATCCATATGATCCTCAGATTTCTTTTTCTTTTCTTTTTGGCAATGAGGCAAGCCAATCATACATAATGAACAAAATCAAATTAAATAGCATTTGGTTGGTGGATTCGTGTCATAATTCGGATTATGATTCGTAGTTCGTTACAGTATTTTCTCTCACAAAAAATACACATAAATCAAAAATAATTCTGAATCATGATTTTAAATCTATAAACTAAACGTCTACGTCATGATCTATAGCACATAAATTTCTCAAATAAGTGGTTGCAGGTACAGACTAACTGTAAACTACAAGTAGTGTAGAGTTCAAATCTCCTGTCAAAATTAATTTATATATATAATATGTACATATATATTTATATTCATTGTCAAACAGTACTAACCACTATATATGAATAAAATTGAAAGCGAAGTAAAGAAATGGCAAAAATTATTAGAAACATCATCTCAATTTCTCAATCATAACTGCAAAATTTGGACACAAAACTCTCTCTCTTTCTTAGCACACGCAAATATCTCAATTCCATTTGTACTTCTACACCACAACATGATGCCATATATTCAAGTATAATTTTAAGTAGTACATAAAATCCATGATAGATCTTCCATTAAAAGAAAAAGGAAAATCCATGTTTTCAAAATCTAGAAGATTAATTGTGCTTTATTCTATGTTTTGTATTAGCAAAAGTGCAATGGATTTATGATTGAAATGAGATTTCAGTTAAAAATAAGAAGAGTAAATCTCCTAATTGATTCAGAATTGTCGAAAACGAACATATATCGCGTGCATAGAACTTGAATTAAAATAAGACCCAGAAAAAAGTAACAAAATTTGGAGATCAGAACACAAACCACAAGAAGAAGCAACCCAAGTGAACTGAAAAACTTCTATCTGAGCTTTCGAAGATTTAAGAGTTACACTAGGACAAATATGAAGATTTCTAGTAACATGTATATATATATATATATATATATATATATATATATCAGATCATATTGGTGATGCGGAGGTTTCTAATAGAGATGGTTGGTTATGTTATGCATGGTGAGGCATAACTTGTGATAATTATAGAATTAGGTGAAGTAAAATAGAAGCAAAGACCAAAGAGACAGAGCAGAGAGTTTGCATTTCCAAATCATTCTTAATCTGCTCTCAAGGTCCTAAATGACTACCCAACTAAACTGAAGCTGCTGTGTTATCTTTTGCAAGATTAACAGTCATCAACACAGAGGGCCAGATTAGGATTGCTTTGTTTTTAAAATATTAATGTGCTTTTAATAAAAGCACTATTTTTATTTAAAACAAAAACAGAAATAGAATTTAAACTTCTCAAAATAATTTAAAAATATATATTAATTTATATACAAAGTGCTTTAAGAGTTTCAAAAGTAATCCCAAATACACTTAAAATAAATAAATAAACATTTAAAATTTAATTTTTTAAAAAAATTAAAAAAGTGAATTTAAAAGTTATACATTCTAACTTCTCAAAATAATTTTAAAAATATATTAATTTATGTATAAAGTGCTTTAAGAATTTCAAAAGCAATCCCAAACACACCTAAAAATAAATAAGTAAACATTTAAAATTTAATTTTAATATAAATAAGAAGGTGGTCGAATTTAAAAGTTATACATTCTAATTTCTCAAAATAATTTAAAAAAATATATTAATTTATATACAAAGTGCTTTAAGAGTTTCAAAAACAATCCCAAATACACTTAAATTAAATAAATAAACATTTAAAATTTAATTTTTTTAAAAAATGAAAAAAGCAAATTTAAAAGTTATACATTCTAACTTCTCAAAATAATTTAAAAAATATATTAACTTATATACAAAGTGCTTTAAGAGTTTCAAAAGTAATTACAAATACACTTAAATTAAATAAATAAACATTTAAAATTTAATTTTAAAAAAATAAAAAAATAAATTTAAAAATTATACATTCTAACTTTTCAAAATAATTTAAAAAATATATTAATTTATGTACAGAGTGTTTTTGAAAGTTTTCAAGACAATCCTAAACACACCTAAAAATAAATAAGTAAACGTTTAAAATTTAATTTTATTATAAATTAAGAAGGTGGTCCCGGCGGGGCTCGAACCCGCGACCTTCGGCTCATAAGACCAACGCTCTAACCAACTGAGCTACGGGACCACGCTTTGTTGGGTAACTTCTCCTTTTTTGTTATTATAGTTTAGTTTAAGACAAGAAATTTATTTGCTAATCGCGACAGCGAGTATAAGAAGGGACAAGTAGGTAAATCCACACAAAAACTCCCCAAGCAAAGGGAATGTTCGCCCTGAGTATCCATTAATTAGGTTTAGATCTCATTCACTTTATTAATTTAAATTTAAATTTAAAATTTTATTGTAGTAAAAATTTCTTAAAAATAATTACATCTCAATTCAAATTAAAATTTTAAATCAACGAATTAAATAAACTTTTAATATCCATAGAAATTAACTAAACAATATTGATTAATTTAGCAATACACATTAATTACACAACCAATATGCACAAATTAACTAGCTACAATAAGATTGAGGCATGAGCTCGTAGACTCTTTTTTATTCTTTATTTAAGAGGATTAGCGCAAGACTTTCTTGTACCGGCAAAAAGGATTCATATGTGACTCCATCTTAATTATCTTTTTTTTTTTTTTATTTAACCCGATCAAAGTATCTTTTCTTCATTATATGCTATATTCATCTATTTTGACTAAGCTACACATTCTAGTTGAAATGTATATCTTAGTTAGTTAGTACATCTACTTTCTTAAAATAATAATAATAATAATAATAATAATAATAATAATAATAATAATAAAATAAAATCTTGTGTATCTCACTCAAACAATTTTTTCCTCTAATTTTCACAAATGTGTAAAAAAAAAATATTATTCCTTTTGAAATGCTTTTCCTTTTGTCACATAGCCTCGTATTTTTTTACCTTTATGTTTTTTTTTTTTTTTTTTTTTTTTTTTCTAATATCTAATTTCTTTTTCCTTTTTTTATAAATGCCACTCTACAATTTAATATTTTCACAACATATTTTGATTTTTTTATCCCTTTTATTTTCATTAAAATAATCTTTTTTACATTTGTCTTTAAAAATTTTAATTGCTTTTTTCATTTTATTTTATTTTATTTTGCTAAATGTTGCTCTACAATGTAATCTTTTCATGGTGCTTTCAAGATATTTGTTGCCAAGAAGTGGGTAACCATTGTTTGGGTTGAGGTTATTAGTGGCAAAAAAATAAATGAAAAATGAAAGCACCTTTTTCGCACACATTTTCATTTTACATCACATTGTCAGAATAAAAATATCTTAATCCATCCATATAGATGAAATATTTAGGGAGAAAGAAAATAAATTAAGATTTGAGATGAATTAAAATTAATGGGTCAATAGTTTACATAAGTTAATAAACAGGTTAAATTACTATTTTCGTCCATAACTTGACAAGTTATTATCCATAATTCATGATTTTTGTCCATAATTTGTCTGGTCATAAACCATAATTTGATAAGTTTGTCCATAACTTATCTAGTTATGAATTATAACTTGACAAATTATGGTCTATTAATTTTTATAACTAAAAATTAGTCTATATACTTTCTTAAATTTTTTATATTGGTCTATTTCTTATTATTTTTAAAATATTTAATACATAAGACTAGGATCTGATATATATATATATATATATATAAGTTTGTAAGATATAAATAATACGATATAAATTGATCTTTTTGGACAATGTTTTTGAGATTATTTGGGCTGCTTTGAAAATCCTAGAGTGATGAGTTTCTATCCTTTATTGAATATTGAGCTCTTTTTACATGGGCGTTTACAATTTGAATTTCATAATAATTATTTTTTTAGGATAAATATTTGATTTAAATTAAAATTATTTTTAATATGTAATTTCTCGTTAAAAATATCTTAATTTAAATGTGATGAGAAAAAAATAATTGAATTTTTATTTATTATAGTTCAAGAATATATAACAGTCATACTAATATTTTTTAATCATTATTTTTTGGCATTTTAAGAATTCTTTTTCAATTTGCCTCTCGATAGCATGTCACATTAATAAATTCGTCAGATATATAGACAAAAATAGACAGAAGGAATATTTTGAACGGCTTTCTGTATATCAAGACGTGTAATAAAATAATTTTAAAAAATCATGGACTGGGACATTTAGGAAAATAATCTGAAAGTAAATTTTCTTAAATGTACACCTAAACATTATTTCTTGTAAATACATATATATATTTTTGGAATTGTCTTGGTCAGACACTTAAAAAGTGTCTAATCAGTCAGACATTTATATAATTGTGTATAAATTATGTATATTTATACATAAATTATGTATATTTATATGTAAAATTGTGTATATTTAACATGAAATACAACAAATCAATCAATATGCATATTTTCATTTTATGTATTCACTAATTGCTATAAAAAAACATGTTTTGATGATTAATATACATTATCATTTTTTATAACTTAATATACACGATTTATATGTAAATATACACGATTACACAATTATACAAATACTATATAAATATACACAACTTATTTATAAATATACATAACTTATTGTAAATATATACATATAAATATCGTTCTAGTCAAACACTTTTTAAATTTCTGACGAGATACTTTGCCTATAATTTTTTCAAATATAACCCTGACAAATATGTTTCTTTAGTTGCCCTGCCGATGTCATTTCTTTTCAAAAGTCTTCTCAAGTACTTTTTTAATGTGTGTGCCACTTACTCTATAGTTGGCTCTGCTTATTTTTCTTTGTTTTTTAAATGTGATATACTTAAATATTTTTTTTATTAAATTAAACATTTAAATCAAGACAATCTGAATTTAGATGTTGTAACAAAATGAGTTCGCAACTACACATAGACGTAGAATTGATGAAGCCATAAAATGTTTTCAGGGGTCTTGATATAACTAAAATTTTATATTGAATTAACTGCATAATATAATATACTTAGAATAAGCTATTATATATATATATATATATATAAACTATACTTAAAAGCAAAAATTAAAAGTGCAAATGAAAAACTTTTAAATTCTTACGTAACATCTAGATTAGAAAATAAATTTTTTAGGATAAAGTGATAAATTAAGATCAGAATTGAGGATATAAGTGAAAACTTTTATAACATTTTTGTATAAAAAAAATTAAAATAAAAAATTTTAGGGGGCTAAATAAGAAAAAAAAAAAAGAGAGGTCAAATAACAATTTTACTGAACAAAAAAGGCCTCGCTCAGGTCAAATTTAGAATTTTTTACTGAACAAATTAAAAAATCACATCTAACTTTTTGCTTGGCTCAAATCTCAACTCGGGGGCATCAAAAAAGCGCCTTAGGCCAAAAATTATTTTCAATGCAAATATTAATGTTAATTATATAGTTATAATTAAAATGTATGATATGATATATTATTTTTATTTCTGTTTTAATGTATAATGATATGTGAAATCCTAAATCTATTTTTTTATAATTATTAAACTTTAAAAGTTATAAAAAGTAAAATTTTATGAAATAATTAAAAAATGTAAAAATTGTAATGATTACATAAAAAAATAAATATTTCAACTAATAGTAATCAAATGTCAAATTTATCATACGTTATACTTCATAAGAAATTTAGCATAAAATATAATATAAGAGAAATTTAATACAATAAATAATATTACATTAAATAATATTTTTTACACTATTTTTACATTAAATAATATATATATATATATATTTTATAGAAGCTGCACATCCTTGTTATGATCAGGGGCAATTCGTTAACCAAATGTCAAAGACTAGAAGGGATATTACGGCATAAGAATGAAATTGTATTTTCCTGAAAACTATATATAATTCGAATTTATGAAACAAATCATATTGTTGGGGCTATGTAAAAGGAATTGTTTAATCCAACCTATTACCTATATAATTCTAGTATTTTTTAAAAAAAAAAAAAGAGAAGCTAAAATTAGACACTCACAGTATCAAATCGGATTATTGGGGCTTGTTTGTGCATTCCATTATGACAATCCGAATTTGGATCTCCACAATATTGGTCAACGGTGTTAGTCAATATGGGTGGCTTATTGTTAAAAATATGAGCTATACACTTATGTTAAAAAAAAAAAAAAAAAAAAAAAAAAAAAAAAGGAGGGAGAAGAAGAAGGAAGAGCACCGAAAACGGTGCTAATTTTAAGAAGTTAACTCAATTATTTACAACTGGTTCATGCTTAGAAAGGGAGGAGACAATAGGCTATAAATATAAGCATCTCTTCATTTATTTTGCATCCTAAAAACTAAAAGCTTATCCCCATTGTAAATTTGTAGAAAATTCTTTAGATTTTTAATTTGTAAGAAATTCTTGTAGACTTTTGTAATTTCTGTCCAATTTGTAATTTTTTTCTCTTTAATAAATAGAGTGGTCAAACAATATCTAGAGACGTAGGTAATATTCAGCCGAATGTTATTAATTCTAGTGTTCTTTTATTTTGTTTTCAGTATTTAATAGTTATTTTGTCTGATTTATCCGCTGCGTATAGTATTATTCATCTATATCATACTATTCACATATACAGTACTATTCACGTGTACAATACTATTTACAAATATTGTTCACGGTGATGTCGTTTTTTAGCGAAAAATATCCGATTTTCCCAACAAACGGGTGTGACCCCGACTTGGCAAGTAGTCCGTCACGAACGGTTGAGGAACAAGAGCAGGATTCAGTATATTAAATTTGTTGATGTACTTGGCTCCGGAAGAAAATTTTGGCTTGCTGTTCAATTGGTTTCATCAGAATGCAGAGGGCTATCTGTCATGAAAGGAAGTCCTCATGAAGAAGAAAGAGACATCTAGTATGGAACTCAAATACAGAAAGAGGGAGGAAAAGGCCACAGAGAGAACCCTAAAGAGAGAGAAGCTGAAAGGGACCCAGCAAAAACCAACTTAGAGAGAAGAGAGAGAGAAAAAAACATACATAAAAAGATAAAATAGAGAGAGACCAAAAATTTAAACAGTAACATGTGAGCAAATGAATTGTAAAAGAACTCTGATTTCTTTTTATAGTTATAGACATATAGGCCGTGTTTATTTCGCTGATTCGAGTTTTATTATAGTAAAAAACTCTCATAAACAGTCACATTTAATTTTTTATTACAGTAAAAAACTCTTACATAAAATCACATTTTAACTCGAATTAAAAACTCAAAACGAGCCCGTAATATAAAAAAACCCACTTTGCATTGTTGTGGGCAACAAAGTCACAAAGTCTAGAAACTTTAACAAACAAACAAAAAGGGAAGTTTTCCTTATTTGATAGAAAAAATAAATTGTCAATAATTCTTTACTTTTTAATTATTAAATTTATATTAAAAATTATCTATTTTATATTTTTTTAATTTAATATAATTTTTAAAAAAATTTACGATTAAAAATTAATATTATTAGTCTTACCAGAGAGAAAGTTCCAAAAAAAATAACGTTAAAGCACATTTAAAGGATAAAGCAACATGTACGGTATGAGAGATTTCTCAGAGCTCTTCTTTACCATTGTGGCCATCAGTAAGATCTCCCCTTCACTAATATTGTAAAGAGCTTCCGCGAATTTCTTTAAAATAATTTTATTTTTTATATAAAAATAAAAATAAAAATATTTTTAATTTTTAATAAAAATTATTTTTAAAAATGTATTTAATAATTTTATTAAGAGATTATTTGCAGTATAAAAAATTCATTAATATCTCTCTTTTTTTCTCTGTTCGAGAGAGGAAAAAATAAAAATAAAAAATAAAAAACGACTACAAGTTATTTTTCATTTCTCTCTTATTTTACACTGAACCAAAAAATTATTTTCATTTATGTTTTTTATCTTTATTACGTCAAATGTTATTTTAAAAACGTTTTTATTTTTTTCTCAAAAAATATAAAAAATAAAAATAAAAACAATTCTAAACACGGCCTTCGTGTTTAGCAACCTTCTCCATCGTAGAGGCGGCAGCTGAAAAAGCGGACACCACTCGAGTGCATTGTTGTGGGAAATCCGCAATGCACAGAATCATAAGTAAGTAATAAAATGATGAGAAAGTATCGTTCCTACGGTAATTGTGTTCAATTTGGGTTATTACTGAAATTGATTAGCTTTAATATTAACTTTAATATTACTTGAACAATTGATTAATAAAAAATAAAAAGAGTTAAAATTAATTTTAATAAAGTAAATTAGAATGTAAATAAATTTTTTTTAAGACTATAATTTCACCTAATTAAGTCATTCGAATTGATTTTACTGTCTAATTAGTTGATTTTAATTAATTGAATTGTGTGTCAAGTGTACTAAACTCCTCGCCCGCATCTTCAAATAAACAAGCAGATGTATTTATACCGACCACACTCCTATGTTCTTTGAAATGAACATCAACCTACAAAGTGCAATGAAGCACCTCTTGGAACAACTCTTGTTCAGCAGATTTCCGTTAATTTTTGAGCTTTTTTTATTGTAACTAGATGGAAGCTAACACTTCACTTCACCAATTTGAATTTAAAATTTGAGTTTTACTACAATAAAAAGTTCTCAGAAACAATCACATTTAATTTTTTTACTACAGTAAAAAACTCTCACATAAAATTACTTCTCAACTCGAATTACAAGTTCAAATCAACGAAGTGAACGGAAAATTTATTATATTATTTTCTTTAATACGTGAGTGAAATTTTTTGTTTGGGCGTTTATTATTCTCTAAAAAGTTTTAAGGAAGTAAGAAAAATCTATCCATTACCTATTATTAAAAGAGAATCTCATTTTGAATAGTGCTTATAAGGAGCTTTCTCATGTTGGCACATCCCAGCTCCTCTCATTCTAATTTTATTTTTTTTCCTCTTTTTACTTTTTATCTTTATTTTAAAAAAATTTTAAATGTTTTTTGTTTTAGTTTCTCTTTCAGGGCCTTTTACTAATAAGGGTCAAATTTATTACTGTTGATTGAGTTAAAATCACATTAAATTTTAAAAATATACAAAATAAATTATTTTTAACACATATTTAATTCTTAAAATTACGAAATTAACGGTGATTTATTTTTTTAGGACCTACCAAAAAAAAACTATTTTTTTACATTTTGTGATTTTTTTTTTCAGTTTGCATTTTTCGGAGATGGCCTGCGAAACATTCGCGTTTCTCCCCCGATATTAACAAAAAAAAAACTTTTTTTTTTCTACTTTTGCTTTCTTTTCCCACTTTTTTTTTTTTTTTTTTTTTTTTTTTTCCCTCCCTTTTTCTCCCTCTATAATGCATTCTTTTTTTTTTTTCATAAATTTTTTCCTTCTAATTATCTTATTGAAGTAATTTCTTCTTATATATGTCCTAATCAATTTTTTTTTTTCGAAATGACCCTCTCAAATATTTTTTTTGCGCTATATATATGCCTTTTTTTTTTTTTTTTTTTTTTCTTCTTTCCCCTCATTTTTTTCCTTCCTTTTTTCCCTATGCAATACAATTTTTTTTCCCTTTCTCAAATGTGACCCTCATAGAAAATTTTCCCTTTAATTGTCCCGTTGAATAATTTCTTCTCATATATGTCCTAATCAAAACTTATTTTTACAAAATGACCATCTCACATACTTTTTAACCGTATATTCTAATAAATAATATTTAATATCTTGTTTTAAAATATATTTTTACGAAAACATTTTATCTGCAATCTTTCCAGATAAATTTCTTTTATGTATACTGCTAAATAATTTTTTGATTAGTTCGCCTCATTGAGAACTTTTTCCCCTTTTAATGTTGCTCTATTAATATTTTTTTTATTGGATTTAATCGTTAAGAAAACAATGATAAAAAACATAAACTATAATTTTTTTTTAAATAAGACCTCCGTATTAAAAAAAAAAGAAATATGTTGAATACGCACGCGCAGAGCGCATGTTTACAACTATTACTTAAACAAAGCACATTAAAATCAACCGGATTGAAATGCATGTTTCAATTAAATAAAGTCTCGTTCATTTTACCAATTTGAGTTTTCAGTTTTAAGTTTCTACAGTAAAAAACTGTGAGAAAATGTCACATTTACCTTTTTTTTACTACAGTGAAAAATTCTCAGAAAATATCACATCTCAACTCGAATTAAAAACTCGAATCTGCGAAGTGAACGAGGCATTGAGTGTTTTGGTTGAGTATTAAATTAAAAAAAAAAAAAGTAGAATGCATTTAAGGGGGAAAAAAATTTAAGGCTTATTTTCATAAATGCTCCTAAAATATATACTCTGTTTTATGTACTCTTGATTTTTTGAAACGGTCCATTTCACCTATTGATATATAGAAAATAGTTCAACTAACTCCCTCCATCCACTTCTGTTTATCAATTGGATGGAAAATGCCTACATGACAATAAAAAATGAGTTTATTAAACGTTAAAAGTATTTTAACTAATAAAAACTAAATATTCTAAATATTGCCAAATAAAATCAAAACTATTATTCTAAATATCAAAATACGATTTAAAAAAAAAATCCAAACTATACTTAAAAAGTCTTTAAGATTTTCAAAATCAAAAGAAAGAACCCGAGTAATATTATTAGACAGAAGAGACCATACGAAGACAAAAGAACCAACAAACCCAAATCTGCCTTCGTGCTTTGTACCACAACCCATTGTCAAACTACTGCGAGATCACAAAACCTTAAAATTCTAAACATGGTTAAACTGATTTCACATATTAACCCAAGTAGTTGATTCGAAGTCGAGCATATCTTTTAAACACGGTCAGAAGCTTCGAAGTTGAAGCTAACCCAATCCAATCAAACAAAAGTGGATGGAAGAGGTTAGTTGAACTATTTTCTATATATCAAGGAGTGAAATGAACCGTTTTAAAAAAATTAGAGACACTTTAAAACATAATACATATTTTAAGAGGCATTTATAAAAATAATTAAAAATTTAATGAGAAAAATCATATAAAAATAATTAGGGATGTGCTTTTAAGGAATTCATTCTAACATAATGGTGCTACTATGTCTGGAAAAATAACAATTCATTTTAATGTATGTGGTCATTTGGTTAACGGATTTAAAATCATAATTTAGAATCATTTTCAATTTACGTGTGTTTTTGTGAGAAAAAATACTGTAACGAACTACGAATCATGATTCAAATTATGACACAAATTCTCATACCAAACACCTTAGTCTTAGGGCCAATTCATTTCGTGGCATTCATACAATTTGAACCCATGAGCTTAATGCAAACTGGTGTTTGAATGTGCATTAGCTTGTATGGTTTTGAATCATGATTAGTCAAATCAAGCTAAACTTTTTCTTTCCTTACAATTCTCATGCTCTCTAAATACTAATTTTCTACTATTTTTGTTTTATTTTGTATACAAACTTAACACTTTTGAATGTCAGTTCGAATAAGAGTTTAAACCACAAAGAGGTTCATAATTTCAGTTCAAATAAAAACTAAGAATAAAACTTTATTCTGCATTTGGATATATATATTTTTTACAAAAACTTAATGACGATGGCATATTTTAATAGGTTATATGAATGAGGTTTTATTCGTCTTTTCATTTTGAATGTATAGAAAAAAATTATCTAAATTAGAGTTAAAAGAAAAAAAAGGTTAAAGAGAGAGAAAATACTTATCATTTAACTCAAATTATGTAAATTCAAGGGGGGCTTGAATTTGAATTTTTGCACTACCAACTCAAACCGGATTTTTGACTTGATTACATTCTAAAGTTTGCTCCCAAACATTAATTTGAGTTGAAAACTTAACTTTGGTTGGAATTTTATAACTTGAATTATGAGAAGAATATGGCCTAATAGGTCCATTTGCTTCGCTGATTCGAATAATATAGTTTTGAACTTTTTGAGTTTGAACTAAAAGTTTTGAACCCCTGTGGGTTTTACTTTGGTACAAATTGATATTTAAAAGTGTAAAGTCTAAATAGGTAATAAAACACCACAATAGAAAATAAAGTTTGAATTGGTGTTTAGTTAGTGTAAAAGAATAATACCACAAATAGAGTCATAGGTTTAAACTAAAAATACTATAGCAAATGAGATCACACACATAAGAAGTTATAGGGGGATTAAGTTCTCCAAAATGAGTTCTATACCCATCTAGGATGGTTCTAATCCACAACCCAGATTCAGAAAAAAAATGAACCAAATACTAGTTCAAATTTGTTCTCCGGTTCAAAACTTGATGAATCCGCAAAACAAACAAGCACTTAGAATACATAAAATTTCATTTTAAATATCGGTTTGAATTACAGTTCAAATTAGCACAACCCTAATTCTACAATTCAAACTAAATCATTACAATTTGAACGGTGAACCAAACACAACCTCAATTTACTAATTTTTTTTTTCTTTTTTGTTAGTGTGAATAGAACTCCAGGGGTCAAGTTCCCAAACCCTTACAAATATAGGGGTAAGTACGCAAAATATCTAAAAAAGAAAAAAAAGAAAAACCACCCCTGCAAATCTGAGAACCTAGAAAGTGCCAGGCCAGAAGAGAGGAGTTTAAAATTCCCTTTCTGCCAAAATCAAAACCCTAACTCTCTTCACAGCTCAAGAGGAAGATCTTTCTCTCTCTCTCTCTTTACTTTCTTTCACTACCACTCCAACATCCGCGGACGCAACAATGGCAGCCATGTGGACGCAACAATGGAGCTAGTTTTTAAGTGAAAAACTCAAAAAAAGGCAACTCGAGTTACAACTTTATTCGAGTTCATGTTCTTTTAAGTTTGAACTCGAGTTTGGAACTAAAACTCGAGTTCAAGTTTCCTTTTCAACTCGAGTTCAGAAACTCGAACTCAAGTTAATGAATAATATTTTTTCTATTCTTAAAAATGCTATAACTTTTTCGTTTTAACTCTGATTGAGATGATTTTTTTCTTTGCTTTGACAACGAAAAGACGAATAAAACTAGGCCCATATATCCTATTAAAATTTTTCATCAACATTGAGTTTTTATTAAAATACTATCTAAATACAAATTCAAGTTTTGACTTACTTAAACACAAACTCAAAAAAGATTTTTATCTCAAACTATAACTCAAATGTACACAACTAAACACAAACTCAAGTTACAACTTTAACTCAAGTTATAACTCAAACGCAACTCAAAATCTACACTTAAGTTACCTAACTTAAAAACATCAAAAGAACAAGCCCATAGTTTTGAACTTTTTGAGTTTGAACTAAAAGTTATGAACCCCTGTGGGTTTTAATTTGGTACAAATTGATATTTAAAAGTGAAAAGTTTGAATAGGTAATAAAACACCACAATAGAAAATGAAGTTTGAATTGGTGTTTGGTTAGTGTAAAAGTTGTTAATATACCACAAATAAAGTCATAGGTTTAAACTAAAAATACTGTAGCAAATGAGATCACACACATAAGAAGTTATAGTGGGATTAAGTTCTCCAAAATGAGTTCTATACCCATCTAGGATGGTTCTAATCCACAACCCAGATTCAGAAAAAATGAACCAAATACTAGTTTAAATTTGTTCTCCGGTTCAAAACTTGGTGAATCCGCAAAAAAAACGGGTACTTAGAATTCATAAAATTTCATTTTAAATATCGGTTTGAATTACAGTTCAAATCAGCACAATCCTAATTCTACAATTCAAACTTATCATTACAATTTAAATGGTGAACCAAACACAACCTCAATTTACTAATTTTTTTTGTCAGTGTGAATGGAACTCAAGGGGTCAAGTTGCCAAACCCTTACAAATATAGGGGTAAGTATGCAAAATATCTAAAAAAGAAAAAAAAAAAAAAAAAAAAAAAATCAGCCCCGCAAATCTGAGAACCTAGAAAGCGCCAGGCCAGACCAGAAGAGAGGAGTTTAAAATTCCTTTTCTGCCAAAACCAAAACCCTAACTCTCTTCACAGCTCAAGAGGAAGATCTCTCTCTCTCTCTCTCTCTCTCTACTTTCTCTCACTACCACTCCAACATCCGCGGACGCAACAATGGCAGCCATGCTGGTAACCACTCTCTCTCTCTCTCTCTCCCCTCCATTTCTTTCTACTCTGTTCATTCTGCGTATTACTGACTCTGTTTGGGCGGTTGTTCGCAAACTGTTTGTGAAAATGCGTGAACGGGAAAACAGCAACCTCAGATCATACTGCTCAAGGAAGGGACGGACACGTCGCAGGGGAAGCCGCAGCTAGTGAGCAACATCAACGCCTGCACGACGGTGGCCGACGTGATACGGACGACCCTGGGGCCCAGGGGAATGGACAAGCTCATTCACGACGACAAGGGCAACGTCACCATCTCCAACGACGGCGCCACCATCATGAAGCTTCTCGACATCGTCCACCCCGCCGCCAAGATCCTCGTCGACATCGCCCGGTCCCAGGATTCCGAGGTATTATCTTAAAATGTTGTGGAGAAATGTTGGGTGTTCTGATTGTCCCGATTTATGGTTTTTTGGGCTGTTGTAACTTGTTTTTGTGAAAAGTTTGTTTTTTTTTGATTGGTTTTTCGTTGGTTTGTGGAAATGGTGTAAATTGGATTGGACACTATCCTATGTTAACTGAGCAGAAGCCAAAGAGACGAGAGTTTCAAAACTATTTGTCGATATTGATCTGTAATGTTGGGAGAGAGTGGAAATGTACAACACCTAGTGATGAAAATAGAAAGGAAGGAACTTATACTGAATCACTGATTGGTATGGATTCTCTCCTTCAATCCTACTAATTCACCAAATGAAAAAAAACAGCCATAAGTCTTAAAATCCGCCCGCCATTCTTCTAACCTTATGACATTATCAAATCTTACATTTTTCCAACCTACCAAACAAGGACTAAATTGGGTCCTCAAAATTATCTCATGTTAAAAGTAGAGTGGTTTCTTAGAATACTACTGTTTTGGGAGATCTCAGGCTTAAGATCGAAGAAATTTTAGAAAAGAGAGGAATTGTGATTTTGTTGAGGGTTTTAGCGTGGAAGGGGCTAATTGAAAAAATCAGTTTGAAGTGCTGTTTTTTTAAGGAACCTGATTCAGATGAAGTTGTTTTGTATCCGTGAAGATGATGCTAATTTAAAGTTGTGAGAATGAGATGCCGATACAATTTTTTTTCATCACGTGGTTAGTAATGGGAGAGTAAATATTTGATCCTCATGTGGAAGATAGTATGATGAGCAGAGTATTAAGGGCGATATACATCAATTCTTTGAGAAGTTTTTTTTTTTTTTTATTTTCATTGGGATTGAGTTAAGTTGGAGCTCCAAATAGTGAGAATTAAAAATACGTTTCTAGAAAGGGAAACTAAGGTGCACAGTTTGTATTCTAGAGAGAAAATGGCCTTGCCCAAATGGTTTTTCTCTTGCAGGATTTAGGAGATCACATTGAGTGATTTTTTCCCCTTTTTTCCTGTTGGGGGATGGTGGGGAAGATTATGCAGTCTGGAGGGTTTACGCTGCCATGTATTCTATATTCCTTCTGGGTTTGTGGGTTCGGGAAGTAGGAGTTATTTACCTATTAGTTCGATGCTGTTTGTACAAATTTGTTTCCAATGTTTTGGCTAATAGGCTGAAGGAAATCTGAATTCTCTCCTTTCCTTGATCATTCACCTGCCTGGTCTGGTGAACCTTACTTTGGACTAGTACAGTGCATTGATTTGAATTCCTTTGATTAAAGCTCTAATATCCAATTTTAAGTCTCATGCTGCTTTTACACAATGAAGACAATTTTTGGTATTGTTCAAACAAAATATATTTTCTCTGTGCAAGTATGCAGTAATAGTATGGTTTGTTTTAGTTGATGGCCCGTTTTGTTTATGAGTTATCTAGTCGGAAAGGTTTGAAGGAGAAGTAGGTTTTCCTAGACCTTTTTGGTTGGAGTACTTATCTGGGATAGACTAGAAAAGACTTGACTTCTCTTGGGGTGTCCACTACTGAGGTTGTTAAATATAATTTTTTCTCTTCTATTCTTTTAAGATGGAATGATATAATATAAATTTTTGGTTTCCTTTTCTTTTGCAGATGATATCACTCTCTCTTTATTACTTGTAGTTTTATTTTATATGTAAAAGGTGCTTTCTTTCTATAAAGAAAAAAGAGAAGCAGCTTTCTTGCAAGCTGAGAAAGGTAGAAAGAAAGGAAACACCGTTGAGTGGTGGCTTTCTCTTTGGTTCTTTCAGACTATGCTATTGTGAACTTATTTATGTTCTTGCAGGGTGCCATTATATATTAGTTATATGCTCTCGACGAGATCTAACTTATAAATAATTATATATTCATGTGCAGGTTGGTGATGGGACCACCACTGTTGTCCTGCTTGCAGGGGAGTTTCTAAAGGAGGCCAAGCCTTTCATAGAGGATGGTGTCCACTCCCAAAATTTGATTAGGAGTTATCGCGCTGCATGCCAATTGGTATTTGAGCTGGTCTTATTTTCGTTTCCTGTTATAGTTGGTTCCATGTAATGATATCTTACTTCCTGGATATTATGAATATCGTTTAGGCAATTGAGAGAGTAAAAGAACTAGCCTTTAGCATAGAGGGAAAAAGTTTGGAAGAAAAGAAAAGCCTCCTTGCTAAATGTGCTGCTACAACGCTTTCTTCAAAACTCATTGGTGGAGAAAAGGAGTTCTTTGCATCAATGGTTGTTGATGCCGTTATTGCCATTGGTAGTGAGGATCGGCTGAATATGATTGGAATCAAGAAGGTATATTCATAGTTAAGCCTATTGTATTAACTTATTAGTAATATATACAGTTTTTTTTTTCTCTCTCAACAGTCGTATCCTTAGAGTTAGCAATTCATTTTGCCAATATCTTTTGTAGGCTTATTAATTTGATGGTTTTCATATTCAATGATAGGATATAATTTATTTGAGCTTCGTAGTCTCCCTGATTACTTGTGTTTTTGCCATTATTATTCTAATAATAATTTAGAATGTTACGATTGGTTAAAAGTATCATCTGATATCCTGTTGTTCTCTGTTCTCTGTTTGGATCATTTGATGGTCTGATCCAAGCAGACAAAATGCTTTGGACTGCAAAACTAAGTTCTTTTTTTTTATGGATAAATTTATGTGGTTGGTATGACATTAATTATGACTTTTAAATCAGGGGATGCACTTTCATTTCTTAAATAAAGATAATTTTATTCGAATCAGATGAGGGGAAGCTGGTGTTGTCTGGAAACACTGTATTAAATTTTGTTATGACAGCATTTTTTTTTTTTTTTTATTTCTTCTCCAGGTTCCTGGTGGTAATATGCGGGACTCATTCTTGGTGAATGGAGTTGCCTTTAAGAAGACATTTTCATATGCCGGATTTGAGCAGCAGCCGAAGAAATTTGTAAATCCCAAAATTCTTCTACTAAACATTGAATTGGAACTCAAATCTGAGAAGGAAAATGCTGAGATAAGGTAAAATAATTTGTTCTTCTTTTGATTGAATTTCCGTGGTGTACTGTGAAATTGCTAAATGTGCATCTCTATATATCTCTTGTTGTAGACTTTCAGATCCATCGCAGTACCAGTCCATTGTTGATGCAGAGTGGAATATCATTTATGACAAGTTGGATAAGTGCGTGCAAAGTGGGGCACAAGTTGTTCTTTCGCGGCTGGCTATTGGTGATTTGGCTACACAGGTTGGTATTTCCCCTTTACTAGATGCATCCATGCATCAGTAACACCATTTGGCCCTTCACTTACAAAATTTAGTGTTTTACGAAGTTGTTACTTAGCCACATCAACATGTTTTTGCTTGGTTCTTTACTGTTAATTGTTTTTTGGGTTAGTCCTTTTTAAATTGTAATGGCTGGCTAGTATTGTGGCGACCAATCCTGCCCATTCTTAATTCCTTTCCTCACTTTAGCATAGTCTATAACTGATGTCTGAATTGATTTATTAATAGTAAATACTAGCAACAAATAAAAAGTACAGAGCAAAACAAGGGCTGATCCTAATTCAATTTTTTAATTGTATATTAGTTCTGCTCTTACAGTTTGTTCTATCAGTTAATTCATCTAATAATACTTCAACCCTGAGAACAATAAATCAGTCTGATTAATGATGCTATTTCATTTAAGCTTCCTCAGATATTCTCCAGAGTAATAAACCAGATTGGTTAGCAATGCTATTTCATTTTAGCTTCCTCAGATGTCCTCTAATGCTTAGTGCTTAATCGTAGTCACTAAAAAATAAAACAAAAAGAATGGGAACACTAATATAACTGGATAGGGATGTCAGTATGCTCCAGTTGAAATGAATTTTGAATTGTTGCAGTATAAAAGGTTCAGCATGTCATGTTCTTAAAACTGTTGGGTATGTGCATATTATAAGTTCATAATGCCATGGGCATTGACTGGGAAATGTACATTCTCGTCTCATTTTGTTTTTGTTATCTATTTGTTATTTCTCTTCTAAATTGAATCTTCATTTGACATCATCAAATGAGAAATTCATTGCAGTATTGTAGAATAGCTTTGATAATTTCACACCGGAGAGTGCAGATTTTACTGATAGAATTGTTGAAGGATTTGTCTGTGACCAGTATTTTGCAGATCGAGATATATTTTGTGCTGGTCGTGTAACTGAAGAAGATTTGCAACGGGTAGCTGCTGCTACGGGTGGAACTGTACAGACGTCTGTTAACAACATTATCGATGAGGTCTCTGGCTCAAGTTTCATAAAGACTCATAACTGATTTTTCAGTTTTCTTGATATTAGTTTTTATCACTGGTTTAATATTTTTATTTTTATTTTTTTCATGGACTGAAAGTTTTTAGCTTTATCTGGTTCAAGGTACTTGGAACATGTGAAGTTTTTGAGGAGAGGCAAGTAGGAAATGAGAGGTTTAATATATTTAGCGGATGTCCATCAGGTTGTACAGCAACTATAGTTCTTCGTGGTGGAGCTGATCAGGTATCCATTGGTGGGAAGTGTAGATGTGCTTTGAACTTTGATTGTCCTTGTCATTGCTAACCTCTTGTTTCTCTTGGATACATGTATCCAGTTTATCGAGGAAGCTGAGCGTAGTTTACATGATGCAATCATGATTGTTAGAAGAGCTATGAAGAACTCTACTGTAGTTGCTGGTGGTGGTGCCATAGATGTATGTGCTTATTACTATCAATAATATTTGTTTTCTTCGTCTAACTTATTTTAGAGTGTTTTTTTTTTTTTTTAAATATAAATATTTTCTTAGCTGTTAGTATCTTTTAACACTTTATGGTAGATGGAGATAAGCCGATACTTGAGGCAACATGCACGAACAATAGCGGGGAAGTCTCAACTTTTCATGAACTCTTATGCAAAGGCTCTTGAGGTATGCATTTTCCTGAGCTCCGAGTACTTCGAATAGCAGTTCCTGAATCTTAACTGCATTTTATTTAATACGGTACATATCAAAATCTTCTCCATTATTTTATTCATTTAGGAGTTCTAATTTCTAAAATGGACGGAGATAAAACTTTTGTGCTTGATTTTGCCTTATGATTCTCTTCCTCTAGGAAAGGAGGTTTGTTCTTGTTTTTTGCCTCTTCTTTTAGATCTGAGAGGAAGGCTTTGCCAAGCATTTCAAGTTTTGGATTTCCTTTTCTTTCTTTGGCTTAGTTTGAAGATGGTTCGGCCTTTTTTTAAGTTCTTCCATGTGGAAAACAATGGCTTTTAAACTGAGAGCACACAGAATACCAATTTAATAAAGATAATTATTATGGATTTTCTCTTCATTCAGAGATGATTTTATTCATTGTTGAGCAGAAAGTGCAAGGGCGAATTCTCCTCTCCCTATATTGCTGGATTTAGAATCTGTTACTCATGCTTTTAATGTATGTTGTAGGTTATCCCACGACAACTCTGTGACAATGCTGGATTTGATGCAACTGATGTGCTAAACAAATTGCGACAAAAACATGCACTTCCCTCTGGTGAGCCTTCTATTGAATATTATTGATTTGATTTTGCTTTCTAAACTAGAAACCATCACCGAGTTTTCCTTTATGTGTTGGAGTGAGTGTATAAAAATTACGCTAATTTCAATATTCATGGCTGTTTTCGATAGTGGTTAAAGATTTTATTTTCCATCGTTAGGATAGATTATGGATGGTTTTGTGGTCTTGCACTAGCTAGAAAACTTGGCAATTGCTTCACTGACTGTTCAAGATTTTAACAGGTGAGGGTGCACCTTATGGTGTGGACATTAACACTGGTGGAATTGCAGATTCGTGTGCTAATTTTGTGTGGGAACCATCAGTTGTAAAGGTAATAACAGAGACGTGTGCTTGCTATGATATTTTCTTTTGGTATGTACTTGCGCATTTGAATGTTTGTAATTACCCTTTTTTTTTTTCCTTTCCTTTTTTGCAGATCAATGCTATAAATGCTGCCACTGAAGCAGCTTGCCTTGTTTTGAGTGTAGATGAGACAGTAAAAAACCCTAAGGTAATGAGGACACTTTCTTCAGAAATATCAACTAGCTTATTTATTTCTATCTTTGTGGATTATTACTTCTGTATTCTTCCTGTTATTATTGCTGTTTTTATGACGCTTTAGGAAAAACGGATTTTACTATCTTATCTACTGTTGTTCGCTCCTGTTACAGCGTCATGAAAATAGTTTTTGGGATAGCTGAATAAATTGCTGCTTACTATTAAATACGAAGGAGAGATGGTTGATGTGGGTTGGTGTCATAATTGGCATAAAGGTTTTTTTTTTCCTTTAATTTTTTTTTTTTATGGGTGAAAGAGAAGAGAGGCACAGGATAGTATACCCTATATATGCATTTGCATATTTAACTGTTCTAGCCTTGCTTGTTTATCCTGCGATTTTGTTTTGTTTTGTTTTTTTATTTTCTTCTTTTGGTTGGTTGGCAAATCATATAATTTAAATTTAGTCGATAAGATTATGGTATAGCAAACAACTTGATGTAAATTAAGCCCTAATTACATTACCCTCTAATTTATCATATATTGGTTGAGTACCTTGACATGAAAATTTGAGTTTTTCCATATTCTTAAAATAAAGACGCTCTAATATAACAAAATCAACTTGATGAAGTTAGCCAAAAGAAGGAAAAACTAATCCTAGTCAACGTTCTCACTATCGCAAGATGCGGTGAATCTGAACTGTCGAGATTTTTTCTAGTAGAGAAATTGTCTCAAAAGTTCTCGAAAAGGATTTTTTTTTTCTTACTTAAACATTTAAATAAATTATTGGAGAGAAATGATTGCTGCTTTCAGCATAATGAAAACATGTATTAACTTCATACTAGCGAATGGTTAAACACTGCTTTATCCACTGGAGCTTTAGAGTGAAATCCTCTCTACGACTATTGAGACTGTTCTACATGCAAGGACTCTTCTATATGTGATATTTGTGCCGTGTTTAAGGTCATGTCCGCTTTAGCTAACTTTAAAGGATGCTTGATCATTGTTTTTATGCATTTCGTTTAGTGTCTTAGTCCAGTGTTGTTAAAAACTGTTTAATTAATGTTGCTTTTGATGTTGGTGTGTAGTCTGAGAGTGCACAGGGGGAAGCCGCTGCTGGCGCCATGGGGAGAGGGCGTGGAGGAGCTGCTTTTCGCGGTCGGGGACGTGGAATGCGCAGACAATAGGCTCTCCATGAGTGGATATTTGCATTTTTTAGTGACGTGAAAAAGTCGGGGTTTTGTTTAGCGTTTTGTTCACTGTTTCATGGTTTTAATGTTCTTCACTGTTGTGCTTCTTCTGAGTCCATTTTGGATTTGTATTCAATTGTTGACTTTCTTGAATCAACTAGCAAAAATTGGGGTGACTAAGTTAGTGTTGAACACTCATCTTAAATTGGGTGTGGAAATCATGTTGGACTGCACAAGATGTGAATTCATTAGCACCAAAAGCCGTGGTCGATAAACATGTCCCTCAGTGGAATTAAACCCAGGAAATTTTTGTATTCGAGAATAGATTTGAAGCTCAAAGTTGACATAGATTTTCATTGCCCTTTAATCCCTTTGTTGAGAATTTTGCCGCAGGATATGGAAAAGTCCCTATCGGTAAGGCAGTTTATCATATTAGATACATTCTTTAACCGTAAATTCAAAAATTATGTGGAATTTGAGTGGTATGGTATTTTATTATTTTTCATTTCCTACCAAAGAATTTTCTTAAAATTTTTTAGTTATTGAAAGGGCAATGGAACTATTATCCTAGTGTTTATTTCAATTCATAATGAGATTGATTTAAAGAAATTGTAAAACACGCTTTTTTTTTTTTTTTGGAGGAAATGGTAAATCCATTTTCTACTTCGAGATCTAAATCAATGTTGATATAATTAACTTTTTAAATATAAAAGCCTTTATTTATGTGGGTATGAAAGTAGTTAAGAAGGCACTTTTGATAGAGTAGGGTTACTTGTACCATGAAATTCACTATTTTTGTATTTGCCCAAGATTTTAAGACTATTATCCAATAAAAAGCACACTTTGCTTTAAGTATAGCACGTGGAAATTTTATTTATGAGACATTAATTCATTTACGTATTTATATTGTGATGTTTAGTAGAGAGATTCGTTTTCTGATTCGAATTATGATTCGTAGTTCTCTACAGTATTTTTTCTTAGCAAAAATACGCGTAAATAAAAAATAGTTCTAATCACATGGTTTTAATCCATGAACTAAACAAACTAGTGTCGAAAACTTTAATGGGACGTTTGGTTTATAGATTCAAAAAAATAATTCACGATTTTGATTTTTAAAATTTAAATTTTTTGTAAGAGAAAAACAATGAAGAGAATTACAAATTATGATTTAAAATTAAGCACGAACTCTTAAAACAAACATCTAACTTCTGTCCTAATAACGTTTGTGTAGTATAGAAAGCTCTATTTCTCAAACTCAAAGCACTATTACTAGAATGCAAAGTTTTTTTTTTATTTTTATTGAGCAATACCAGAATGAAAAGTTGGAACATTCAAAGACTTGCAAATGAAATTTATTCATTATTTTTTGTATAAATTTAGTACTTTTGCTTTTCTTTTCTATTTTTTAATAAAGTTTTATACTTATTTGGATAACTTAGAAATGAAATTTTAACATGTAGATGACTAATTATGAATCTCTAATTTTTTTTGTTACAGTAAAAAATACACATAAAATCACATTTTAACTCAAATTAAAAATTCAAATAAGTAAACTAAACAACTTAGGCCTCGTTCATTTTGCGGATTCGAGTTTTCGATTCGAGTTGAGATGTGACATTTTCTGAGAGCTTTTTACTGTAACAAAAAATTTTAATGTGATATTTTCTGAGAACTTTTTACTATAAAAATCTGAAACTAAAAACTCAAATCGGTAAAGTGAACGAGGCCTTAAAGTTTATACTCCTTTTTATGCCATTCTTTATTATGTTAAAAATGACTTCAAAGCCTTGCAAAAAGATGTGAAATTGCGCCAAAAGTGTGGCTGGCCGTAATAACATATCCACTATTTTTTTTTTTTTTTTTTTTAAAGAAGCAAAAAGAAGACATATCCGCTGAGTAGACCAGAAAATATTTACAAAAAGAGAATAACAAGAATTATTCTAATTCATAAATAAGAGTAACGAAAATAAACAAATGAGAAGAAAAGAAAGAAAAAAAAAATCAAATAGAAGACAGCAAAGGCGACCGATTTTCCGTATAGTTCTTGAAAGAAAAGAAGAAAAGCTCATGCAATGCAATGCATGCGTTTTCCTCTCCTTCAAATTCCGCCATTAAAGCAAGCTTCCGCTTCCAAATTCCCGTCCACAAAAACCTTCCCTTACGCCCTTCAATGTCCCAAATACAAATACTCATCGATTTCACTCTCACTAACCAAAACCTTTTCTGGGTATCGAAACTCGTCCCTTAGTTGTTCTTGTTCTTCATCGGAGGATGATTTTGAGGACGAATTGGGACGCCTTTTGGCGCTTTTGCCAGAGGAAATTAGGCAAAGGATTTGGGAGCATCCGGAGCTTCATCAACTGATCGAAGTGGTTATGGACTTTGGTCGGAAGCCCTTGGCCAGGTTTCCTTCTGGAGACTCTGTCTTGTCGGATTCGCCCATAACTCTTCAGGATCTTCAATATGCTACGTCTCAGGTGAAAACACACACTTGCCCACCATATGTTTGTTGAATTCTTTCATAAGCTTTGAAGCACTACAAAAAAAATTTGAGAAAGTAGGGTTTTTTATTTTATTTTTTTTGGATGGGGGACATAATTGTATTGTGGAGGTTTTTTCCCCCCCTCAACTTATACCCTGCATTTTCAGTGTGTCAGAAAATTATACACATTTTGAACTGTATCGAATCTATACATTCACCTTTTAAGTTCATGCTAAATCCTTATCTTTTTTTGGTTGGAGAGCATTTTCAATGCAGTGTCAAATTGAGATGCCAATGCCAAATTTTGGCATTTGAGTGAAAAAATCATTCTCCAATGCTATTTTTTACGCTAAATTTGGCAAATACCATACTTGGTGGTAAATTTTCCACGAAGTATGGCAATGTCAAATTTTGTATCTGATTGCTAATCTTTTAATTTAATCATTATATATTGTTCTTTTAGAATTATTTTAATATTTTAAATTTTATTTTTGTAAGTTTCAAGGCTTAACAGTCATGAGAAAAAGTAGATATTATTTTTGAAATAACAGTACAGATATGAGCACAACAAGATCAGAGTATATAAGTACTAATGGAAGAGTTGTTTCTGGAAATGTTTGGATGCTTTTTAAAGAGTTTTGACTCTTTATAAGTGCTTTTAGTTGAGCCAAAATATCTATTGAAGGTTAGTGATATAGAAAAGTCTTGGAAACCGGTCTGCAATTACATATTTGGTGAACTTTACTGTTGTAGACAATTGTGGTTTTCATGCTGGAAGCTAAAATGATACGCTTAGGGTTTCATGATAGAAAAATTCATGCTCCTCCTTGATTGTAATATTTTACTTTGGTCATTGCTAGCAAAAAAGTCATGCTTCATGCATTATGAATTGCATATTGCAGGTTGGTGACTTTGCAATTGATGATAGAGCAGGAATCAGTAGGACATTGCACCGTATTAGTGCCATCAGAAATCGGAAGGGTGCCATTATTGGTTTAACCTGTCGTGTTGGTCGAGCGATAACAGGAAGTGCGAATTTGTTGCGATACTTAGTCCAGGATGGCGCCTCTCTATTGCTCATTGGCCCTCCAGGGGTTGGAAAAACCACAATTATCAGGTTGGTTGGTTTTTCTTTTGTTTAAACACTAGATATGGTTTTGTAGTTTGTAATTATTTATTACCTTTTCCTGCATCAATTCAATAAAGTAGCCATTTCCATTAATTTGCTCTAGTGAGCAGGATATGACATTTTGTTTCCTTGGCCTTCGTGGTAGTATGCACATTCTATATAACTATGATATTTCAGATGTTATGCTAACTAGGAATTTAAGACTATTTCATATTGAGGTGTGCCGTCTTGATTTTAGATTTTATTAGTTTTGTTAGTGTGGTTTTGTCAAGGTCCTGACTTTGCTAGAGAATTTAATCCTTCTTTTATATAATTTAGATTTTAGATCTGCTCAAGTGTCAAAGAGTGCAATTCTATCTACTTAGAAGTTTTATAATTTTTTACTTTTAACTAAATATGTGTGTTGAATACTTTATTTTCTGTTGCACTTTTTGGTTGGCTACTTGTTGTCCTAGAAGCAGAATATTACTGCACTGATTTGTTTTAAGACTTGTATTTCCAACTTGATCCAGATTATTTATTCTTTTAAATCTCTAATACTATATTGTTTCTGGATGGAATTCAAGATTAATTATTTTCTTTTTGAACCAACAAAACTTGTGTCTGAACAATTTTTCCACAAAACTTTTAAATCTCTGGTTGTTTCTTATTTATTTTTCTTTTTGTGAGGTATGGATTCGTTGTTTTTTGCTTTGCTCATATCTTTTGGGTGTTGGATTATTCTCATTGATGCTCCCTCAACTTTAGGGTCATTCCTAGTTTGGCCCTTGGACTTTAAAAATTATCACTTTGCCTCTTGAATTTTGAATTTATCCCACTTAACCCTTTGCTGTTAGAATTGATTTAAAAAACAAACAGAAAAAAGGAGACAGTGCAATCACGTGGACTTTCTGTTGAAGTTTTGTTAAAAACAAATGAAAAAGACCACATGATCACACTTAACCTCCTATTTTTCTTGATGGACTTAACCCCCTATTTTTATGTCTGATTTTAACAAAAGTGTTAAAGAGGGCCTAATTTAAAATTCAGGGGGTGAAGTGAGAATTTTTAAAGTTTAAGGGGCACTAGTGAGATTTACCCTTTGGGTGTCTTAAATCTACTTTCGTTGCACTTTATTGATGTTGGGATATCTTGATATACCATCGGTTGGCAAAAGGAAGTTATGCTAAAATATTTTCGTTTTTAAGCTTTTGAAGCTCGTAGTCTAAACATATTTGTAGGCCTTCTTTTTGGACTTGGCTATTTAGGTCCCCATGTGTTGGCCTGATAGAAAGTTTTGTTTCCAAAAGGGTGGTTATTATTACTCCTAAGCATTATTGGTTAAGACTGAGTCCTAATAATATTTAAATGCTGAAAGTCTTTTACATCTCAAGTTTTCTAAGAGCGTTGGGTCTCCTACAAAGTGATTGTGTATGTGTTTATTATTATTATTATTATTATTATTATTATTATTATTATTATTATTATTATTATTATTGTCGAGAAGGAATGTAGGCAGGAAGCAAATTAGTTTTAACAATCTCTGATTTTCAGGGATTGTAGTAGATATTCTTTCCTTATTTTTCTCTATGTAAACCCTATGTAATCTCTATATATACTAAGCTATGTAACTAGTCAAAATATACGGAAATAAAGAATATTTTTCCAATCCTAGTTTACGTCATGGTATCAGAGCCCTAGGACGATTCTCTAGGGTTTCACGCCGCCAAGTAGCCGCCAAGGAGCCTTCATCGCTGCCGTCGCTGCCAAGTAGCCGCCAAGGAGCCTTCATTGCTGCCGTCACTTGCTACCAAATAGCCTTCATTGCTGCTGGTCATTACTAGATTATCCTCTCCTTGAAATCCAATTTTTTTTTTTTTTTTCTCCTTCTTCATCCAATTATGTCCGATTCCAAGGCCACCGATACTTCCAGGACTGCAGAGGAGGCTTCTCCTGCCCAGAAAACCGGAGACTTGCAGAATATTAGAGCCTCTTATCGACTCAACGGGAGAAACTATCTCAAGTGGTCCCAAGTTGTTCGCACGTATCTCAAAGGAAAGAGAAAAATCAGCCACCTGCTTGGGATTGGACCGGCAAAAATAGACCCTGGATTTGTGACATGGGATGAGGAGGACTCGATGATTATGTCATGGCTGTGGGATTCAATGGAGCCAGCCATTAGTGATACTTGTATGTTCCTGGTTAGTGCGAAGGGGATATGGGAGTATATCCAATGTACATACTCAAAGGCGCGTGATGCAGCCCAGGTTTATGAGATAAAGATCAAGACAAATGGAATGAAGCAAGGAGACATGGCTGTCACGGAGTATGCCAATTTTATGCAGATGATGTGGCAGGAATTGGATCACTACCGAGTGTTTGAAATGAAGTGCCCGGATGATGCAGCAATTCTCAAGAAATACATTGAAGGTGACAGGGTATATGATTTTTTGGCTGGATTAAACTCGGATTTTGATCAAGTTAGGTTACAAATACTCAGCAAGGAGGAGGTTCCTTCACTGGAAGAGACCATCTCGATTATCTGTGGAGAGGAAAGCCGAAGGAATGTGATGCTAGAGAAACCAAGTGGCATGGAAGGGTCGGCTTTGGTGACTAAATCGGAACAACAAGAGAGGAATAAGGATGACCAGCCCAGGAATTCAGGAAGGGAAAACCAGAGAAGGGAAAATAAAGGCATGTTGTGGTGCACCTATTGCAAGAAGTCTAGGCATACCAAGGAAAATTGCTGGAAGTTGAATGGCAAACCTCCAAGCAGTGAATGGGAAACACGTGGAAGACAACAAAGGCCCCAAGCTCATCTCACGGAGCAATCAAAGGCTGAAGAGGGACCGGACAACAAGGGATCCAAAGGAGATGAGTTAGGGTTTAAAAGGGATGAGATTGGAAACTAAGAAGTCTATTGAGTTCTCTTGAAAAACCATCTGGCGCTAGTTCTTTAGTCCTCTCAGGTAAACCAGTGAACTCTTATGGATTGCATGCTTGTGACAAGTTCTTTGATGATTCTTGGATATTAGATTCCGGAGCCACGGACCACATGACACACTCTTCTCGGTTTTTCCGTACATATACTCCCTGTCTGAGTAATAGGAAGATTATTGTTGCAAATGGAGAAGTAGCTACAGTGGCTGGTTTAGGAGAAGTTTATATTACTCCCTCCATGGTTCTTAAAAATGTCTTGCATGTGCCTAAGTTATCAGTTAATCTTATTTCTATTCAAAAACTTGCAACTGATCTTAAGTGTTGTGCAATATTTTTCTTGTCTCATTGTGTTCTTTAGGATCAGGTCTCGGGGAGGAAGATTGGACTTGCTAAGGAAAGGAATGGTCTTTATCACCTGGAAATCTCACAGAAAACCACCAGTAACCTGCCCGTGTCTCTTCTCAGTTCTTCCAATAAAGATGCCATTTGGCTCCACCATTATCGTCTTGGTCACCCATCTTTTAGAGTCCTAAAAATTATGTTTCCACAATTGTTCATAGGATCAGATATTTCTGAATTTCATTGTGATGTTTGTGAACTAGCAAAGCATACTCGTGTTCCTTTTCCTATCAGTAATAAAAGAAGTGTTTTTCCTTTCCAATTGATTCATAGTGATATTTGGGGTCCATCTCCTATTCCTAATATATCAAGGGCTTGTTGGTTTGTCTCACTAATTGATGATTGCACTCGTGTAACCTGGTTGTTTCTGCTAAAACAAAAATTTGATGTCAGTAATATTATTCCCAGCTTTCATTCCATGATCCAAAACCAATTTGGGGTAAAAATAAAAACCTTTAGGTCTGACAATGCTAAGGATTATTTCAATAAGGTTTTATCACCCTATTTTCAAAAGGAAGGTATCATTCACACTTCTTCTTGTGTGGATACACCCCAACAAAATGGGATAGCTGAAAGGAAAAATGGGCACCTATTAAATGCCACTAGAGCCTTGTTGTTTCATGGGAACATGCCTAAACACTACTGGGGGGAAGCCGTTCTAACAGCCACATACTTGATAAACAGAATACCTTCACGAGTACTTGACAACAAGAGCCCCATGGAAATTCTTAATACCCACTACCCTCACTTTAGAACCTCAAATGGCCCATGGAAATCCCTAGGATATTCGGGTGCACAGCATTTGTGCATGTTCACCGCCCAAACAGAGGGAAATTAGATCCTCGTGCAATCAAATGTCTCTTTGTTGGCTACTCATCCACACAAAAGGGGTACAAGTGCTATCATCCCCCATCAAGAAAATTCTATATCTCAGTGGATGTTACCTTCTTCGAAAACAAATCCTATTTCCATAAGTCCCATCTTCAGGGGGAGACAACTACTCTTGAAGATGGCAATTGGTCTGAGTCGTTTGAGTCTTTTGAACCTCTTGACCTTCCGTCCCCTGTCCAAGAACCCGAGTTTGCCAACACAGAAACAAACACCGACCCTACTTGTCGACCCCAAGAGTTTGTCAGCTTTGAGCCTGTGTCCAGCCGAGTTACAGGTGGTCATCCAAGGTTTTCTCAGGTGTATACAAGACGGAAAGAAACCCCAAACCTGACACAAGTCCAAGAGACCAACCCGAGTCCTGAGAACGAAGGCATGGTGAGTAAAGATTCATTCCAAGACATTGAGATAGTTGCAGCCCCAGCCGATGACTCCCATTCGCCCATTGCAGCCTCAGCCGATGACTCCCATCTGCCCATTGCTGTCAGGAAAAAATCCCGAGAATGTTCCAAGAGGCCATTATATCCTCTTTCCCATTATGTCTCACCTAAACGCCTGTCACCATCTCACCAGAAATTTATAGCCAGCCTCAACACAATCTCCATACCGAACACACTGGCCGAGGCATTATTGAAGGAGGAATGGAGGAATGCAATGAGAGAGGAATTAGAGGCTCTGGAAAAGAATCACACATGGGAGATGGTGGAAAGACCGAAAGGGAAGAACATAGTTGATTGCAAGTGGGTATTTGCACTGAAGTATAAGGCTGATGGAGCTCTCGAAAGATACAAAGCAAGGTTAGTTGCAAAAAGGTATACTCAGACGTATGGGGTGGATTATCAGGAGACATTCGTCCCGGTGGCAAAGATGAACACTGTGAGGATCTTAGTATCGTTAGCAGCCCATTTTGACTAGCCATTGCTACAATATGATGTAAAAAACGCCTTTCTCCATGGAGATTTGGATGAGGAGATATATATGAGCATTCCGCCCGGATTTGAAGGGAATGAAACCAGTGACAAAGTCTGCAAGCTAAAAAAGGCTCTATATGGGCTAAAACAGTCTCCTAGAGCATGGTTTGGCAGATTTGCTAAGGTAATGAGAGATTCGGGTTATAGGCAAAGTCAAGGTGATCACACGTTGTTCTTCAAGCATTCGGCCTCAGGGGGAGTAACTGCCTTACTTGTGTATGTGGATGATATCATAGTAACCGGGAATGACGAGAAGGAGAAAGATGACTTGAAGAAAAGACTGATTCAGGAATTCGAGATAAAGGAACTTGGAAAATTGAAGTATTTCCTTGGGATTGAGGTGGCATACTCTAGACAAGGCATCTTTCTATCCCAACGGAAGTATGTGACTGCCCTGTTAATAGAAACTGGAAAAGCTGATTGTAAACCGGCTGCCACCCCTATGGACTCAAATCAGAGATTAGGTGAAGCAAGAGAGGAACCACCAGTAGACAAGGGGATGTATCAGAGGCTAGTTGGAAGGCTCATATATCTCACACACACTCGGCCGGATATAGCCTACTCAGTGAGTGTCATCAGCCAATTTATGCACGATCCGAGGGAGCCTCACCTTCAAGCTGTGCATAGAATATTGCACTACTTGAAGAGCAGCCCCGGAAAGGGAGTCTTGTTCAAAAGGAACTCGGTTTTGTTGTTAGAAGCATATACAGATGCGGATTATGCAGGTTCTATAGTGGACAGAAGATCAACAACTGGCTATTGTACATTTCTCGGTGGTAACTTGATAACATGGAGGAGCAAAAAACAGAATGTTGTGGCTAGATCATCTACATAAGCTGAATTTCGGGCTGTTGCCCAAGGGATGTGTTAACTACTGTGGCTGAAAATTATTCTAGATGATTTGAGAGTCAAGTGGGAAGAACCTATGAAGCTTTACTGCGACAACAAGTCAACAATCAACATCGCTCACAACCCTATTCAACATGATAGGACAAAACACATTGAGATTGACAGACACTTCATCAAAGAGAATTTAGAAGAAGGACTCATATGTATGTCCTATGTTCCCTCCGGAGGTCAACTGGCTGATGTGTTAACAAAAGGACTAAATAGTTCTAATTTCCATGAGATTGTAGCCAAGCTGGGAATGGAAGATATCCATTCTTCAGCTTGAGGGGGAGTGTCGAGAAGGAGTGTAGGCAGGAAGCAAATTAGTTTTAACAATCCCTGATTTTCAGGGATTGTAGTAGATATTCTTTCCTTATTTTTCTCTATGTAAACCCTATGTAATCTCTATATATACTAAGCTATGTAACTAGTCAAAATATACGGAAATAAAGAATATTTTTCCAATCCTAGTTTACGTCAATTATTATTATTATTTATATGCACAGAGTTCCTGTCAATGGATAGGGATATATTTCAGTCTTTTTTTCTTAAAAGTATATTATTACGTCTTAAAATGGTTTTTATTGCATCAATGAAATTGCAGTTGGTAAATGTATTTGGATGCGTGACTGACCACTTCAGGGAGTTTTAATTTACAGGGAAATAGCTCGGATGCTTGCAAATGATTACAACAAACGTGTCATGATTGTTGACACCTCGAATGAAATTGGTGGCGATGGCGATATACCTCATGCAGGAATAGGTAATGCACGTCGGATGCAAGTCCCAGACTCCAATAGGCAACATGAGGTATGATCTAAAACTGTGGGATATCATCAGCTATATGGTTAAACATGTGCTGTTTATATTCTCTTCACTGACTAGATGGTGTTTGAAACTGAAATATTATTGAGCTCACTGACGGATTTAAATCATCTTGCTGAGTGAGATTCACAATATTCATCTAAAATTATGTTGACTTATTTGTTATCTGAGCTAGATTATGACTCACCACAGAATGATGTTTAGTTTCTATAGTAAACAATTAAACTTTTCTATGCTTCTGAATAATTTGTCATCTCTCCCATAACCAGAATGATATTTAGTTTCTATAGTCTACTAAATTGTTACTTCTTATTTATGGGTCTTCTAAGATAACTGGGTACTAGATTCTACAATTCTCGAAAAATAGTCTTGTTCCTATGTTTTGGATCATAGAAGTTTTCTATGTGAGCCTTCTAATATAGAAAATTTCAATGATAACTCACATTTTATGTGCGATAATGTGATTCAAAAGGACAATAAATGCAACAAGTTTCAATTGGGTCTGTGGAATTGGACTTCACTTTTTTGTCAGTGCCATTACTGTATATTGAACAACAAAATTTTCCAGTTATCTTAATACGTCACATCTATCTCATTTCTTTTTAGAATCTGTCAAGGTTGCTCATGCTCGTATATTTCTCGTTTAGGTACTGATAGAAGCAGTTGAGAATCATATGCCACAAGTAATTGTAATTGATGAAATTGGCACAAAGCTTGAAGCTATGGCTGCCAGCACGATTGCCCAGCGTGGTATTCAGCTCGTTGCCACTGCACATGGAGTGACGATTAAGAATTTGATAATGAATCCTTCACTAGAAATGCTTGTGGGAGGAATACAGGTGAGATTATTATGATCTAATCGATACTTCAGTTCGCTATAAATAGGAGATATTCAAGAACTTATATTCTTCAGATGGCACATAAATCATTAGACTCATCGTAAGAATGTCAAGATTGTTCACTGCTGTCTAAGCACATTGAAACCCTTTTATTAATGTTTGCCACATCCAATAATATTGCAATAGGGCTATATTTGCCTTTGAACGTTCTAAGGATGAATGCAAGTGAAGTCTGAATTTGGCAGCTAGTTATAATCATGTGTTGGATCGTTTCTCCATTGCATGATATGGAATGTAAGATTACTCGACCTACTGATGCATAGTAAAGAGACTGAGAGTCTAGGAGAATTAAACAGCTATTGCCAACGTAAGTGATCGATTTGGCTTACTTCTATGTCTGTTATGCATTGGAAATAAAACTTGCAACCCTCATAGTAATGGAGGGTTATTTTGTTGATGAAAAGGCGCAAAGAAATCTCCAAGATGTGATTACCAATTTGGTATGTTCTTCTCAATCGCATGAAATTTGAGAAATACATTTAATGGTCCAATTGATTTACTAAAGGAGTCTCAAGGAAGAACATCATATCGCATTTATAAGCTAACTGCTCTCCTTCGCCCCTCATCCCCACATGAAGCATGTTCACGCGCATATGTATTGCATGTTTATACTTTTCTATTGAGTAGCTATGTTGAGTACTTTTTACATACAGACATTATAACCAACACCCCTAACTGACACACTTATAATTGTATGGTTTGTATTTATGTAGCCTTTTCATTTTCATAATGTTGATATCAAATTCCTTTGGTGGTAGTTGGAATGAAGCCGTCTGATTCTGCTGCATTTATATTAAACCTGTTTATATTTTAGTGCTTTATTAATATCTGTAATCATTTGTTAAATATAAGTGACATTTATGCGATCATATTTTAGAGTGTAACACTAGGGGATGAAGAGGCAAGCAGGCGGGGTGTGCAGAAGTCCGTGTTGGAAAGGAAAGGTCCTGCAACATTTAGTTGCGCGGTGGAAATAGTTTCAAAGACAGAGTTGAGAGTTCATCGTAGCTTAGAAACAACAGTGGATGCCATTCTCGCAGGTAAATTTTTTACTCCTTTGCCAGGGAAGGAAAAAAAAAAAATCCATTTCTAACACACTTCGATCTGCTGATACACTGAATCATGAGAAGACGCTAATTTATATTTTTTTTGGTTGGATTACTTTTCTTTATTGAAGGCCGTTTTCCAAATGTTGAAGTTCGGAAGATAAAGTCTACTGAGTTGGAAGATACTTTAGAAAGAGAGCCTTTTATTTGCAATTCTTTTGATACGGAGGATGAACTAATGGATGAAGAAGCTCCAGAGCTGATTGAAAATGGAACTTATTACAAAGAATTCACTTCTGAGGTCTCTCCAAACATGGGAGAAGCGTCTGGGGAAGGAATGATTCCACTCCGCCTGTTTGTTTATGGGGTAATAAACACCATGACATTGACAAGTTTAGTAGTATAGTTAACTAACTAGCAAATCCTTTATCAAAGGAAAAAAAGAAAATGAAAGAACTGACTAGCAAATCATTGTCCATCTTCTTTCTAACACTACTATCCTTTTTGGCCTATCAAAAATTTATTCCATAGTAAATGTCTGTTTCTTATTAAAAAAAAAAGCGATTTATTTATTTATTTTTTCCTTTCCTTTATGAATTCGACATAGAATTAGGACACAACCTCTTTTTGGTAAAACTAGATTTTATTTTCAAACCTGCAGAGGGGCATTCTGTACTAATTGTTTGAAAAAGCGTTACTATTCTGGTAAATGAATAAAACAAAAATTTATACTAAAATTTCCAATTATGCGACTCATAGAACAAGAAGTTATTCTAGATCCTAGAGGCCAGCGTGATACAAGGGATTAAGCAATTGAAGATTGATGATGCTGCTATTTGCTTAACCAACAATATCAGCGAAGCAGACGCGCTGCTTGCGTTGCAGTCAAAGCTCAAGAAGAATCCACGAATTCAAGCTGCTGTTAAATCTCATAACATACCAATTTATATGACTAAGGTGAGTGACATTGCTTTCTTAGTCTTGAAGTAAACTCTTCATGATCAAGTTTTCACCATGCATGTCTCCTTTTCCTTCTAGACAAGCTCACTGGTGCAAATAAGAAAGGCGATTCGGGCATTAATGAGTGATCATGAAGATGGTTTGAATGATCTTGAATCAGTAGAAAAGGTGAAGTCATCTGAGAAGACTGATGCATTAGAGGTAACAATAAATCTTTATTAATTTTATTTCTTTAAACCTTTTCTCTTGGAGCTTTTAGCTGGCAAGAGATGACTATTCTATCTTTCCCTTTAAGCTTTCATAAATACATAGAGAGAGATGCTCTCCCTTCTCTCTAGAAGTCTAAATGTCACACCTTGATTGTCTAAGCTCAATACCATCAATTCGGTTTTCTATTAACCCTTCCAAATATGAGTTTAGAATTAGTTTAAAGTTGTTCATCATCTCTTTAGGACGAGATGGGGTTTATATTAAATTTGAGGAGGTTAAGAAGAATCGCAGATTCTTTCTTGTTCTATTGATGCAACCTTCTGGTTGAGTGACACTCTGGGAATTTATCTGCGAGTCGGAAGTTGGGCAGGGATTCAAACGTAAGTTCACAAACTCATCAACGACCTTACTGGCAGAGATTCTATCAAATGAAAGGGGTGAGCTTTTAAAGATTATGTGCCAGTTTCAAGGGAAGTGGGAGATTCGATAGAATCTGTAGTCCAAGAGCTGATTCTCGTTCTTGAAACCTTATTAATTTCACCAACCGCCTAAAAAGAGGAATTTATTTCTTTCCAATAAATTCAGGATTTTGGGAGAGAATAATTTTTCAGAGGGAGATGAGATAATTAAAAGTGATCAAGCCCAATCAGAAATTAGGCCTACAACAGTTGGGCTTATTGATGGGATTCCGGAATTGGGAGACTTGAAGGTGGGACTCTGGTAAGGCATGTTTAGAACCGTCTAGGGATATAAGAAATCGGGTGGGTTATCGGTGGTGACCCAAAAATAAGTCTGATTTTATTAGGCTGAAATATATAAAAGTGGGAAGATGAATTTCGGAAGAAAAATCCCAAAAGTCATGTTCTACACTATTGAAGCAAACAAGAGTTGGAGAATCGTAGAATTAAGCCATTTTTTTTTATTATTTTTATTATTTTATTATTTTTATTTTTTTATCCAAGAGCTAGAAGACCCAAGAAAAGCAAAGAAGATCCAAGCGATTATGGGGTTGATAGAGAACCGAATCTTATAGTAGAAGAAGGTCATGCAGACTCTGAAAGAGATTGTGACCTTCCACCTCAAGGAGGGCATGAATCGGAAGACGAAAGTAGTTTGCATTCCGTTTCTTCAATTTGTTTGACGAAGGAGAGTGAGGGATTGGATGACCGAGAAGGTTTCATGGGACTTAAAGAAGTGAGTCTTCTTACGAAAAGTCCAGAGGAGTTAGCTAATGATAGCCATGAGGGTAACAATTTTCTTGGATTTTATGTGGAGCAGGCTCTAAGTCAAAAATGTCTTAAACCTCTCTCCTCTAGCATCAGTGGCACCATTTGATTTGGAGGACAATATGAAGGGTTGTTTGGATGGCGGGAAGTACTTTAGAAGCTGGTAGGAATGGTGGGGGATCAAGGTCGGGGAGGGATGAATTATACTGGGAAGAAGACAATAAGTAGTTATCAAGGGTGAATCAGCGCAGTACAGTGACAATTGGTGCGAAAAAAGTGGAGTGGAGTGGAGTAAAGTTAGATTGGTTTAATCCCAAAAGGGCTAATTCCTGTCAGATTAAAGATTTTAGACCCATTACTTTGGTCTTGAGTCTATACAAAATTATTTTGAAGGTGTTGTCGAACAGGCTCAAGGATGTTCTGGAAGAGACAATTTCAGAAGTTCGAGGGGCATTTGTGGCAGGGAGGCAGATTTGAGATCTAGTTTTGGTGGCTAACGAGGTGGTGGAGGACTATAGGTCTCAGGAAGAGAGGGTGTGGTCGGAAAAATTGTTTTTGAAAAAGCCCATGATCATGTTGAATGGATCTAGACTGTCTTGGAGAAAAAAGGATTTGGAGCCAGGTGGAGAAGGTGGATAACGAGCTGTATTGGTTTGGTAACTTATTCAGTGATGATTAATAGCAGGCTGAGGGGCAAATTTTCAGCTTCAAGAAGGCTGTGGCAGAAGGCTGCGGCCGGGAGATCCATTGCCCCATATCTATTTACTCTTGCGGTTGATATTTTAAGCATGTTAGTTGACAGGGCTGTTGAAGTTTCTCTCTTTAATCCGCTTAGTGGGGGGAGATCAAATGTCAAAATCAGTCATCTAGAATTTGCCGATGATTCGTTATTTTTTAGTTCACGGGAGGAGGTAAGTTTGTCATATTTATCTGCTATTTTGTAGATTTTTTGTTTAATATTAGGCTTGAAAATAAATTTGGATAAAAACGTTATTCTGGGCTTAAATTTGGAGGAAGATAGATTGTCTAGACTGGTAAGTGTTGTTGGTTGTACCGTTGGTTCGTGGCCAGTCAAATACGTGGGGTTACCTTTAGGCGGAAACCCTTTGCAAACAACCTTTTGGGATCTGGTGGTTTCTGGAGTGGCGAAGAGATTGGATGGGTGGAAGAAAGCATTCTTATCAAAAGGTGGTAGACTAACTCTCATGGGAAATCAAGTAAAGAGAGTGGATTGGAGGATTTTCTAATTTGCCCATTCTAATGGGACCCCATAGAAAGAAGGATTCTTGAACTCTCCAATTACGGTTTACTTCAGTCCATTCACAACAAGAAGTGACAATGCAATAACAAGAGAACACAGAACAACCAAAGCACATTGACAAAATACATACATACATATATATATATATATATGTGTGTGTGTGTGTGTGTGTGTGTGTGTGTGTGTGTGTGTGAAGTTGGAACTCAATCACCCAAAGCGTTGGAGAAAAACTTAGAACGAACAACTATGTAACAAACTAATCGTTCTTTCATTGGGGATTGTGGTTAACCACTTCAATCCACCCACCCACAATCTCTTGGAAATTCATTGTACTTTCCTCAGAATAATCAATAAAATTTCAATTCATTTATTTATGTTCTACTCGGACCCCGGAACAATGGGGAGACAAATGATCACCTTTTCCTTCATTGTTCCTATTCCCGCATTGTTATAGCATAATTTCTCACAAGTCTAACGTGGTATTCCACGTAGGCTACTTCAAAACTCGAAGCTCAAATTGTGCTTTGTAACTTGAGCTCAATACTTTGAGCTTGGTACCTTGAGCTCGATACCTTGAGCTGGGCATGTTGAGTTAGGTTACCTAGTATGTTAAGTGGGGTAAACAACTTGGATTACCTCAAGGGCGATCTTAGCTAGCTATGTCAGAAGGGGTACCCTAGGTACGCAGGTGAGATGGGCAACCCCAAGTACATAGGTGGGATGGGCGACCTCAGGTAAGTAAGTGAGACGGGTGACCCCAGGTAGGTAAGTGAGACGTGCGACCCTAGTTACAGAAGTGAGACGGGCGACCCCAGGTAAGTAAGTGAGACGGGCGACCCCAGGTAGGTAAGTGAGACGTGTGCGGCCCCAGGTACAGAAGTGAGACGGGCGACCTAGGTACAGAAGTGAGATGGGCGACCCCAAGTACGTAAGTGAAAAGGAGTTCCTCAAGTAAGTAATTGAAAGGAGTATCTCAGGTAGGTAAGTGTGAAAGGATACTTCAGGTAGGTAAGTGAGAAGGGATATCTCAGGCTAAATGCCTCAGGCCGAATGCCTCAGGCTCAATGCCTCAGGCTTAGTGCCTCGAGCCTGGATCCCCTTGGGGTAGGGAAAGTAAAAATAAGTCAAACCTTCCGCTCAACTTTTTCATGTGGGAAATAAGGAAATCACCACGTCAGCAATCCCACAAGATGCGAATTGCCAACGAGGGAAATAAAGAAGCCACCACGCCAATAATTCCACGAGATGCAGATTACCAACGAGGGAAGCGAGAGGTCACGTCTGGAGGGAAGCAAGAAGTCAAGTCCAGAGGGAGGCAAGAAAGGCGGAAGTGGTCAATGTGGGTTGGACGGTTACACCCACAGAGGAACGGTTATTCAAGGGAGACAACCTATAAATGCGAGAAGAGGGGACGAAGAAGGGGTTCAAGACTCTCATTTCTCTGCCAGACTTTACGTTTTTCTTATTTTCCTTGAGTGTTGGGAAAGCATGTAATTGAGAATTCGAGGGTGTAATCTCAAAATTCAATGAAAAACTTAGCAATCATAGTGGATGTAGGCCATATTAGGTTGAACCACTCTAAATTCTTGTGTCCTCTTGTACTTTGATCTTTATTTCGATTCATTGATGGTTTTTTGATCTTTTAGAATCGGATCTCAATTTCTAGAGATTTGGTTCCTCCGAAGTTGGTCATTTTTACCGTCAACATGCATGATTTGGTCTTCTCTGCTTAAGGAGTTTGGTTTTTCTTGGGTCACGCCTAGAAGTTGTGCTAAGTTGCTGGTTTTCTCTCCTCCATCTAGTTTTAGTGAAAGCAGACTGATTTTATGGAGGGCTGCAACTTTAGCTATTTTTTGGGCTATATGATTGGAAAGGAATAATATAATTTTTGAGGATTAAGGGGAGGATGAGTCTTTTTTGTTTTTTTTTTGGGATAAAATAAAGTGTTTATAGGGATACAGATTTTGGAAAGCCTCAATTTTCAGAATTTGTTAGGAGTTGGGCTCCCTTTTTATAGCCCTGTCCTAGTTGTTTAGTTGGTCTGGTTTTGTTTTGATTATCCTGTATTTTTGGAACTGGATTAGTGGAGGATACTTCTTCCTCTCTGTTCCTTGTTCACTCTTTCTTCATTAATAAAGGTTTTCGTTCCGTTTTTCAAAAAAAAAAAAAAAAAAAAAAAAAAAAAATTATCTTTCCCTTTATAAGAATTTGGGATCTGCATTAGAAGAGCTTAAACCCTAATAGAATCGGTATGAATCATCTTCACCTAGAGTTCATCCTTAAATCCTTAATGGACGTATTGATATGAAATCTTCCTTTCTTTTCTGGCTTAAGAAATCTTCCTGAAGAAATGCCTTAGCTTGTCCCTGTATTCACAAAATTTATTTGATTTCCACATCATAGTTTAGTTCCTTTTATCCATAATGGATTCAATGTGCCATAGAAGTTGAAACAAGAAGTCTGGCCCACAAGATATTTTCTCAAGTTGATTAGTTTGTCCTCATTTTTATGAAATTTGGGCTTGTCTTCCTTAGTAGATTAAGGGTTTATATCCGAAATGTCCTTATCGGGCGATTGCTCATTGGATTGCATAAACAAGCTTGAACAAGCATTATTACTCTTTTTAAGAGTGAAATACTTTCCATCTTACAGGAGGCAAGATTAGCCATTGAGCAGGTTGTGATCCCAAAAGGAGAACCTGCAGAACTACTTCCAAGATCAGCCCGCATCATGACGCTTCAGCTTGACCTTATTCGAAGATACCAACTTGAAGCTGAAAGAATAGGTTCAGGTGCAGAAACACGGCTGTGTATCCTTCCTTTACATGTTCGGAAAAACAAAGAAGACGACACTAAACAGAATGATATGTCTGTGTCTGATAGCGAGCTCGATGATTTCGTGAACGGTAAGGGTAACACCAATGTCTCTCCCTACTGTGTAGACAGATTACCATTACTACCCGAGTAACAATGGAATTCCATATAAATCAATGCATTTATATTGCACTACTTGTTGGGATATGGTATATAATTCTTGCAGCTACCTTACCAGCCCATCATGTTGGTTGTGCATACTCATTGATTTTGTAAATGCTGTAATATAAATCTTGAAAAAAATTTCTGCAGGATTCTATAGGTCAATTTAATGTTGAAAACTTCCCCTTAAAAGTTGAAAAATTGTCCACAGGATTCTGTAGGTCAGTCTAATGTACTATGAAATTTTCACAAAGTCGTGTTCTTACCATGTAAAATCTTTTTTCATCAATCATTTTGTTATTAAGTGATAAATATACACGATTCTTTTTTATGGATATGTTCTATAAAATTAATGTTGAAATAATTTCATTGGAATAAGTGATAATATTCTTCAAAAAATAAAATAAAATAAAATGAAATCCTTTAAAAAAAAAAAGTTCATTCTAATTTCTCAGAACTCAAGAGGTTGCTATCGGTTCAGGATGGCTTGTATAAACTCTTTTTTCACCCAATATGATCCCTGTATTTTTTTTAATTCTTTTTTGAGAATTCTATGTTTAAGAGTATGAAGAGGGGATCTGTTTTGAACCATTGTGACATTGTTTTAATTTTAATATGATTTTGATCAGATATAATGTTAATAACTTACCTGGGCTATAAAGATCCATTTCCCCTCAAACAAGGGAATTGAACATCAAATCAAGTGAAACAACTTATAAAAAATGTTTGGTAGAAGAATTCGTTCCCTGATTTGAATTATGATTCGTAGTTCGCTACAATATTTTCTCTCACAAAAAATACAAGTAAATCGAAAATGGTTCGAATCACATGGTTTGAATCCTCTAACCAAACTTAAACTTTTTTTTTTTTTAAAGTTACTTTAAAATAAAATTTTTAAAAAATTTATTGCTAATTGTTAGTAATTAATTCCTGAAATTAACTAATTTTGGACCTTATCCTCGGAATAAACAATCATGTCTTCTTTTCTCTCCATTTTCATCCACTCAACATTTGGTCCCTTCACTAGGGAGTACTTAATTCCTAGGCGAACACTAAAGCACCAATTCACTCTACATAATGTGACCACTATTTTTCTTCTTTGCTTGTGCCTAATGGTGCTATCTTGCACTTATTTGTTTCGAGTCTCCTCTCAGGACTTTTTTTTTCTTCTTTATATACAAATATATGTATATATATATATATATATATATATATTTTAATGTGCTCATTAGGATATAAACCAACAAATTTTGGGTGACGAGTCTTTAGTGAATGTCGACTTAATTTACTCGAATTGCATGTTATAAAAATTATTGAGAGAAAATACCATTATCTTTCAGTTTATTTCCTTTTTTTTTTTCTAATCTTATCTTGTGTGAGCATTAGTAGCATGTAATATATATATATATATATATATATATATATATATGCATGCAACATACTGCTACTCAAATTATGAATGCAAATTATTCTAGCAAGGTACAGATCATAGTAGTTGTTTTGAACCTTATCTTCAAAATAAATAATGATGTGTAATTAGCGACATCCAAAACAAAAGTCACTAGACAATTACAAAGGCTAACCACTAGCTAGAGTAGACTTTTTATTTTTCTACAATATTGTGCATGAGTGGTGCTATCTTGCACTTATTGCCATTGCGATTTCAATCATGTCCATTTAGGGGATAGTTTTTAGTTTTATTAAAAACTAATGAAGAAAGTAATAAAGAGAAAAATAGAACACAAAGATTCAACTGCATTAGCAATTTGCCTATATTTACCAATAACTAGAAAAAATAGACAAAATCTATGGGTGAGAAGCACTATTAATGGGCTTCAAATAAATATAAGTTAAATAGTAAAAAATATGCCAATATGAAAAACTTAAGAAAGTATATAGGCCAATTTTTAGTTATAAAAATTAATGGACTATAATTTATCAAGTTATGATTCATAACCAGATAAGTTATGGACAAACTTATTAAGTTATGATTCATAGTCAGATAAATTATGGACAAAAACGTGAATTATGAACAATAACTTGTCAAGTTATGGTTCATAACCAGACAAATTATGGACGAAAATAGTAATTTAGCTTATTTATTAACTTATGTAAACTATTAACCTATTAATTTTAATTCATCTTAAGTCTTAGTCTATTTTTCTCTTTCTCCCTAAATATAATTACAATTATAGAATCAAATACGTTACCTAAGACTATAAATAAATATTTAAAAGTAGAATATAGGGATTTTTGAAAAGTTTAAAAAGTAAATATAATTTTAATGTTAACATTCCCTAATAAGTTTATAACTAGATAAGACGATTCATAGCAAAATAAGTTTTAACAAAAAATTAATGAACGACTCGTCGAGATAAGTAAATAAATTATACATGAATAATAAATCATCTATGTACTAGACAATTATTTTAATTCATTTGAACCTTTTCGTTGTCCCAAGTCCTAATCAAAGTATAAGATGGGATGCAACAACTCGAAAACTTGTATATTGGAAAAATAAAAGTGAAAAAGTGCATTGACCAACACAACTTTTTAATTAGTTGGTCAATTTAGTCTTTTCCTTTTGTCACTGTATATTCCGACTTTTAAGTATTTCGACCTATTTTATTTTAATGTTGAAAATTTAAGACATGTTCTTTTTTCATATAAAAAGTCCTAAAAAGTATAAGATGGGATGTTTTAAACTCGAAAACTTTATTCAAGTTCAAAGTTCTTTTGAAACACAACTTTTTAATTAGTTTCAATTTAGTCTTTTATTCAAGTTTGTCACTTCATATTCAAGTTTTAAGTTTTTTCAACCTAAAAACTATTTTAAATTACAAAATTAATAAATCTAGCGATAGATAAAAGGGTCAAAGTTTTTTTTTTTTTTTTTTTTTTTTTTTTTTTTTATTTTTATTATCACGTGGAGCCTCTCTATTATTTTTTTTTTCTTTTTCTTCAATTTTTTTTTTTTTTTGTTTTTTGAAAATATATTGTTCCTCATTTTACTCCTATAAGAGTAATTTTTTTCGCATTTGTTCCTATTTTATTTTTGATTGGTTAAAATAATTTTTTTTTAAAGAATAATGTTAGGGACACTAACTCAAATATTAACTCTTGTGTACCAACTAATGTGACATTTGAGTTGTTATTTTTTTTTTTAATGGGTGTTTAAAACATTACCATGTTATTTAATAAAAGAGATTGCATCTATTAATAAAAAGATGACAATTCACGTGTCACATCATTTAGTACAAAAAAATTAAAATTTTAGTTGGTGTCCTTGTCATTACTCTTCTTTTAATGTGTCCCTACTTTATTTAATTATTTTTTTTTATCAATTGTTATCTTTAAATATATTCTTTTTAAAACAAGTTCAAAAATTCTTAAATAGTTGTATAAATAAATTTTTCATTATTCAATAAACAATAAACTTTTTAAGTATTTCTAATACAGCGCAGGGACACATTACAAAACTAGTTGGGGAAAAAAAAAAAAAGCAATAGAGAACAAAAAACCAACTCGTCGTTTCATCTAAACTCTTATCTAAAAAATATATAATTTCCTTGCTATCTTAGTTGTTTTGCAGTCAATCCTTTCACAAATGATGCTCACCACCAAAACTTGCTTGAAAAAGGTTGCATAACTTTTATCGAAAGCATGTATTTAAATACCAATCAATTCTGAGTTCTTGGGTAATCGAATGTGGAAACACATATTCCCATTATTACTTTAGAAGTGATAGTTCCCTTAATTTTCATTACTCATAGCTGCGTCACATGTCAATACGAACAAATCAAACAACAATATAGAATATATATATATATATATATATATATATATATATATCTATCAATAGAAAGCTACATTTAGAAGTCAAAAATCTTATCCAATATGGCTTAATCAAAATCTTAATCCACTAGAAGAGTGAGAGATTACATGCAATTATGGAGCATCAAAATTGGGAAATGAGTCATACAACTTAAATTAACTAATTAAACCCCCTCTATTGATAGGTCTATAAATGTTGCTTTAATTATTGTCCATACGTTAATTCTATTAATTACTACTCGACCAAGTCTTCTTGGTTGAGTAATTTAATTAGTTGGTTTACATTAATTTATAATAGTTTCGTACGTAAGATGATATATTAGGGTTTGATTTTGGCAGGAAATAGGAAAAAGTAAACATTGTTTAGTCCCAAAAGAACTCACGCCCCAAGTATATATATTGAATTAGGTGTGGTTGATTTATATATCCAAAGATGGCTAACAAGTAGTCGCATCACAAACAACTTCAAGAGACGGCATCTTTTAAGAGGTGAAAAAAAGAGAAAATATTTATTTATAAAAAAATATATTGTACTTGAGGACTTTTGATAAGCTCAACTTATTCGGCTTTAATGTAAAAAATTAAAATCCCGTTCATTTCATCGATTCAAGTTTTGTTTAGTAAAAAATTTTTAAAAATAATTATATCTAATTTTTTTATTACAATAAAAAACTCTCATATAAAGTCATATTTAACTCAAATTAAAAATTTAAATTAGAGAATTAAACGGACCGTCATTTTGCTCATCCAATATCCAATTAATAGCCAAATATAAGGCTATGTATAGTGTCATAATAAAAGTTGACCTTAAATATTAATTAAATAAAAAAAGTGCCTGAATAATGGAAATGAGTGGTTAGCTAGAGTAAATACTAAAATGAGATTATATTAGATATTATAAATTAGTGAAAAGCAATTTGGTAGTACGATAGATAATTAAGCAAAGTCATGAGTACTCAAGTGTGGAATTAATCGAAGAGCCCACTGCTTTATCTCTTCATCAATAATTCAATACTACCACGTTTTATTTCCAGCTGACAAAATTAAAATATAATGGTGGAACCCATGTATAGTTAAGCTTTCACTTTGCATATTCTGTTTTATAGTCACTATAAATACCATTTTATTAGGAGTATATTCCAGTGCATATTTTTTAAACTTTAAATTAAGCTCAACCTTTTATTTATTGGTTTCAGAAAGTCAACCTTCAAAAATGCAGGTCCACTAGTCAACTGCCATTTTGGAGAAAAAAAAAGTGACCTTGTCATTGGTTGACAAGATATTTTTATTTATTACTAGCCATTTCGACAAGAAATTAAACTAATCATTCTCTTAAATTAAAGATTATTATCCAAGGACATTAATATTAGCGTGAACAAAAACTAAGAACACTTGCCCTTCTGAAAAGAAGAAATAACGAGCTTGTTTGTTTTCGGTCTCATTTTTATTTTTCATAATTTTTGAGAAAAAAATTAAAAATGCGTACAAAAAACACGTTTGGCATAAACTTTTTTAAAATTAAAACTAAAAACATCCGCTTTTTTTTTTCTCTTTTTTTCATCTTTTTGAAAACAAATTTTTTTTCGTTTTTATTTTTCTTGTTTTTATTTTTAAATTTCTGAGACTGCGCGCCACCCCGTCAACGCTCTATCTTTTACAAGATATTTTTATTTATTACTAGCCATTTCGACAAGAAATTAAACTAATCATTCTCTTAACTTAAAGATTATTATCCAATGACATTAATATTAGCGTGAACAAAAGCTAAGAACATTTGCCCTTCCGAAAAGAAGAAATAACATTTGAAGACTTACATATGAGTCATAAAAGATCTGTAACATACGTATTCCTAATTTGTATTGGTTGATGTCAATTATGATGTCATATCAATCAAAATATCACTTCACATCAATTTAAAAATTATGTTCCTTAAAATATCTTAATAGATGAGACATGATATAATTGAAGGGCAGAAAATGGAATAGAAAAAAAGAATATGTCAATCAAAAAATAGTCACCAATAAAATTAGGGTATGTTTAGATTGACTTCAAAAAAAAAAAAAAAAAAATTAATTTTTGACTTATTTAGAGCTCATTTGATATTACTTTTAAAAGCTACTTTTAGCATTTTTTAAAAAGTTATAACATGTCAAGGTGTTTAGCAAAATTTATTTTTGTCCGACCGCATCTAAAAAGAGATAAGGAGGGAAATAACATAATTAGTAAAGTGATTAATAAATTATAGCATAATTTGATATTTTCAGTTTAAAACATTATAAAAAACCTAAAAATACCCCTAAACCTCCTTTTTCACCTCATTCCTCCCCTCCAAATATCTATTTTTTAAAAAAAGTAAATTATAGCATATTTTTTAAAATAAGTAGATTATAGTCAAGTCCATCATGGCTGGTTCCGGTGACCGGCAACTGGCTCTGGCAAACTGTGACCGTTTTTATCAGTGACTAGAAAATATTATATTTACTTATAAATATCATATTTACTGGTAAATATCATACTCACTATACCATTTGAAAATCTGGCGACTAGCTTTGGCTACCGATAAATATCGTATTTACCAATAAATATCGTATTTTCTAATACGTACAATATTTATCATATTAAAAATTAAATTCAACGAAATATTTATTGATAAATACAATATTTACCATTTTTAAATTCAAATTCAATCGAGTATTTATTAGTAAATATAATATTTAATATCCCGATAAATACTATATTTACTGAGAAGTTTGAATGCCTGTGCCGATGACGGTAAATAACGTATTTACATGTAAATACGTAATTATTTTCAATCTTGTAAAAATCTAAAGAATCCATATAATTACAAAAAATTTCTACAATCTATCAACCTCACGATCTTTCTGCTTGGAGATCACCATGATCTCCAGTGTGGAATCGCGACGGCGACAGAGATCGCAGTGATCTCCAATGACGCGCAGCCCTCGTCTCTCTTATCTTCCTCGCGATCTTTCTGTTTCTGGAATATGCAACAGTCACCTTCTTCTCCGGTGGAGTTCACTGCAAGACGAAGCGGATGAGTGTTCACGACGGTGCTGGAAGCCAGTCACGACGGCGGATCTGGTCGAATCAGATCGCCACTGAGTCGTAGTCGGCGGATTTACAGAGGTCGATGACTTTGCGATGATTTGAGGTACCGACTTTGCGACGGCTTTACAGACGTCTGGAGATCTAGTTGGAGGTCGCAACTGCCGGAGGAGATCTCATCGTCGACGTCTGGCAATCTGGTCGGAGCTGGTGAGGGTGAGAGGGGAGAATCAAAACTGAGAGGAGAGAGGAAGAAATCTGAGAAGAAAACGTAAGAGAAGAAGAAAGAAAAAAGAAAAAAAAAAAAAAAACAAAGGAAAAGATGAAGGGGTAAAAAAATAGATAATTATAACCCTACCTTATTCTAATTATGCTATTAACTTAACATGTTTAAAAAATATGCTACTCACTTTAAACATGATCTCAAAATATGCCATAGGCTGCATTTTTCCCTCGAAAAATTGCTATTACACAGTAGAATTTAAGAAGCATTATTGTCTACATTTATTAGAATGACACTAATAATAAAACTTAATTTTATTTCTTCCAAATAAAATTAAAGAGTATATTTTATTTTACATGTTTATTTGAAAATTTAAAATCTTTAATAAATATCTTGTGTTAAATTTTAATCATATATTTTTATTATAATTTTACAAGTTTGAAAAATAATTTACCTTCAATTCTTTACGTTATTTAATTTCCTTATAGATATATAATTTATCTCCTTGAATAAAACTAATTTATTTTTTAGAGATATTTTAATTAATAAAATGAAAATTTTTTTTTTTTTTTTTTTTTTTTTTTTTTTTTAGTGTTTTAGTGTATAAATATTATGAATATTGACTATAAAAGTCGAAATAAAACTAATCATAAATATGTGTGTGTTAAAATATGTCTATTTTAGTCATTATACATCTTCACAACAATTTTATACATAGTTTATCAAACACCTAAATTTCTGTTTCTGGTATTCATAGCAACTCCTTGGTACTTATGAAAAAAGTGCTTATGATAAGCTTTTTTATTTACATTTTTAACCTTTTATTTGAGAATAACAAATTAAATATCTTATCTATATTTTTTTATTACATTACTTTTTATAACAAGAAGTGTTTTTTACTTTTTTACCCAAACAAGTTTAAAAGCTCTTTTTAGATATAAAAGCACTATTTCAGGCACTATCTAAACACTATTTAAAAAGTCCTAACTTATACTTATCTTCTTGTAATACTTAAAAGTACAAGTACAAATTATCCCATACGGACCTTACTAATAAAGAAGCTTATCTTTCATGTATTAATATCACAAATTCACCATATGGCCTTAATTCACAATTACTGATGGAACCAGCTATTTGTGGTACTGTGTTTTCTATAGTAAGAAGTACTGTTTATAATGTCTTTTCATATTTTGAAATAATTACCCATTTAAATAAAAATCTTGGGAAATTGAAGTATATATAGGAAAATGAAAATATTAATCACGAGGAATGCAAATGATTTTCTAGGAAAGTGAAACCGAAAATGAACGCACTTGGTCAACCAAACTCTAAACAACAACAACAACAACAACAATAATAAATCAGTTCAAGTTCCATTGATACATTATTTTCTAGTAATCGAAGCCTGATCAACTGCACATAGTTGTCTAGTTGACTTTTTAAGCGTAGGCCGGTGAAATCTACTTGATTAAGAACAATTTCACATAATTATTCTTCCATAAATTCCGTATACATTATTTTATCGTTCATTTCACCGATTTGAGTTTTTAATTATAATTTTATTATAGTTAAAAACTCTCATAAAAAGTCATATCTAACTTTTTTATTACAATTAAAAACTCTCATATAAAATCACATTTTAACTTAAATTGAAAATTTAAATCGGTGAAATGAACGAGACTTATATTATTTCCAACTTTTGTAGCGTCTTATTGCCATAGGCTACTGGTTATACCTATCTGGCTCCGCATTGGATATATAGCTCCGACTTCAATCAACTTTTGAATCAATCTAATGGTTTAAAATTGCTTCTCTTTTTAACTCAGTTTAAAACAATGGCTTAGATTAGCCCACAAGGCTTATTTCTTTTTGACACCTCATTACTTAAGTTTACATCTTTACAAATTTACTAATGGTGGAGCTGTTGGAGTAAAATTTCGTCCAATACTAAACTATCATCCCTAAATTAAAAATTTGGATTAAATAAGCGAGTAAACTAAGGAAAATAGATGACCATTCTAAGAACACAATTAACCTCTAAAAAGTAACAAAAACAAATGAAGACAATTACAAAGTAATTGCATTGAAAAATGAGTGTGCCTTTTCCTCTTAAATTGAGGAAATTTATAGTACATTAGGATTGAGGGAGTTTAATTCTCCTATTAATTTGACAGTTTATTCTCTCTTAATTACAATGAGACTATTCACCTTTTGTGAGTTAAAACTGATAAAATAATCAATGAGAATTAACTTTCAATCATTTAGCGTGTGTTTGATAGAGGAATTTATGCCATGGTTCGTGGCTCGTTATAATATTTTCTCTCACAAAAATACACGTAAAATAAGAATAATTATGAATAATGGGTTTGAATCTATGAACCAAACGTCCCATTAATGTCTCATTTTTGATGAGTTTGAATAATGGGTTCTGAATTATATGAATAATATTAATAGACACAATAATAAAAGACTCATTTTTAATATGAATAATAATAAAAATATTTATGCATAATTGGATGTGCCTATCAATTAAAAAAAAATATGACAAATATAACTCTTCACGATAATATTATTCATATTTAAAAAAATTAAAAATAATAAAATTATATTAGTTTGTCAACCGATTACGATGAGAAAATCTCCCCCACAAAAGTCTCGCTGGTCCACAGAAAAAGCCGTCATTTTAATTTGATAATAAAAAAAGTAAGACAGTACTCATTATTGCGCGGACGTCCATCAAAACTAGTAATAGAAATATGTGGAGATATTGGTAGAGTTCTTTATAAAGAAATATATGGAGACATAGACACAAAATTCTTTATCATATATAGAGTTAGTTTTTGAGGTTTGTCATCAATCACATTTTAGTCTTTAATTTTTAAAATGTCTCATAATTAATCTTTAAGGTGTTATTTTATTTCAGTTTAGGTCTTTTCGTGCTAAATTTTTGATAGAATATATGAAAATTAAGAACTAAAATTATAAATATCTAAAGTTAGGGATTAAAAGAATACAGAAAATAAAAGTTAATTTTTCAGTTAATCTCTGAATTTTAACTGTCTTCAATTTTAGTCCTTAATTTCCAGAGATTCTGTGAAATAAATAACACTCAGTTAACGGAAAGACCAAAATCTGAAATATAATAAAATTTTAAGGACTAACTATGAGACATTTTAAAAGTTAAGGACTAAAATGAGATTAAGAATAAACTTTAGGGTCTATTTGTGGAATTAACCCTTATAAATATGTATTACGAGGGTATAGTTATAATTTTTTTTTTTTTTTTTTTTTTTTAAGGGTATAGTTGGATTGTTTTAAAGAAAACAACAAACTACACCTATATTTCTAGTATCTGATGTCATGTTTGAATGAGCATGGTATTTGTAAGAATAGGTGTTTCAGCTATTGGCCTAGCAAAAGAAAATTTGAGACAAAATCCCACAGGATCTCTTTTCAAATTCAGATGTGAAAGTTTCCTTTCCTTTCCTTCCCTTTCATGATCATGCTCAAATATAAGACAAGCAATATTCAAACTCTTGTGCACAATGAATGTCATTGGCTATAGATTATGCTAAAATGAAAAGAAACTAGACACAATTTGTTCTCATTCATATTTTGCATTAAGCATGCATGTTTTCCCCTTTCTGTCGTTACTAGGCGTCACTACCCATATTCAAGATTGAACAGCAAACATCTATATACGTATAATATTACCAGCATATTACCATTCGTTGGATGATTTTTTTTTTTTTTTTTTTTTTTTAGTTACTTCGATTCTTTTAAGATAACTAGCTAATATATATATATATATATATATATATATATATAGATGATTTTGGCAGCATGCATATGCATGCGAGTCTTCCACTTCTCAGAAAAAGTACTTATTTTCGTATTATTCGATAAGGACAATTAGGTGAATTGCTTATCTTTCAGTACTTGTGTCAAACCTTAAAATAAAGTCAAATTACGTTAACTGATTTGACCTCAACACAGCTTTATTTGCGTTGTTTTGATGACAAACATCCCCTTTGTGGTTAGCCAAGGCATATCCAATCATTATATATGAATGTGTGAGCGTGTTTTTACACTTCTGTAGATCCAGTAAGTGACAATATATATGACGCATGCTGATCCATAATCTACTCGACAACCTCAATCTCGATATTGATGTTCGTGATCTATAATATGACATGTACAAATAGTTTTTCTATCAATAAAAAAAATGAAGTTCCGTTTATTTCACCGATTTAAATTTAGAAATTGAGTTTTACTACAGTAAAAAGTTCTAAAAAACAGTCACGTCTAACTTTTTTATTACAGTAAAAAGCTCTCACATAAAATCACATTTTAACTCGAATTACAAACTCGAATTAGCGAAGCGAACGAGCCCGTCTCATTTGCCTAGTAAAACCCTGTTCTTTTTATAGAGAGATATATATATTTTCTTTTAAAATGATACCTTACATTTTGAGGTTGTCAATAAATCATATCTTGTATTTTAAATTGCTGTCATATTTATACTTTTAGTTTTTTGTGCTCAATTCATACATTTTTCTTGATCGATGGTCAATTTTGACAACAAAAAATACTTGCACACCCTTTAAAAAAAACAAGAAGAGGAAAAAATTAAAACAAAATAAAAATTCAAAAATGTGAGGGATATGTTTTGGTCAATTTTATATTGAAAATCAAGCTTTTATTGAAAAAAAAGGTAAGCATTTAGCATGACTTCGACATGTGAAAATATAAAGTTTGGGGGTTTTTTTTAATTATTATTATAGCAAAATCGCATCCTCAACTTGTTAAACTTTAGCAAATCTCCCATAAATTTTTAATTTTGACAATCAACCTCTTAACTTGTTTAATTGTCGCAATTAAGCACATTGACAATTGAACTATTAAAAAACTCAAGGAAAACGACATGTCACTGTCACTTATTGGGTTCTACAAAGGCAAAATCAGTATCTTCACAGTACAAACAAATCCCTAAAAGTCACCAGCAAGAATGTCATGGTCCCCAGAAACCATCATGAACGTCGTATTCCCCTTTGCCGCTAAACAGCAAGCTCCTGCGAGATCAAGCTCGCTGTTGCAAGCCTTTATGATCCATTGCAAATCCCTGTCATGACCCAACCTGAGTCCCTTCCACTGTGGGCCAACTCTAATGATGAACTGGTCGGTTTAATTTTCTTTTTTTCTCTTTTTATATTTCTTTTAATAATTTTCGGCTGAATACGATGAATTTGGTCGGTGGATGTTCTTTTCTTCCTTATCAAGTAAATAAAGATGGAGAGATTACTGCAGATATGGGTTTTAGCGTAATTATTTTCTGAATTAAAATATCATGTCACATTAATTAAAAAATCATTATGTCGCATAACATTATTAAGGAAACACGAATATGGAGATATAGATGAACCCATCCTAATTTTTTATGTTTACATTAAAACGCGATGAATATAGATGGTGATCAATATGGAGCTAGCCTCATATAAAATTAACAGTAGCCCCACTATAAAGTAAAAATAATTTAACAAATTAAAGCGTCCAAACATATACATGGTTTTTTTTTTTTTTAATGAATGTCCACATTGGTTCATGTCTATATATAGCTAGGCAACTATATTTGTAACTCTTGTGATACTAATTATCAATATTGAGATATAATAACATACAAATATAGTACTCCACCTTGCTAATATTGACACTATTTCACCATCCAAAATGCACTATCTGAAACCCTTGTTGTGCACTCTTGTCCTACTCGGAGTGACAATGGATTTGCTTTCGCTTTCCTTTTCCGAAGGTCGTCCTCTCCAGGTCGCTTTGTCTCACGATAGCCACCCCGTAGTGCCGCTGATGGAGGCTGCTAAGCGAGTGCTGGACGAAAGCATTCAAAGGAATGATGGAAATCCCTACGAGTTACTCCGTAAAAGCCCCAGTGGACCCGATCCCCGCCACCACTAATCCGCGCGCCCAACATCCGTGCGCGCGCGCGCGCATTAGTAGAGTGAGCTATAGCTTGCTGATCTTCATTTTTAATAAGATTGTAATGAACCAAGTCCTAGCTAGCTAGGAACTAGGTTTTGCTCAAGTCTCAATGGTATATTGTGTATTAATCAATCATTATAATACAATGTACCTTTTGTTATTGTTTCCCTTTTTTTTTTTCCGTCAAAGAATTTCCCTTGTACTCGCAATGTTTTCTGAAAAGAAAAGTTGGTCAGTTGAGCGTATAAATTATATATATCGTTTACATTCTTGGTTTCACGAATCATGACGGCCGAGGGTTTGATAAACAAAAATATTGGACATGTTAACGCAGTACCAATATAAAATCAGTGTTATAATGTATATGTGGTACGTACACCAAATGTTTTAATAGTTTATCGACCCAACAACTATAAGTGGTGCTCTAGTGCAGCAAATTTTTTCTGGCAAATGATAATGGGATCGCTTAATTTGGTTTTCTTTTCTTTACCAACCAAAGCATTTTGTTGATGGTGGAGCTGTCCCAACTGGACTCACAAATATAAATGTAGAATATCCTATTTTAAGTCCTGATCACACTATGGCCATAGCCAAGAATAAAATTTGACTGCATGTTTTTCTCTAGAGAGGAATTCTTAGCTGAAGTACTGAATTAGCTAATAGAAAATTCTGTGGGGGTGTTTGCATAGGGATAGAAATGATACAAGATTACCCTACGTAAAGGAAAAAAAAATCTTAGAAAAAAGAAACAAATACCCGTTAAAAATATATAGATAAGAATTTATATTCCTTACTCTTAATTAATAACTTTTCCAGTCAAATAACTATACTAATAAAAAGGTATTAATCAAACATGAGTTGTAAAAATCCAAACCTATAAACTCTTAATGGTAAATTATGCAATTTTCTCAAAAATCTTCAACAGCATTTTCATATTCTTTTAGTCAACCCATTAGTCGACATCCATTTAGTATCCAATCCGAGTCATAAATCCAACACAAATCTCATACAAATACAATCAATTTCCATAAACCTGTACCTCAATTTATCACAATTAAATAAATCTAACAATATCCATATTACTCAATAAATAGTTCGTATCTAATGGCCTGTTCACTTCGCTGATTCGAGTTGAGATGTGATTTTATGTGAGAGCTTTTTACTATAGTAAAAAAAATTAGATGTGACTGTTTCTGAAAACTTTTTACTATAGTAAAACTAAAATTTTAAACTCGAATCGGTGAAGTGACGGAGCCATACCAAAACTAAAACAATCAATTTCACATACCCAAGAAAGTTTACCCGATATATATATATATATATATATATATATATATTATCCAACCAATTTCATAACTAATATTTCTATCAATTTCCGACTTTAATCAAAATACACAATCTAAACACAAACTAATAACTGAAGTTTTGCATGTTCACATGTAAGTTTCTATGTATATGGCCGTTGTCTAATCTCAACAAATTAAAGCAATGAAACTCGAATAAAAATCAAACAGACGTCATCAAATTAACCAAAAAGCATATTCGTAAATCTAACTAAAAAACTCACCTTCAAAATCCTATATTAAAGCCGATAATATGAGCCGGGTGGGTTGGCGATGGAGAGGCCGGTGACAAAGACAGGTCGGTGACAGGGGCGGCAATGGAGGAAAGTGGCTATAGACAGGTTGGTGATAAACGACGTTTAATATTTTCACTTTCGGGGTGTTTGGACGTTATTATACTGTTTTCGGGGTTTAGAATACAGCCATTTTTTTTTTTTTTTTTTTTTTTTTTTTTTTTTGTTTTGACAATCTTATTTGATAAACCGCCACTGTTGTCGGAAGTTGACGGTTTTTAAAAAACCAACGTTAAATCTCTCGAACAATAAATCTTAAACATGTTGTCGGTTTTTTAGTGGGAGATTTCATGACTGTTTTTTTTTTTTTTTTTTTTTTTTTTTGACAAAACTGACGTCAAATATGTGTCGCATATACCACTTTCTGCAGGAGTGGTCCAAAGACCAGTACGAAAAGAAGCAATGACAAAATGCTCTTCTATCGTTCTTCACGTTTCAAATCCCTACGTCGCCAGTTCACATAATTGCTAACACATCAATGAGCTTCAGGCGATGTTAGAACAGTCTTTGTTATTAGTCCTGTACTTAGTAATTTTAGTTAGTATATAAATGAAAAACTTCTCTCTGTTCGATGGCTAACAAACTGAGCCTAATTACCTAATTTCTCTTCTTCTTCTCCATTCTAAATTCTTATCTATAAAAGTAAATCCAGTACATTAACTTTGTCAAATCACTGTTTCCTGTCTATGTTAACTTATGTAGGAGTGACGCAACCATTCATCTCAAAAGTTGCAACAAATGGAAAAGATAGAATCAAATCCTTTAAACATCACTCATGACTAGAATTGAGAATCCATCCCAAACACTACTCCTTTAGACTCTTATTTCGAGGAGTCCCTTACAAATCTGTGAGCGTACTCAACAGATGAGTCCAGACACTTCTTCGAGACCTAATTCACGTAGGCTGTCTCCTAAGCTTAAGTATGCTCCTACATCATTAACTCATGGCAAATTTTAAGTGTCAATTGAGTACTTCAGTTGAGTTAAGTCTTTTATGAACAAATTCTAGGATGAGATTTTGTCCTAGCTTGCAAAACTAATTTGTTAACAAATTCTTGGATAAAAGTGACTAACAAACATTTTTTGCTAGAACTAAGTAAACACTTATTGATGATGGAAACTATTGTTTTTCATTTAAGATTCAGACACTACCTTTTGGTTGCTGAAAGTTATCAATGAAGAATTAAAGTTTTGATCAATGGGCAGATATTTCGTCGTACATTTTCTTTTTTCCCCCTTAACTAATCTTGTTTTGGATAAAATAGATGGAAGAACCTTTAAATATTCGTCATCAGCAAACATTCTTTCTTAATTATTGTGGAAAATGAAACACTTGTTGGTTGATTTTTTCGAGAAATCAGTAATATTGGTGGCTGTTAATCTCTTCACTGCTCCACTTAAGCGCATGATCATAATCCAAAGACTAATAAGCTGGTTTAAAATCCTGATAAGGACGAGTTCAATTTGCATAAAAAGAAAATGGAAAAAAAGAGTGATCCTATCTAAGAATCGATGTGTTTATTTACAAAATAAGTATTGACATTTTTAATAAAGCAAATATCAATTTTTACACTTCTCTTAATATTTGATGCATGATAAAGAGAATAATAATCCCAAATTAAATTTATTTATATACTCTTGAGGATGTTTATTCAACTTTTATTTTATTCGTATCAGGTTATCAATAAAAAAAAAAGGGGTCAAATTTGTATGAGGCTCTGTGAATTTCATTCTTTTATTAATAAGATTTTAACGAAATTTAACATTCAAAAGTATGCAGTTCTAATAGAGTCTCCTACTATAAACAGCTCTTAGCTAATTTGAAAACGAATCACAAGAATTGAAAAAAAAAAAAAAAAAAAAAAATTCAACTTGCACATGAGGCGCAGTACTAAAAAAAAAGGAGTCAAGATATGCATAGTTTTAATTCAATAATTACATTCTTTTCGTTAAAAAAAAAGGAGAAGAAAAGAAATATGAATTAAAAAGAGAAGAATGAAACCAACGCACGCGCGCTGCATAAGGCCAAGGTAATATGACTTGGTTATGAACTCCATCACCAGAATATGAGTTGGCGCTGATGAACAGCACAAAAAAGAGTCGGCATCAGGGAAACAAAGTAAAAATAAAAAAATAAAAAGTAGCTAGCAGCCATATATAATGACTCAATTATAGGGTTAATCTAAAAGTGGCCATGAACTTTATACTAAACTTCCATTATAAGGTTTTAAGTTTAGATTATGACATAAACTTTTACAGAGAATACCACAGTATGTTATTACACTATATTTGAAATACCACCCTTAGGATATCTATTGGTATCTAATCACGATACTAGTATCTGACTGAGATAGTATCCAATGGAGATATCGGCAGTATTCGGCGGACAACCACCGGTATTGGCGGCAGCATTCGCCGGCAACTATCAACTACCGGTGCCAACTAAGTCACAGGTATTTAGTTAAGATACCGACTGGTATCCGCCAAGATACTAGTCACATATGAGGAAAGAAGAACGAGCTTGAAAATGAAAAACAAAAACCCTACAGTAATTTTGATGGTACTTAAGGTCTCGTTCATTTTACCGATTAAAATTTTTAATTTTAGGTTTCTACAGACAGTTAAAAGCTCTCAGAAAATGTCACATTTCAGCTGGAATTAAAAACTTGAATCCGTGAAGCGAATAAGGCCTAAGTCTATACAATTAAATTTTTTTGAAACGCTATGGCAGAAATTGTAAGAGTTTAAGGTCTCTGACATAATTGAATCCACACTAAAAACTTGTGTCAGCCTCCCTATCAAACGTCATAACATACATTTAGAAGGAAGACCATACGGAATATATCAAGCAAAAATACGATCATATCATAAACCAGGATATACCCCTAAAAGCCATAAAATGTCTATTTTATCCTTATTTAAGCGACATAGTGTGTCACGTGATCTATTTTTATTTTAATGCAGATGTACCATAAGTATAAACTTTGCCACATCAAAATAGATCGGGTCAATTTTGAGACGTTTTAAGCGTGAGAGACTAAAGTGACGAGATTTAATGTAAAGCTCGAGGACTGTATATATTTTGAATTAATCCCAATTATAGACAGGATATTATTATTTAAATAGGAGATTAATGTGTAATGGTGTTGTTTAAGGATGTCAGCTTCATTAGTTGGCGTACTTTAGTAACCCTCATACCAGTTAGTAGTTATTGTCTCTTTTTATTATTATTGAATGTTTTGCTGGACATCACATACTTAATTAGTATCTAAAAAGAAGACTTACAAGGCGCGTAATTTGATTTATTTATACGTATACATAGTCAGCACTTATCATTAGTTAAAATTTTGTCGGTTATTCCACTGTAATAATTTATACATCTAAGTTGTCTTGTGTAGCTATAATTAGCTTAAATTGTAATGGTTATTATAGGCACTAATCACGATCCGTAATATTGCTAATTTGCTACTAATCTTAAGTCTCATTTGTGAACATGTCAACTACAATATTACACAATATGTTACTTTTACAACTTTATCCACTCATTTTAATTTGTTAGTTTTATAACTTATCTTATGATAGTCTACAAGCTGGTAGCTACCTAGCTAAAGGACAAGACTAGTTGAAAATGAATTAAATTGTCAATGTACAATATGACTAGGATCCTGCGCTGAGAACAGACTGGCGGCAAAATTTGGTGGACGTTTAGTTCATAGATTCAGAATTATGATTCAAAATTATTCTCGATTTACGTGTGTTTTTTGTGAGAAAAAATACTGTAACGAGCCATAAACTATAATTCGAATCATAACACGAATTCTCGTATCAAACACGATAATAATGAGAAAAGATTGTTATTTATAGATTGTTGAGAGTTTAAGTCAATATATATATATGTTGATTAATGCGTTTTTACATAACATAATTAAAATACTACTTCTCCAATGCAATTGTGTAAATTGCCTTATGGTTGAGCAGGCATCAATGCAAATTATATACATATAAGATAAAACACCAATTAAAAAAATGCTAAACCCATGATGTCCAATATTAAATTGATTTTATTAATCCCTCTTTGTCATGTTCTGAATGGATCCCACTAGTCCCTTGGGACTCTATAAATAAGCTCCGATCTCTACACTGATTTGATATATTGGCCCAAGAGAATCCACTCTATATGATATATATATAACATATGGCTAGCATGAAAGTACTTGTCAGTTTGTGCCTAGTATTCCTCACCATCCTCATCTTTTCCTTTGCAACTAATTCTGAAGCTCGTGATTCCTTGGGTGCATTTCCAAACAAAATCAGAAGCCCGAGTTTGATGACAACTGCTCAACAAGCTTTGCAGGCAAGCATTGAGAGACAAGCTCAAGGTGGAAGGATTTCGGATTCTAAGAGAGTCAGCCCCGGTGGCCCTGATCCCCACCACCACTGATCATTATCTTCATATATAGTCTTGCGCGGAAAAAAAAAAAAAATAATAATTAGAATATACAAAGGGCGGGTCCCACATAAAGAGCCGCCTTTAGGTAGGAAATCTCTCTATTGTAGACCCTACTCGTACGTAACTTTTGTTCTTTTTATAACTCAAACTTTTTTATTCTTGTATTTTCGTTTTCTATAATTTTAGTAAATTAAAGTATTTGTGTTACATTGAATTGAGATATTGAATGCTTTCGTTAAACGTATTTTTTTAATACTAATTTAATACAATTATTACTAACATAAGATATATTGTAATAATTTTATAAGTTGAGAGAGTAATTTATCAAAATTAAGAGTTTAGAGTGTAATTTGCTAAATCATGACAAATTTAGGGGGATAAATGTGCTAAAAATCAAAATTTAGCTTCATAACGAGTAATGTACTTTGTAAAACTCAGCATTTGTGTATATAATTGAGATGCATATTGTTGGCAATCAGTTGCATTTGAGATATAGCTCTTCATTTCCTCATTTAGCAAATATCTATATATTATTCAGCATTTACATATGTAAAACTCATCAAAATATAGAATTCGATGATAATTATCGATAGAAACGTAATCAAAACCGTCTATATATATAATTCAATTTATATTTTATTAATGCGCCCATCATGACATGATCATAAAGTTTAAATGAAAAATTAAAAAGTGCTCATCATATAAAAGTGAATGAGATAATATTGTTGGCACAAAATTGACATGGAAAAGTTTAATCCTAAAAGTATTATTGTAAAAGTAAACTTTGTGGCGGTGCTCCATTAATGATAAATATAAATTAGAATATGGAGAATACGATAGATTGTCATTGATCTCTTGGAATTACCGAGCAGATAATTGAAAATTAGAGAAACACTATTGGCACATAATTTTTTTTTTTTTTCGTATTAACCATGATATACTTTAGTAAAAGACTGCAATTGTCTGACACTCACATTATGACTATATTTGTTTTACTGGTATAGTTTAACTCGGTTTAAACTGTGATTACTGTTAAATTAGCATTTAGTAAGTAAACAGTTTGAATTATATTGTCCGTTTAAATTGAGTTAAACGGCTCAACTTAGAGTTTAGTGATCCCTTCAAGTTTAATTGTTCAAATCATTTTTAAAAGTAAAAAGTACTCAATCTCTCTATTTTTCACACATATCAAATACAAATTTAAAATTTTATTCCCTATTTAAATTAAAACTTTAATTATACATCTAACGTCAATTTAAACTACAATTTTTATGTTCAAATTAAAAAAATTGAAACCAACCAAATTCAGACTAGTAAACTAAACGGGCTATATATATTTAATTGAGACAAGACCATGTCGACACTCCTTGCCCCCAACTCCACACCACAGATTTGCTTAATTGGTGCAACACTGTCATCCATGACTTTGATCTCCAAGATTACCTTGGCAACAACAGCAATTCTCCGGACTTCCTCGACATTAAAACCACTGAAAAAATTCAAATGCTTTGGTATTTCTCAAGCATATCCTCGCTTTATTTATGAATAAATGGCATCCCGTTAGCCATTTGTGATTAGTAATTATTACGTAATATTTTCGTTACTTGTATGGAATTACTAGTGTTGTACTCTTGGGTTACGTTCATTTCACCGATTCGAGTTTAGAGTTCGAGTTTTGCTACAATAAAAAGCTCTCAGAAATAGTTACATTTAACTTTTTTACTACAGTAAAAAGCTCTCACATAAAATCACATCTTAACTCAAATTAAAAACTCGAATCAGCGAACTGAACGGGCCATTAATATTTCTCAACTAGTTCTCGCTTTATTTACGAATAATTGGCATCCTGTTAGCCATTTGCGATTAGTAACCGGTGTGTACTTTATTTTGTGACTTGTATGGCATGCCAATTTTCGTACCTTGTAAGGTTTTTCTTCTTTCTCATATACAATAATTTTCATTATGCTATGGTTTATTCTCCCTTTTCATTTAAATTTGATTTTACTGCTTTGTATGGGCTATGGTTTCTCCTCTCCCATTTCAGTCTAATCATGATTATGCTAACAAAGGTTACAGACGATTTGGCCTCACTAATGATTAATAAAAATTATTTTTTAGCTATACATTTTTGAAATACAACATATTATAGTTTTGCATTTTCAGTTTTAACTTAATTAATTGTCGCGTGTGTTATTTTTTCCTCATTATTTTTGTGTTAGCAATGTAATGATACTACCTACATCATAACCACAAGCATCGAGACCTAATTATCCTCCAAAATTTAATTCTAGGAAGAAAAATGACCTGGTCGACTTTTTAACATAATACAGCTCTGTTCACTTCGCTTATTCGAGTTTAGAATTCGAGTTTTGCTACAGTAAAAAGCTCTCACAAACAATCACATCTAACTTTTTTGCTACAGTAAAAAGCTCTCACATAAAATCAAATCTCAACTCAAATTAAAAACTCAAATCAGTGAAGTGAACGGACGACATTTGTTTTGTAAGGACAGTTGTTTACATTGGTTTTCTTTTTCTTATCTACTTTAGTGTCGAAAAACTAGTTAACCTCTAAAAATAAATTTGATGACATGCTAAACAAAGACACCCAAACGCATCTCCTATATCTTCTATCATAGAAGTGCAACTCTGTTGTTGAACCAATTGAAGGGAAAAAACTAATTTTGAGAAGTTAATTGCCCATAATTCGGGTTTAAACTTGCAATTTGTCTAAATTAAAAACATCAAATTTGACGCACTGTTCATTGACATGTAGTTTTGTATGTTATTCTATGCCTAAGGGGTTGTTTTTTTTACATTTTTAAGTTAGCGTGATTTGAATGATAATCTTAAATTGAATTTAAATTATAACTTGAGTTTGTGTTTAGATGTGTACATTTGAGTTATGATTTGAATTGAAAATCTATTCAAATTTGTGTTTGAGTGAGTCAAAACTTAAATTTATACTTGGATAGTATTTAAAAAAAAAACTCAATGATGATGAAAAATTATAATAGATTATATGAGTGAGGTTTTATTCGTCTTTTCATTATGAATGCATTAAAAAAATCATCTCAATCAGAATTAAAATCAAAAAGTTATGATATTTTTTAGAATAGAAAAAATAATGTTCATTAACTTGAGTTCGAGTATATAAACTCGAATTAAAGGAAAAACTTGAACTCGAGTTTAGACCCAAACTTGAGTTCAAACTAAAAATTTACAAAAGAATATCAACTTGAATAACCGTTTAGTTCGTTGATTCGAGTTTTTAATTTGAGTTGAGATGTGATTTTATGTGAGAGTTTTTTACTGTAGTAAAAAAGTTAGATGTGACTGTTTGTGAGAGCTTTTTACTGTAGTAAAACTCAAATTCTAAACTCGAATCAACAAAATGAACGGAGAAATTATAACTCAAATTAAAATTTTTTTTTTTAGTTTCGTTGTAAAAGAACAACCCTTTAGGCCTCGTTCTTTTGACCAATTTGAGTTTTCAGTTTTAGGTTTTTACAGTAAAAAAACTCTCAAAAAATTTTACATTTAATTTTTTTTCCTACAGTGAAATTTTTTTATAAAATGTCACATTTTAATTTAAATTAAAAACTTAAATATGTGAAGTGAATGAACCTAATGTTATAATGTTATGGTGTGTTCAACCACTAGAAATCTTATATTTTTTGGAATTTTTAAATTGTTTTTCTGCCCACAAAATGTCGCATTCAACACTGACATTACCTCCTTAATTACATAATTGCCACTAAAACAGTGGTCCAGTCACCGGTAATATTCGGTTGTGCATGGCTGGCGCGTAGCTGTAGTCCAACTTCTAACCTGCAAGTTGGCACATCAACGTTTGTTCCTCCTCCCCCCTTGTGTCACGTGTGGGCGAACTGGTCTGCCGACAGGATCATATATTAAGTGGAGGTTTAGTTTAAAAATTTAAAATTATAATTTAAAATTATTTTTAATTTATGTGTATTTTTTATAAAAAAAATATTATAATAAATTATGAATTATAATTTAAATTATAATATAAATTCTTATATTAAATACTCACTAACCTATATATACACATATTACATATATATGAAGAAAGAAACAAAAAAAAATCCATACATTAATAGAAATTAAAGAAACAAATAATAAAAGAAAAATTATGAGATTTCAGTATTTATTGTATTATTTATTTAGTTTAAAACTCGGGAAAAAAAATATTTAAAACTTTCATTTAACTCAAGCCACTTAAATAAAATTTCTGACCTCGTCATCATTCTTAATGCTTCATGAATTATTAGTATTGTGATAATTTTATTTCTGAATTTTTTTAACAGATTAGTGTTCATTACTTCGTTGAAAGATAAGATTAGTGAATGCTATTCTTTACGTAACAAATAGTGTTATCAATTTAGGTTGCGTAGCTAATCTCAAACGGCTTGAAAAGTGTAAACGGGTCAGTTTAATCCGACCTTTACGAGCAGATGGTCGGCAGGCCTATTTGCATTATACATAGGAAGATGAGAAAAGAATTATTGAAAAAAAAAAAAAAAAAAACAAAGAAAGAAAACTAACTAGGCCGGTTTGCATTTTCAGGTCGGAGAACTAGACCGAGGGGTTTGGGCTAAGATCGGCTGCCGAGCTAAAGAGTTGAACTCCGGTTGACCCGTTTAACCTGATTCAAATCGATACAACTAATAAAAAACGGAATTTTTTTACTTTTCATATTGTTGGTTGTTCTTTTTTTTTTTTTTTTTTTGTTTTCCCTCAAGAAAAGGGTTAGAGGAAGTGTCTCTAAGGTTCGTTAGATAGTGAATTTTACGCGTCAAACAGTAAATGTAAAAAGTGATAAAAAAAATAACAAAATAAGTTATGATAGCTTTTCTCAATGTGAAAACTACGAGTTGGAATCTTTGAGTTCAAGAAAAAATCAACCTAGCACATATATATACATGCATTTGTCTAACATTCCGTTGATACAAGTGAAGTGCGCGCGAGCACACTTTCGGCACAGGTTGACTAAAAATGTTTAAAAGTACTTGTTTTTTGGTAATTGAACTTATTGCCTAAATCTTCATCTCATTATTGTTATCTTGAGATAGATAGAAAGGAATATATATATATATATATATATATATATATATATATATATAGGACTTTGGCAAACTATTTAAATTTGAAAAAAAATAATAATCTAGATTATCCATTAGTACTGCTGTGCATGTGCAAATATTCACTTACTCGGCTAAATGTGACTACTATTATAAGGTTATTAATTATTAATATCTTATAGCATATTGTTTCGTCGGTTCAAATGAAAAGGGAGGATTATCATTTCTCAGTTCTCTACAAGCTAGCCTGACTAGCTACCTAGCTCGGATAATATATCATTGAAGAATTAATCAATTCAACATAATTATCATTATCGTTATTATAGTCAAATTTTCTATGCTGCTTTTGGGTGGGTGGGGGGAATGTAATTAAAAAGGTGCATATATGTTTTTATTTATTTATTTATTAGGATTATTATCAATGACACTTTTTGAATTTTAAGGTCATTTACAGTTTACTCTTTGAACTCTAAAAACTCTCATTTTACCCTCTAAACACATATATATTATTGTATATGGATTGCTTAGGAATGTCTACTTTGCTGTTTTTAACATTGCAATCAAAATATTCTAAGCTGCCACAGTTTAGAGCTGATTGTTGAGCATCTCCAGCCCCAAATTTACCAAGTTTTTAGTAAAAGTAGAGATTTTTGTAATTTGAAGGAAAGTTATAATCGTGCTGAACAGTAAAAGTAATTAATTATCCAAAATTCACATGAACCATGTGGTTGCAGCCTCTCTGTAGGTATAGACGATGAAAAGTTATGTCAACTTTATTATTAGAAGGATTTGGGGCATTAATTAATTGGATAAACAGAAACTCGACAAGTGTATAAGCAAACAAGAATATCTAGATGGCCCTAACAAAATTAACTCATTAGCTATTTGATTAAAGGCCTAATTGTTGATCCAGTCATCTAAAATGATGTGTATATTGCTTTCATGCTTATCTGTTTGTTTACTTTAGTTGAATTTTGACTCCCTTGGATATACCAAATCAAAGTTTGAAAATAAAGAGAAGACTCTTTGATAGTGTAAGATATATATGCACTCTAAATTTCAATGCATTAATGATGTTATACACGTATGTTTATAATCCATCTTAATCTTCTTTTTCATCTCATCTATTACTTTATTCTATTCATTTGTTGTGCTTTCCTATAGAAGTTATATTTGAATTACACGCTTAAATTAAAGTAATTATTCTTTCCATAAGAAGAAAACGACAGAAGTATTCTAAAAAAAAAAAAAAAGACATAATTTATATCCGAGCAAAAGAGAGATCATGGTGATTTTCATGGTCATGAAAACTGAAAAGTGGATAATTCCACAAAATCCCATGTGGACAAAACCAATAATCTGCGTGCGGTTGCTGCATATTGAGATCGTGGGGGTGAGAAGGAAAAGTCTTGAAATGACCGAGAACGTATCAGAAACAGGAGAATAAAATGATACAAAAAGAAAAGCAAAAAAGGTTCTTCTAAAAAATGCTTCTTGTCAATCCATTAAGGATAGAGAAAGTTGCATATTTGGGTGTGTACAACGAATAAGAGAACTCCATAAATAAGCAAAGACAAAACACTCGGCCTAAATTTAATGCTATCTGATTACAAGATTTCCAATGTGTCTGTTTGTCTCTGTCCAATTGCGCAAGTAATTCTATGGAGTTTACTAATAATATTCTGAAAATTAGATCTAATTAAAATGATTAAAAAATGCATAAGTGACATAGTCTGATATAGATAAGACAACCTAGCGGCCACGTGAATTTACAATTTATGTGTGTGTGTCTATATATATATATATATATATATATATATATATGTATATGTATGTATGTATGCTTATGTACATAGACACCTAATAACTTTGGTATCTATATTAGACCTTTTATTCTTCCTCTTTTTGCCACCTTTTGTTCTTCTCCCTTTTGTCAGCTACTTCCTTATTTTCTTGTCATTTTATAGCATCTTCATATGAAAATGTCAGCATCTGCATTCCTAAAAGCAAGTCTTTTGATGACGCTGTTCATTATCATATTATCAACCTTTGCTCAAAATGCTTTTGCAGCCACACCAAACAATAGAATTGATGGTCATCTTTTCCTGCGAAAATTCAGGTATGATCGATCAAAACTCGAGTTTTATCGAAGGAAGTTGATTCTTGACCAATCGAGGCCGGAGAGAACTTCACCAGGAGGGCCAGATCCTCAACATCACTAGCTATACTAGCTAGCTAGCCATTACTAGTTGAGTTTGTCGGGGTCCTCACTTTAGGCTCTCTCAACATTTTTGTGACCGGACTTGCTTTCGAGCTCCGCATAAAGCCAGCTCTGTAAGAGATACAATAACCCCATAAAAGTGGTTTCGTAATCGAGAACCATCTTACATCTATTATCTATATGGATCTGAATAAAATCAGTCTTTTTGAAACGCCTCCAAATTATAAATATGGGAAAACAAAAACTTTTCTTGTCATTGCATGACTTTTAATAGGTCAAATACCAAATTCATTCTCTGATTAGAAGGCAGTCCATTCTCATGTTAAGAAGTGCACGTTGTATTGTGGCTAGCTAAGCTTCGTTATATTCCGTTGTATAATGCTTATTTTCATGTCCTAATTATATTAAACTCAATAACATTCATCACAATGTAGCTCTAGCTCCTACGATTCATCATATCCTTGTTTTGATTTGTAGGCAATTAAATTATGGAGTGTGCGAATGTCATCACTTTTCTGAGCCATCTTTGGTTTTGAATTGTAACCTAACTTTTTTCTGTATAAATTTTGAATCTATGAGATCGTATTAAAGGTTATTACTATTACTATTAATTATTATTTTTCGTATTTGGTACATGTGATTTGCCATTAAAACTATTTGTTTTTGGCTAGTTGTCCTCTGAATTTAACAAAGTGTTGCGGAGAGCTCCTGAATTAATGGTAATTGTAAATATTAAGACAGGAATAGTTTTAGGAATGAGCTGAAATTTCATATGACAACTGCAACATGTCACATGTATTTTCTGTATGAGAGTAGGGTTCCTTACAAACTTTAATACAATTCGTTGAGGTGCTCTACAATATCTTAATAATTCAAAGTAGGTTAATTCTTACCGCAATTAAAAATTTAAATGACAACTTGCCAATTGTCACGTCCCGCTACCTAACTACTAGCTTAAGCCGGCGGAAGGCCGTGACGCGGTAATACATGCATAACATATTAACTTGAAGATAATATACTTAAGGATAAATCAAAGATTTGAGTTAGTTATACCTAACCATAGAAATGAGAAATTTTTTTATCTTTTAATGTGTTTACAAAACCATATTTATAATGCAGAAATTTCGTGAGATTTTTTTTTTAAAAAAAAAAAAAAATACGAGGTTCATATTGTACCATATGATCGTTTCCCAAAAGATTTAATAAAGTTTGACCATCAATATCTATAGAAGTTTAGAAGTAAGGTCCTAAAAATAACATAGTCCCAACATCATAAAAGAAACTTAAAGTTTGTTTCTTCAAAAGTTAAAATTCACAAGTTGGCATAATTGGTCGTATTTCACATGTACCACTACCTTGATCTGTTTCTTGCTCACTACTCTTTAACCATAGACTTGCCTGCAACACAAAGAAATCCTAATGAGCTAGAGGGCTCAATAATGAGTAGACTAGCTACTCTAAATGTGATTGAATGCATACAATGTCAGAAGATTTCCTCAAACACATTAAACCATAAGAACACTACATATATAAATAGAGTAGTAGTAATAATCTCATAAACCACCATATTTATACTCCTAATTATATTTGTTCTCCTTCTTGTCGCATCCTTACTTTCAAGTTGTTGTTAATTTCTTCTAATCAAATGTGCATCCCATAAGTACACACTTATACAAAAGTCAAAACAACAATAGGTAAAAAAAGTACAAAATTGCTAAGTTATCCTAACGAGTTCGACATACCCATAATTTTTCTCCTCGTTCAGAGATCACAACAATCAAAATAATAAGAGAATGAAAATAATAACACGAAGCACACATTAATCACACGCCCCCTTTTAACATGATCATAATTAAAACATTTTGCATAACTCATAGCATATCAATTCATGAGATATTCATTTTATGCGTATCATACCATATTACCATATCAACATGTCATATCTAGGTGCATAATTCATTACATAATCAATCATCTAACCTCTTAACGTGCATGTATTGTCTATTGGGCCCGTGGGACTGCCTTATATCGGCTAATGCTCAATCGTATGGTTATCCTAGACTCCAAGCCAATGGATCTAAGGAATCGCACACACGTACCTCATGTACCATTAATAAATTGAACCCGACTTTTAGGAGTGTACCATTAACTACATGTGGCTTGCCTATCTCACTGGATTTACGATCCATTAGCATTTACATAAGTAGTAACGTGGGTATTTATGAAGCTTTATCCCTTCTTACCCAGCCAAGGTTCAGGGAATTCGGCACCATGACCTAATCATAGATCCAACGGCCACTTAGGCCACTGCACCTACCACTTGGGAACTAAAGAGCAACATTGCATTTCTTATAATATACAAAATCTTATCATCCCTTAAGGGACTTGCAGTTCCCACCCTAACTTACAACCTAGCATATCACAAAATGCTAATGTACAATTATGATGTCATGTTATAGTCCAAGTGCTCATATGAAAAGTAAAATAATATGTCACTTAGATTCCATATTATTCCAAGAGTTACATATCTCGTTCTCATGATAAAACCGATGATCGGCAAATGTCAAATCATGCGTATTAGAATAAAAGTGAGCCCCAATTTAATCTTAGTATCTTCAAAGCTTAAATATACTATCTCAACATATTGAGCAAGAACATACCGTAAACTATTATTGTAATGACCCCTCACGGATCGTCATAATTATCTTAACTTTCAAATATTTACCTCTTAAAGAATGCAGAAAATAGTTAAGCTTGAAGCACTTTACTTCGAATGACTTAAAGAAAACCTAGATTTTTTTAATACATATTATAACTTTAAAAATTTTGAACTTCCTCAAAGAAAAAAAACCTTTCGGTTCAACTTAATTATTAAAATCCATATTGTGAAATAAACTTAAAAAAAATCTAAAATATTCTTCAAGTCAAAACTACCATAAACTAGAGTTCCAAAATTAAAACTTAGCACTTTCATTCCATTATCATTTCTCCCGTTTTCCTATCATGCATAGCTCGCATCCGCTCTAAGATTCTCCATGCCTACATCTTACCCTTTAGATTGTCTGCAACATGAAATAACTTATATAAGCAAGGGCTTAGTAAGACACTTAATTCTCATAAATGTAAATGAACATTCATCAATAATAAACGTCATCATGAGAATAATTATTTTTGAACGTATTTTAACTTTAAAGTTCATAATATATTGTGCTCGACGTTGTACCATCATATCGCTCTAGCCACAGAAAGTATAGGGTAATAAATCCCATACCAACCGTGGTAATAAACCGCTCACTGGTCACCATCAAGGGTGTACAACGCCATTTTAAAACAAAAAAAAATATTTATATACATTTTTCTTCAAAACGTCATCATATGACAAATATTAAAGGTGTCATAACATCATCATAAAAGTTCAAAATCATATACTTCTCAAATTTTTAATTCATGTTGCAGGTGAGAGTGTACTTACCAAAATGCCTTACTTAACCTTTTAAAATTTTCTAACGGTGAAGCAACAAATGAGGTCCTTGGGTGCTTACCTCTAAAACCGTGCATACCATAAATCATAAATATAATAAATTAAAAGTATTAATTAATCAAATCCATCCATCATATTGAAACAGCACCTAAAAGACCAATTCCATCATTTAATAACATCAAGACAAAAAATCTCAACAATTACACAACTTCCCAAATCTTACAAAAACTGACATGCTGACCTTTATCTCTTTAAAAATTCATAAAAAAATCATAAAAAACTCAAAATAACCTGAAACTGGTGCCAATTGAAAATAGACATCAAGAACTTTCTAACAACACCTTATTTATTAAAAATAGAATTCGTTTGTTACCACAAACACTGTTTTAAAGTCAGATCATGTAAGCTGAAAAATTCCAGCATAGTAAACTCTGAAAATACCAAAATAAATTTATTAAAGATAAAATCAATTCCAACCATATGCATACTTTAACCAGCCCTAAGACATGTTCCTAAAACATTCAATTGACATATTCTATAAAAATCCTTGTGGCAAAGAATGTTTGAAACATCAACATGACCATCGAAATTCACATATCTTGCAATTCGAATCCAAAAACAACATCCTAACTCATGTTTCTATGAAATCAAAATAAGTAACACAGAAGAAACACTAATATAAGAAAATAACATAATTCCTAGCATGCCTCTCTAGAATTCATCAAATTATAAGGACACCAAAACACCCAAAACAATAACCAGGTCATGCATTCCAATCCAAAATAAAAACCTCCAGCCATGGACATTAAACATCACCTAAATACATATATCCTCCCTCAATCATCAACCAATAAATATCCTCCATCATTCTCTCAAACCATTATAATCAAACCCAAAGTAAAATCATCCAAACTCTCATAGAAATTCAAACTAAACAACATGAAAGAATCATACCCCGACAATCTTTATTTTGCCTCCAATGAGTGAAGAATCCAAAAAGAATCAAGAGGTGAGGTTTGTGGCTGGTGTTGGAGGCTTTCTCTGAATTTTTTTTTTTTTTTGAGCGTGAGAAATAAGGAGGAAGAGAGAGGGAGAGAAGGGGAATTTAATGGCTCTTTAATACGTACAAAAAAAATTAATGTGATTGATTTAGGATTGATTAGGGTTTAATTCTATGATTAAATGACCCCTTAAGAGCTGAGGAAATGGCTGTCATTAGGGTGTAAAATCATGTAGAAGACAAATAGAAGAGTTAGGTCAACTTCTAGAATTTCCATTCTTGTTCGCGTGCAGTAACCTGGTCGGAGACTGCTGGGTATTCGGATGGTATACTGGCCTCATCTTCCTACTCCGATGTCCGATTTGCGCAAATAAGATGGCGTTGGAAAGCTTATGAAAGACTCTACAGCGTTTTATAAACTAAAGGAATAATTTCAGAATTTTAAAGGTCCAAAATAGAGCTGAAAATTAACGTCATGAAAATGGGTTTTTTGTCTAAAAAGAAAAATCAAGGAAACCTTAGAATTTTCCCAAGATACTTAATTTCATGCATTATAACATGAAGTATATCATATCATGAACATAGATTGATTTATCAAATCATCTAAAAAAATGAACATATATATAATTTCTATAAAATGGCATGAACTTGTTTTCAGCACCTCGAATTCTTATCGCGTTCACCTGTAACAAATAACTCAACGTGATATTAGAATTAACTATATATAACACCATAACATTATTCAAGTTAATTCCTAACATCTATTTTTAAGAATTTTGTCGATTAAGAAAAATGGGTGTTACAATTATAAGGATTTAGGAGCACTAACATGCTTACATAAATTATATCAAAGTTCATACCATCATAAATCATGGACATGCATAATCATAAGGTAACCATACATCACTTGCATTGCAGGTGCATACTCCACTTACCTTAAATGTTAGGTTCCCAAACATAAGCTCCTCCTTGATTCGTTTGGTTCACAACCGTGGATTAAGTGTTCACTTATTTTTAACAAATATTTTCTTGTTAATTAGAGCATCACAAATTCTCTTAAGAGTATTATGGCACTCTCGACTTACTAATGAATTTCTAAGAGTAGGAAATCATATTATTTTATTTTATATGTCTTGATCGAAGACTTAGCGTGAACATATGGTTTGAGTGGAAAGAATAAAAAGGAAAACAACTCTTATGGGGGTTAATAATTTGGTCCCCAATCTAACAAAATATATCAACAGCTCAAAAATAATATGATCCACTCATTCGTAGGAAATTTATCTACAAGACATTCACAAACTTAACAATTTCGCTCTTTTCACATGACTTTCACATTAGAACAATTCACTGCATTCATATTTTCTAAAAACGGGTTAGTCAACACTTACAGAAAAATTTATAAAATATTCTACAGGAAATGAAAAATACGATTCTTGTCTTTTATTAAAGTAGACATCTAGAGCTTCGTTTTGATATATTAAACGTTCTGTTTCAATTACATTAAGGCCAGCAAAAGCATTTTAAAATCTGACTGAAAATTTTTCGTTCTCTACAGAAATTTCTAGAAATCTTGACACAATTAAAAAATTCATAACTTTGTCTACGGGGTCTCCATTTTCAATGAGTACTCACATATCGAATTGAAGCTCAAAACCTCAAGTTTAAGGTTCAAAAACCTTTTACTGCAAAAATACTCTCAAAAGCTACAGTTTTATGTTTTAACTAATGCAGCCCAGAAAATTTCTCTTTCTTTTAGCAACTAACACATGACATGTAAACTTAAAAGGAAAAGACTAGAAATTTAATTTTTCTAAAGATCTTTGTCGTATGATCATCTTAACCGTCTCAAGCTATAAAACCTCATAAAACTCAGTCTAAATATCAATTTTAACAAGACTACAAAAATTTATCTCAACATAGCAACTTTTTCAAACGGGCAACTTTGACCTCTTTTACGAAAAAATTCATAATAAATAGTAGGAAACACAAAAAATTATGAAACGATCACCAAATGAAAGTAGACTCATAGATCTTTCTTTATCAAATTTATCAAACTCATAACTAATTCTACAAAAATCGTTTTAAGATGATTCTTGAAACCACTTAAAGCTTAAGATGTCTATTTTAAAGAACAAATAATGGCTGAGACAAAATAGTACGAAAAACATCCTAAAAAATTAAAAGTCTGAAACTGGCGAGAGAAACTATAGACATTCAACAAACACTTTATCAACATCCGTTTTAAAGTTTAGCAAACTCAAATCAACAAAACTCAATGTAAGATCATTGGAATACACATTTAATTACAACCATGGAAGTACTAGAAAGTTTGAGAGGAACAAATGGTTCTAGACTCTGTTGATAATGAAAACTCATTCTTGACTTGAAGGGTTTGATTGAAATAACATTTTTATTAAGGAAATAAGAAAAATTCAGATTAATAGACATCCATGGAGAGAAATTATTCAAAAAGGATGTCTTTTAGAGAGGAACTTACCAAAACGGATGCAAGAACTCTATTCTCGAATTAATTTTGAGAGAATGTCTGATAGAGTTAGGAGTATCGATAATTCCTTTAATTTTCTATATTAGCGGTGTTGGGTGGTGACTAGAGATCACTAGAAACTTTCTCAAAACTCATCAGCTTTTAAAAAGTGGCCCAATTATTTCTAAAGTTCATAATTTGGGTCACTTTTTTTTAAAAAAAAATTAATATTTTCAGCACCGAAGTTTGGCAAAGTCCCAGGATTGGCTCCGATCAAGATTACGGCATTAAAATTCCATTTTGTTGAGGCACAAAAAGTTTGTTATATATAAACTATCTACATAGGCAGTAGTAGTGCGAAAGCATTTATAGAAGGAAAAACATGCATTTTTTTAGTTTATTAGTCACACTATAATTTTTATTTGTGTGCAACACTATCGCCAAAATTTTAGTCGTTTTCAAAATTGATTCTACAATGCTTGCAGAGAACAGATGATTAAATCCTAGTTGGGTTGCTTTTAAGTAACTCTCTAACCATTGTATAACCATTGTTTTTAAAGATGTCATGCGCGTTTTTTGAAATTTTTTCCCTCTTTTATTGTCTTTTGCCTTTTTTGTATTTACTTTTTTCATGTTTCTTTTCTTTCCAATAATTTCCATAATCATGTTACGCGCGCTTCTGGTGCGATCAAACTATGTAATACGCGCGCTTCATGTTTTTTTTTTCTTTCCAATAATCTCTCACGAAATTGTGGGCCCTTAACACCTATCAACGTTGCGTGTTGATACATTGGATTTGTGCTTATCTTTTAATACTTCTAATTGTGTGTTTTGTTAATTTTAGAGTGGTTTTAGTAGTTAATTTATGTATTTTTAGTTGATTTTGTAGATTAGCATCATTTAGAGTTCGTAGCTTAGTGTTGGAGTAATCTTTAGAGCTAAATTGAGATTGAAGAGCCTCGGCCTTGAAAGATAATGTCTATGCCTTAAAATGGTTCATTTGCAATACAAAAACTACAAAGAAGAGAGCCCAGGCTTTGTACAATGGAGCCATGGCGCCAAATTACGCAATGAAGCAATTTTTCGCCCAGGGCTGTGGCGCCCAACTAGTAGGGTTGTGGCTCTACTTTGAAACATTGTGTGGATAGGCTATTTTTCAGGCCAGGGCCACGGCGCTACTTCAAAAATTTTGCCTACTTGAGTTCATTTGAGTTTTGAAAATTTATAAAAATGCCACTATGATTCCAAACACTATAAATAGGATTTTTAGGGTTATTTTCTAGGATCTTTTGGCTAAGAAAAGAAGGAGAGAAAATGACTCTATGAAGGAGAGGAAGATTAGTTCAAGAACGAAGTTCAACTTCGAATTCGCCAAACAGTTTTATTCTTTCCAAAATTTCTTATGTTAATTATTATTGTCGTTATGTTTTCTTTTTCAATTATGTTTTAGTTTTCTTTTGTTAGGGCTATGAGATCACAAATTCTATTTTAATTTAATTCATTTATTTTTACTTTCAATGAATTAATTCACTAAGATTTTATTATTCATGGTTGCTATTTCTTTCTCTATACTTGATGCTTTCAATTATCTGGCCAATATTTGAATTATTTTGGAAACCTAGATTGAAACCCCAGAAGGAGATTTTTAGGAATAGCTTCTTGTGAAAGGAATCGTTAGGTTCATGCGACATCTAGCGATAGCAACATGACTTGCGTGAACAATTAAGAGAACCATAAAGCGTAATGAATTTCAAGGGTTGTGGAATTCACATCGAAAGAAAGTGGGTTTACATGCTAGGAATGTATTTGATAGTATCTCCAGTAGGACTATTAAATATTTTAGGGTTACTCGTTCTAACACATGAATAATAGGCAATGTTAGTAAGAATAATGAATTAAAGAAGATTAGATTTTGGTGAAATCAATTGTCCTAGTCCTTAATTTGTTTGAATCATTTATTTATTTTAGTTTTATTTATTTGAGTTTTTATTTGTACTTTGCTCTTACTATTTTTCTATTTTATTTTAGGTTGTTCAAATAATTTTAAAGTTAACCAATTTCGGTACTTAATTAAAATTAATGCAATCCTCGTGGGAACAATACTTTATTCACTACTTTATTACTTGTATGCGATATTGTGTACTTGCAATTTTCACATCAAGTTTTTAGCGTCATTGTCGAAGACTGGCATTAACAATATTAATATCAAGTATTTTTAATTTTAATTTAGACTCTTACATTATTTTATTTTCTTGTAAATTGTTAGGTGTCTTATAATGCATGCTACGATCTAAAGTCTTAAAGTCTTTGATCCTGAGATTGAGCAGACTTTCAGAAGATGTAAGCAGAAAAAGAAGAAAGAAAAGCTTGTGATTGTTGATATGGCAGAAAGAGACCTTACACTAAGGTTGTGGAGTATTATTCTACCCCCGATGTTACCGGGATACCGTCGAGCATTGCTACTCTGGCTATTCAAGCCAACAACTTTGAATTGAAGCCGGCGATCATCTCCATGATTCAAAACTCTTGTCAGTTTGAGGCTCTGCCTAGTGAAGATCCTAATGCTCATCAAGTTTCTTGAAATTGCACGATACCATGAAGTTTAATGGTGTCTTAGAGGATGCTATAAGATTGAGATTGTTTAGCTTTTCTCTCAGAGACAAGGTTTGGAGTTGGCTTTACTCTCATCCCTCAAATCACTTCACCACTTGGAATGATCTTGCTTAGAAGTTCTTGGCTAAGTATTTTCCTCCATCCAAGACCATTTATATGAGAAATGAAATTACTAATTTTGTGCAACAAGATAGGGACATTTTATCAGATGTTTAGGAGAGATTTGAAGAGTTGTGCAGGAGATGTCCTCATCATGAGGTGCAAAAATGGATGCAGATTCAGTATTTCTACAACGGTCTGGATTGAGCTATGCAAAATTAGTGGATGATGCTGCAAGAGGTGCATTGATGAGAAAGACTATAGATGAGGCTTTTAATCTTCTAATGAGATGACTGTAAATGATTACAAGTATCAGAAGGAGCGAACTATGGTAAGAAAAATTGCAGGGGTACTTGAGGTTGATGCTTTGACGGCTCTGACGAGCCAAGTGGCTGCTTTGGTGAAGAAACAGGACAATATGGAGGTGAATTCGGTGCATATTCTAACTTCTTGTTGTGAATATTTTGGAGCCAATCATGAAAATGGGAGTTGTTTGTCTGTGGCAGAGCAAGCTAATTACATGGAGAATTTCAATAGGCAGCAATAGAACCCAAATTCAAACACCTATCACCCCATTTCCAGGAATCATCCAAATTTCTCTTATAGGAACACTCAGAATGTCTTGAATCCTCCTCCAAGATTTGTGCAACAAGAAAAGAAGAGTTCGTTAAAAGAGATGTTTTCTCAGTTTATGATTACTACTAAACAACACATGGATTATACTAAGCAATACATGACTAGGACAGACACCTTGTTGAGTAGTCAAGCGGCAGCAATTTGAAACTTAGAAGTGCAAATGGGCCAATTGGCAAGTTCCAGTTCTTCAAGGCAACAAGGCTCTCTTCTAAATGATACCATTCCTAATCCTAAAGAACAGTGCAAGGCTATTTTTGGTTTGCAACTACAAGATCCACCAATGAGGTCGAGTATAGAAAAGAAGCAACTGACTAACGATAAAGATGCAAGTGGAAATGTAGGGGAGGAGGTTGAAAAGCAAGCGTTGCCAGTAGAAAAGCATAAGCCACGAATTTTGTTCCCTCAACAGTTAGAAAAAGAATTTGGATCACCAATTCACTAAGTTTTTAGAGGTATTCAAAAAGCTCCTCATCAACATTCCATTTGCGGATGTCTTGGCTCAAATGCCAACTCACATGAAGTTTATGAAGGACGTCCTCTCTAACAAGAGGAACTTGAAGAATTTTGAAACAGTCACATTAACTGAGGAGTGTAGCGCCATCATTCAAAGGAAGTTGCCACCAAAGTTAAAAGAACCAGGCAGCTTTACCATTCCTTGCACTATTGGTAATTCGTATTTTGGAAAAGTATTATGTGACCTTGGAACAAGTGTAAACCTCATGCCATTGTCAGTCATTTGGAGATTGGGCTTAGGAGAACCAAAGCCCACAACTGTGCTACTCCAAATAGTTGATCATTCTATCAAGCACTCATGGGGCATTTTAGAAGATGTGCTAGTAAAAGGGGACAAATTGATATTCTCGGTTGATTTCATAGTACTGGATATGGAAGAAGACTAAAATATTCCTTTAATCTTGGGATGACCATTCTTAGCTACTGAAAATATGGTGATTAATGTTAAAGGAAAATTGAGTCTAGAAGTGGAAAATGAGAAAGTAACTTTCAATGTGTTCAGTCCACTCAAGGGTCCACGGTAATATGAGACTTGTTGCCGAATGGATAACATAAAGAAGACAATGTGTGAAAAGAACTCGGTCAAGGTTCCAAAGTAATTTAAAAGCCAAGATAAAGCATGCGGGATCCACCCTAAGAAGGAACTGGATAAAGCTAGCAATAAGAATGTAGCAATTGCATCACAATGTAGTATCAAGGAAGAATGCCTAAGTTTGAAGACCCAGAAAAAGAATTCCCTGACCCGTGGCTATCCCCGGCGCCAATATTTACTCATTACCCACAAGTCGCCAATCACAATGATGATGATGGCGAGGGCACCTAACATGGCCCTTGCCCAGGTATTAACTTCGTGCTTCCACATTCTTTATCACAACATTGAGGACAATGTTTCTATTTAAGTTTGGGGGGAATGTCTCTTTTGCTCTTTCATTTTTCATTTTCTTATTCTTTGTTACTTAAAAAAAAAAAAAAGAAGTAAAAGTAACGACACCAAGGCTGATGATGAGATTGGTTTTGCTTGCTTCTAGCTTAGGAGAAACTAATGGATATTGTATTTTGTGTGTGTGCTTGATCTTTTTTGTTAGTTTTTTTGCTTTGTCTGGGACTCTATGACATTCTAAGCACTAGCTTAAATTTGTTAATTATTTTGCTTACTTGGAGAAAGATTATGTGACCTAAGCAAACTCTTTGATGTCACAAGAATTCTAGAACCGGTTTGATTGTCACTTGAGGTGAAATCCTAGGACACGCCATCTTAGGGAAGGGATTTAGGCCATGTTTGGATCGTTTGAGCCTTTCAAGTCAACCCGTGAGTAATACATATCCCTAGTACCCCTTTTGAGCTTGTTTAGACCGTTTTCTTTGTCACTTGTAATTGGACCTAGCTTTAACCAATATTCCCTCATTTGACCCTTCACTTATGTGCATATGATCATTAGAGAAGAATATTTAGAGCGACATTACAATTTTGGGAGGATGGGAGGAGCTTGGAAGAAGGAAAAAAAAATAATATGAAAAAAAAATTGAAGGATGACAATTTAGACACCCCACTTTGTGCGCTCAAGTAACGAAATAAGTTTAGGAGTGTGTAAACAAAAAAAGAAGAGAAAATTAATAATGAATAAAATGGGTTACAAATGGAGGTTCAAAATCAAGTTTGGGAGAATTAAGGAGAATTGAAGAAGCTCATGAAAAGAACATGGAATGATTGTGTGCACATGAGTGACTTAAGCCAAAAATAGTGTCCATCATCCAACCTTCAACCCAAGCCTCACATTACAAACTAAATAAAGTCCTAATGATCTTTGGTATGTTGTTCATTCTACATTATGGAAAGTGATGTGAAAAACAGGCTTATGGAGTTCTAAACATTCTTAAAACTAAGAGATTCATTTTTAAAGAACTTGGGTTGCATAAACTGATCTAAGTGCAAATGGTTGACAGTGAAAAGCTTTACACACACACATTCATGGAGCTTTAAGTGAGGTAGAAATTGGCATTAGGATTGAAATTCTACATGGCATATGATTTCTAAAGCTTCTCTTGAGCTACTAACTATGTGGAATCTCTGAAGCAAGATTTTTATTCACTTCTTTTCTTTTGCTCGAGGACTGGCAAAATCTCAAGTTTGTGGGTATTTGATACATTGTATTTGTGCTTATCTTTTAATACTTCTAATTAAGTGTTTTGTTAGTTTTAGAGTGGTTTTAGTAGTTAATTTATGTATTTTTAGTTGATTTTGCATATTAGCATCATTTGGAGTTCGTAGCTGAGTGTTGGAGTAATCTTTGGAGCTAAATTGAGATTGGAGAGCCTCGACCTTGAAAGATGGTGCCTAGGCCTTGAAATGGTTCATTTGCAATACAAAAACCTGAGAGAAGAGAGCCTAGGCTTTGTAAAATGAAGCCATGGCGTCAAATTACGCAATGAAGTAATTTTCCGCCCAAGGCCGCGGTGCCCAACTAGTAGGGCCGCGGCTTTACTTCGAAGCATTGTGTGGATAGGCTATTTTTCAGGCCAGGACTGCAGCACCCAAATAGTAAGGCGCGGTGAATTTTGCCAACTTAAGTTCATTTGAGTTCTAAAAATTTATAAAAATGCCACTACGATTCGAAACACTATAAATAGGATTTTTAGGGTTATTTTTTAGGATCTTTTGGCTAAGAAAAGAAGATAAGACGAATCTACGAAGGAAAGGAGGATTCGTTCAATAACGAAGTTCAACTTCGAATTTGCCAAACAGTTTTATTCTTTCCTGAATTTCTTATGTTAATTATTATTGTCATTATGTTTTCTTTTTCAATTATGTTCTAATTTTCTTTTGTTAGGGCTATGAGATCACCAACTCTATTTTAATTTAATTCATTTATTTTTACTTTCAATGAATTAATTCACTAAGAGTTTATTATTCATGGTTGTTATTTCTTTCTCTATACTTAATGCTTTCAATTATCTGGCCAATACTTAATGCTTTCAACTATCAGTTGTCCTAGTCTTTAATTTGTTTGAGTCATTTATTTATTTGAGTTTTTATTTGTATTTTGCTCTTACTATTTTTCTATTTTATTTTAGGCTTTCAAATAATTTTAGAGTTAACCAATTTCGATACTTAATTAAAATTAACACAATTCTTATGAGAACAATACTTTATTTACTACTTTATTATTTGTATGTGATATTGTGCACTTGCAATTGTCACATCACGTGCTCGCTAGCCTATCCTGCTAACGTCAATCGCTCCCCATCATAGAGGCCAGGCACACAGACAATCAACCACCATAAGGTTGACATTTATAGTAGACTTCACTTAATACAAATAATAATAATAATAATAATAATAATAATAATAATAATAATAATAATAATAATAATTCAATCTTATAGAAACTCTAAGTGAAAGGACGAAACAAAGAGAAAAGATCTTGATGTTATACTTAGATGCATGAACTTTTGTAACCAAAACCAAGATCACTTTCACCCCCACATCATGTTGCCAACAATCTCTATTGCGAGAAAGCACCACCTATCCGTGGTAGGATGTCAGCCCCTTCCTTGCCGAGATCGTCGTCCATACTCAACCCCCTCCAGCAAGATCATCGTCTCTACCTCAAAATCTCCACCAATGCCAGTATCACCTCCCTCATCCATTCTTCAAGGGATCTCCCTTCCTTCCTGCAATGATGGTAGCCACCTTTGTTATCTACCACCCGATGATGCAAGCTCTATTAGCGTTTATGCTTTTATAAATAAATATAATATTTTTGAAATATTTTGACTATTAATAAAATTTATTTATTTCATATATCTATGTATTGTCCTTTTATGTTTATATTAGTTAAATATATGATAAGTAAATTAGAAGTCTTAGATTGTTATTCTAAGTCTTTAGATCACGCATGCAATGAGAAGAACATGCAAAAGATATGAATATAAAGATGACAATCTAAAGAATGTGATCTACAATCGGGAGAATAAAGTTTGGCATTTTATTCATGTTAAGATTGTTATGTTGTCTACTTCCTAATGGAAACAACTTGTCTTAGTTGTCGGAGGTAGGACTCCATGGATAGAGACATTTATATAGTTCATAGTGGTGAAATCTATATTGGATTTTACCAAAGTTGAATTGTTTTAATTAATAATTATGTTTGAATAAAAAAAATTTACTTTTGATGAATTATATGTCATCATCTTAATCATGAAATGAATAATAAACATGTATACTTGGCTTGTATCCTTTGATGTACGAAAGGGAGACATCCTGACATTATGTAAAAGTACGCTTACCGGTATGTTGGGGGTATGACTCATGTGTGCATAGATTTGTTATTGAAAAAATGAAGAATTTACCCTTGAGAGTGCATGAGTCTGGACCTTTACCCATTACTCTTGATAAATGCTATTTTGTTAGTTTAATAGGAAAATACGAGCACTCAACCATTAGACTATTTTGTGTTATCTAATAGTTTACTATTTGTATTGATATAAATAGTGAATTTTATGATGGATTGGTAAGAGAACATAAGATAAATATAATTAGGAAGGTAAAATAGAACTTGATCTCAAGTCGATTATGGATATCCTATGGAGATGAAACACTAATATAATGAGTCATGAACAAGAACTTTTCGGAGCTTTGTAAATATATTATATAAATCGAGAGTGCAACTCTAGGCTTTTAGTGGAGTAGCACTAGAATTTATAATCATGTGATGAAATTGTAGATTAACAAGTAATGTCGTGATTATAGGAGCTTGATCAATATATGTCCATTGGCTCCCTATGCTAACTCATATAATTTTCCGTGACGATACAACATAACTTCTACATTAGGTTATTTTACTATTAAAAGGCTTAAAAAGCTGTGAGATCGAGGCTAATTTGTAATTTTCGTGTGAATTAATTGAATAAACTTAAATTTTTTGAAAACAAGTTTTGTTTAATATTAAAAGCAATATGACTATTTTAATCTTGTAACTTCTACATTAGGTTATTTGAATTAAAACTGAGGCTCTTTGTGAGGCAAACTTAGAAAATAAGTTTTCGACAATACCGGTCAACATAAAAAAAATCAACACGGAGATATTCCATGTGTGGACCGATTGACCGGTGGTTTTTAAACTACTGGACCGGTTGACCGATCATAACTGATGAAGTGTCAAAACTGACTTAATGTGATTTGTGTCGCGAGATTGACTTTTAAAAACCTAAATGTTGTGGGAATATTACTTCCTAACTCTATATATATCCCGGTAAGTCTCATTATTTATTAGATTATTTGAGAGACTTTTTTGAGACTATTGGTAGGGTTCCTAAGAGAAAAAACTTATCAATTCTTAAGATTTATTTTTTCTTTAGCTCTCTTGTGGTTGGAATGAGTTCAAGAATACCAATGGGAGATTAAACAATGTGTGCCCACTCATATTTCGATCATAGGAACGAAAATAGCAAAGAAAACCCCTTAAAAAAGAAAATATGCCAATTCTCTTTAAATAAGCTCCTAATAATAAATAAATAGGAGTCTCAATGATGAGACCCTTTAAAAATAATCGATAGAACACCTTATTTTGATTGTTGGATTAAATTTTCAATGGCAAGACCTGCACAAATTCATATTAAAAATTTACAGCATATCGCATAGAACTGCTCCCTCTGCAGATCTAACTATTGAAAATGTAATCCAATAATTAAAACAAGGTGTTCCACTAGTGGTTTTTTTTAGGATGTCTCAATGTAGAGAAAGTCTAAGGGTCCATTTGGAATATATACTTAAATTATAATTCTTGATTGAGACGTTTAAAATTTAAATTTTTTTAAGAGAAAAACATTGTAGCATAATTAATTATTTGAGTTTAAATATATGAAATAAGAGAAGAACCAAAAAAATGAAATAACAAATAGTTTTATTTTTTAATTATTTTTAAACAATTAAATTTACATTATAAATTATCTATTATGTATATTTTTTTAATTTAAATCAAATTTAATGATTAAAAAAAAATTAATCCTGCTGAGCTGATACAATAGCATATTGAAGACAAACTCATGAGACAAATAGATCCTAAAATAATAATAGAAATCATCAAATAGCAAGGTGCGGGTCCCAGCGGAAAGAGGCATTAGTCCACGCCCTCCGTCATCACACGCGCGACGGAGCGCGTGCTTCTCACCGAAACGTAAACACCCCCGTCTGAGCAAAATTGGATGGACATCTCTGCTTCCGTTTTAGGGTTTTCCTGCATCGATTTGATTTTGACTGTAAAGCCTTTGACTTCAATCCATCTTCTTCCCCCAAACGAAACCCTAATTCCGTACAACCCCCAATTCCCTCAGAACCCTCCGATTTTTCTGATTCACGTCTTCAATTAGGGTTTCCTTACTCCTTTGCTTCCAAAACCCTAGCTCCAAAAACCAGTGCTCTGAAATTAGGGCTTTTTGGGTTTTTATGTATGGCTTCGGGGCCAAATCCATTGGCCGGTGACGGCACGAGAGAGAAGCACATGAACCGGAAGAACCAGAAGAAGCCGAGAGAACGAACCGCCATTGACGACCGAAGCTCGTCCAGCGAGAGCATCCCTATATCCGGCCGCTCCGAGACGGCCAACGGCGGCGGACTCCTTGGGTACACAAAACTCGACGGCCGCGTCAGAATCAGCTTGAATTCGTGCTCGAAGATCGATATCAGAGAGCTCAAGAGGAGACTCATGAGCGAGCTCGACGAGGTCAGGTGTTTGATGAAGAAACTCGAAGCTTCTAAGGACGTTTATGGCGGCGGCGGCGGCGGCGGTGGCGGTAGTCTCTCGCAATTCTCGTCGAATTACGTGGAAAACGCTGCAATGAGGGTCAATTCAGAGGCCGGCTCGGTCGGACCGCCGCGGAGCGGACTGAAGTCAAAAGGAGGGAAGAGAAATGTTGAGATGAGATTAGGGCAAGGGAAAGATAAGTATTCCAGTCAATTGTTTAAGAGTTGTTACAATTTGCTTGACAAACTGATGAAACACAAGTTTGGTTGGGTTTTCAATGCTCCTGTTGATGTTAAAGCTCTTGGTCTTCATGATTACTTTACAATTATTAAGGATCCGATGGATTTAGGAACTGTTAAAACTAGACTTCATAAGATGTGGTATAAATCGGCTATGGAGTTTGCTGAAGATGTTAGGCGTACTTTTCGGAATGCGATGGTGTATAACCCTAAAGGACAGGATGTTCATTCAATGGCAGAGCAGTTGTTGAAGATTTTTGAAGAGAAATGGGGAGGTATAGAAGTGGAGTATAATCTCAAAAGAAGGCGCGAAATGGAGGACGGCGAGGAGGGTGGAGAGGAGGCGGATTTGGAATTGGCAAGACCCGCTTCGAGAAAAGCCCGGGATCCTGCTGTTCCGGCAATGAGAACACTTGACAGAGCAGAATCAATGACGAAGCCCGTGGATCCGAAGTTGGCAGCGGTGCCAGAGAGATCTGATCATGGGGGTAGGAGTAATCCGGTTTTGAAGAAACCGAGAGCGAAGGACCCAGATAAACGAGATATGACGTATGAGGAGAAACAGAGGCTGAGCACAAGCCTTCAGAATTTGCCCTCGGAGAAGCTGGATAATGTGGTTCAGATCATTAAGAAGAGAAATCCAGGGCTTTTTCAACAAGAGGATGAGATCGAGGTCGATATCGCTAGTGTTGACCTGGAAACGCTTTGGGAATTGGATAGGTTTGTGACCAATTACAAAAAAAGTTTGAGCAAGAATAAGCGAAAAGCTGAACTTGCTCTCAGAGCAGCTGAGACTGAGAAGAAAGTAAGACTGTCAATCACCATGACTTGCTCAATGTTTCTGAGTTTGTTTCTTTTGCTATCTAGAATTGTGTTCTAATATATGATTGTCTCAATAATGTTGTAGAAAATGGCTTCTTCAGAGACACCTAAACCAAAAGGATCCAAAACAGGTAACAAAAATGACTCCCAAGGAACACTAGTACACTGTTGTTGTCAGATTTGATGGCACTAATTATTGCAGGCCCATTTTTGGTGTTCTTTGGGATTATTACTTGTGCAAAAACGTTTTTAGTACGATTATTACCCTTTTTCAGCCATTCTGAAACGATCATTTTGGATAAGAAAGTTTGGTTTAGAACTCAACTGAAAGTGGTTAACATGTTTTGCAGATTCTGACAATGATGGTTTGTCTGGGAGTGGATCAGACTGAAGAAGAGACTTGAATGGGAAGCGTTGACATAGGAAGCATGTGTTAGTTGATTTGATAATGATTAGATCGATGTCATTGGTAAAAATTTTAGTCAGTTTGTAAAAGCGTTGATTTTTATTTTCGGAGCCAGCTTTTTGTTCTTCAAATTGTGCATTATTAACATAAAACTCAATTAGCTGGTTTTGTAAAGAAATGTGTCTCGTATGGTGTGTACATTTTTCCATGCTTATATGAAAACCCCAACTACTCAATTTTGCATATTAATTTCGTTCATTTCACCAATTTGAGTTTAAAATTTAAGTTTTATTACAACAAAAAAACTCTCAAAAACAGTTACAATTAACTTTTTTATTATAGTAAAAAATTCACATAAAATCACATCTCAATTCGAATTAAAAATTCAAATCAACAGACTAAACAGGTCTAAATTAAGATAAGTCTTAAGATATATTAGTTCAACGGTGCACTGAATTTAATGAAAATATGTTAAAACTGCATATTGATGTTATACTTAACATTCATCTTTATTCATAAAATTGAATTTCACGATGAACCATACATGTATCTAATCTAAAAACATCCAGTAGACAAGTGCTATTTTTTCGTACAAAAAGAAAAAACAAAATATTAAAGCTTATGTTCAAGTGGATTCCACTGTTTTTTCAAGTTTCAATTTATTTACACCATTGAGTGTAAGAATTTAAATTTTACCACTCATTCTGAAGTAATATCTTTTTACTCGGATAAGTATTTAGATAAAAAAGCTATTAATTAACAATGAAGATAGAAATCTTCTCCTTAAAAAAACCAAAAAAAAAAAAAAAAAACATAGTAACAAAATCCGGGGAGCATCAGGGAGAACCAAAGACAAAGTAATTCGTTGGCCAAAAAAAAAAAAAAAAAAAAGATTTTTTTAAGAGGCTTCGACTATGGTCCAAAAGATTCTAATACTAGAAAGACCACCTCCAAAATCCAACCGCAAATGCAAAAGCAAACACTTAAGTAAACCAAGAGAAAATCAAGATCTAAATTACCAACTCCTCAAAAACCACGCAGTAAAATCCTATTTTATTGGGAGCATGCATTTTCAAGCAGCAAAAAAATTGCCAATTATCCAGAAATATTAGCATCCAAGTTCTCAAGTCCCTCCCAGAAACATAACACTGGGAATTATTAACGGAATTTGCAGTTTATGATGTATGGCCTACTCTAAGAAACAGCAAAAAAAGCCGGTGCTGGTAGCAGCAATAATACAACAATTGCTTAAAACTGCAAAAATTTGGATTGGTTTCATCTAGTTCGCATTGGCAAACTTTATACCCTTCTCAATCGAAGCTTTGAGCTCGGGCTTCAACTTCTCCAATCCTTCCTTTTCGTAATCTGAGAGAGAACCCAGCCCCAAAACCTCCTCTACACCATTCTTTCCGAGACGAACCTGATACACCAAAAGTCTCTTGTTAGTTGTATAATAAAACTGGCAAAGGTGAACAGTTTATAATCAACTGGCCTCTAAAGGAATGTAGCAACAACGCCATGCTTTGAACATGCAAGTGTAAATGTGTGTAACATGAAAGTATGAAAATGAGAAAATACGATGAAAACCATCATATACTAGTTCGTCAACTAGTGTATATTCAAGCCATTATCTATTCAAGATTCATCATTAGCTTTAACACACGATATATCTTTTCATAAAAATGGCTTTACTACTTTTCTTTCTTATACCCCTAAAAAGTAGAAACAATGCGAAATAGGAGCAAACGGCAAGCTAATTGATGGCATTTGGAGAGCTGATGTACTATCAAGAAATATTAACAAGGTATAAAATACAGAATAGCATGAATGCTCAAAAGTACTGTAAAGCAACTTTTTTTTTTCGACGGCACAAATTGGAGAATGCTATTGAATTAATCAAACACAACAAAATTTTTTACCTTAGAAGCAAAGAATGGAAGTTCAGTGACATTTGATTGCACAAAAGAACATTCCACAACATCAGGAACACCATTAAGTCCCTTCAGACATGCATCGGCAAAAAGAGCTCCTGCATAGCTGCAAAGTTGAGACAACATAACTTAGCCCAGTATATAAAATACCAAATCAAAGATATGGTGAGTCCCATAGCGAAAGAGGCAATACAAGAAAATATGCCAATTCTCTTTAAATAAGCTCCCAAAGGAGAACGTATCCAAAAACAAATTAGTGAGAACCAAACACTATCTACTCACATTAACATTAAAATTTGACAAATCTGCATCCTAAAAACTCAACCTGAAACGTAAAGGGAGCTACAAATTCAACACTTACGCCATGGACAGTGTTGCTGATCCCTTTCCAGCCTTAGCCTCCACAACTTCCGTTCCTCCATCTTGTGTTCTCTTTGTAAGAGCCGTGATGTCTTCAGCTGACAAATTAGCTTGCGGTGTGGCCTATAGGTAGTCAAACAAACTGTACAATATTAGACAAGTGCAACACCAATCTAAACAGTTGATCCAGGCAATCTACTGTCCATAGATAATAAAATTCTCACATAGAATTATAAGCTAGAAGAGAACGGACATACTTGAGAAAACAGTGGAAGGATAGTTATGCCAGCATGGCCACCAACAACAGGCACGATAACCTCTGCAACCCATACACAAATCTTGAGTTTGTTGGAACAGGTTATTTTTAGCAAAAATATTAAATTATTAAGAAATGACACCTCCACAGAATTAGGTACTTTTATTTGAATCACATCTAAACTAGTTATGATACTCCAACTATCCAAAAAGAACATCAATGTTAAGCCATAGGCAAAAATAAAACAGTAAAGAACTAGTTGGAACTTGGACTATACCAGCAACCGGGACCTTGGCTTTCCCAGCGTAGAAAGTCTTGGCCCGAACCACATCAAGAGTAGTAACACCGAACAACCTCTTCTCGTCATATGTCCCCGCTTTCTTGAAAACCTCAGAGGCAATTGGCACCGTTGAGTTGACAGGGTTGCTGATCATATTCACAAGAGCCTACACAGAGCGATTTTGTCAAAAACAAATTCTACAAAACAAAGCGAAAAAAGAAAAGAAAGTTCATGTGTTTAAACCCATGATTTTGAAGTTTTCCTGCACAAAAATTTAAATTTCAAATGCCAAAATCAAGAATCACGGTTTAAACACATGAACCAAACGGGACCTGAAATGATTGGGATCAAACACCCACATGTGGGCAGTACTTGGCGATCGCAGTGCAGAGAGACTTGACGATGCCGGCATTGATGTTGAAGAGATCATCACGGGTCATGCCCGGCTTTCTAGGCACTCCAGCGGGAATGATCACCACATCGGCTCCCTCCAAAGCCTCCCGAATATTCTCCTCACCCGCATATCCTTTAACCTAAAAATCACACAAACATAACCTAAAAATCAACTTGTTTTTCAATCAATCTAAAAATTATTTGAAGCCAAAATATTGTATTCCGAAGAATATCAAACTTCGTACATAACGTCATTAACCCTAAAATTTCAAAATGTCATCTCAAGATCTAAGCCAAAACTCAAGACTTTTCGCTCAAACTCGACAGCAAAACCAAACAGATAAATAGAACCCGGAGATTTCAGAGCTGGATCAAACCAAAACCCAAACAAAACCAGAAAGAAAAGGGATAAAAGAAAAATCAGGCATGAAAACACATGTGCAAAAGAGAAATGCGACAAGCCCTAGGAAGGAGAGAGAGAGAGAGAGAGAGAGAGAGGAGACCTCAGATCTGGTGTTGATGTGGCTGACATCGGCGGCGACGCCGGGGGTGGCGGCGATATCGTAGAGGGAGAGGTGGGAGACGAGGGGGTTGAGCTTCATCAGGAGGGCGAGGGGCTGTCCGATGCCTCCAGCGGCGCCGAGAACAGCAACTTTCCGTTCCGGCCCGGAGTGAACGGAGTAGCCACGACGCTGGATTTGTGCTCCGGCTGCCGATGAGCTTCTGGCTATGGCCGACTTGACAGATCTAAGCATGGAAGACCTCATTTTCGGAATTTTCGAAGAGAGAGAGAGAGAGGGTTTGGGTTTGGGTTTGGGTTTTGGGTTTGAGAGTCTCGAAGGGAGTGGTTTCGTCACTTGGCACCCGTCTCTATATTTATGCTTGTTCAGTTGTTTTTTTTTTTTTTTTTTTTGCATAAAAATAAAAATAAAATAATTATGTTTTATTATTTTCAGATATTTTTACTGATTTATTGTTTGGTTTAATTTTGAGTGAGTTTCCCTGTTTTATCAATAATATTAGTTTTTAATTATTAAATTAGATAAAATTTAATACAAATTTAGATAAGGTCTCAGGCCAGATACTTAAAAAGTGTCTGCCTGGAACGATTATTGTATGTTTTTATATAAATTGTGTATATTTACATATAAATTATGTATATTTATATGTAATTCGTATATATTTAACATGAAATACAACAAATTAATTAATATATATATTTTCATGTTACGTGTTCACTAATTACTATAAAAAATACATGTTTTAAATATTAATATACATTTTTGTTTCTTATAACATAACATACACAACTTTAAATCTAAATATACACAATTTATATATAAATATACACGATTTATGTAAAAATATACAGCTGTCGTTCTAGTCAGGCACTTTTCAAATGCCTGACCAAGACAATTTTTATAAATTTAATGGTTAAAAAATAAAAATTATTGATAATTTATTTATAAATGATTTCTAGAGAAAGTCTCTAATTTCGATTGTGTAAAAATTTCTAAGAAAAAGTTATCTCTCTGACATTTTGGTAGACTCTTTCTCAATTACATGAACATTTTTTAACTGTATTTTTTTTTTTGTAGTTTTTTCATAGTTTCTTTTTCAAAAAAAATAATTGAATATGCATAATTTTTATCTCATACGTTATTTAGGCTCCGTTCACTTCACCAATTTAAATTTAAAATTTAAATTTTATTATAATAAAAAAATTTTAAAAATAATTATATCTAATTTTTTTATAGTAAATAATACTCACATAAAATTACATTTTAATTCAAATTATAAACTCAAATTGAACGGATCCTATGCAAATATGATGAATAAAAAACATACTTTATGCAAAATATCCGCTTCGCTAGTTAAAGCTGAAAGGTCTCAAAAAGAAATGAAGTTGTTTTCGGTGGGTCTCTACTTCTAATAGCTACTAGAAACAATTAATCGTTTTCTAAGTATATCAGCATGATGCTTATTTTAATCTGGCATGGTATTGTCTGTTTTCCTTTGAATTGTGAATGGGCATTCCTCATTACTCACTTTATTTGTATATATATGTTTATATATCCACAGTCCATAATTATTATCTATTTGTTTATATTTTTTATAAGTATATATTATAGTATGTGTGTGTAAAAAACAGGAACCATTATTTTAAGTACATGGATCCATTTCTTTTTTTTTTTTTTCTTTGTTACTTTTCTTAAAGGCCAAAATGCATTTATTCTCCTATTTACTTTTCACCATTGACTTGTCAATTATTCTTTTTGATGAAAAAAAAATTGACAAGTCAATAGTGATTACTTAAAAATTTTAAATGTTCGTTTGTGTTTGCGTTTAAATTTATGTTTTTAATTCGTCTAAAGTATTTTTTTTTATAAAAAATTTAAATTTTAAATGTTAAAATTAAAAATCACTAATTTAAATTCATAAACTAAATGAGCCTTTAAAAAAAAAAAAAAAAAAAATACTTTTTAAAATAAAAATACAGTTAATAAGGATTGATTAGAAAATGTCATTTCTTTAACTAAATGTGTAAATGAGGAATACAAAAAATTAAAAAACTTTTTGTGGTCACAACCCAACCAAGTATGTAATTGTAGAGTTATTGAGTGGAAAGAGTTGAGCAAAAAAGATGATTCTTTCACCAATTATTCCCCTTCTTGTTCAAACAAAACCATTCCTTATCATCTTTTAGGCCTCTCAAAAATGATTGTGAAAGAACTCATTCCCTTGTAACTATCAAAAGCATATCCACTTAATTCCAAAAGCGGATTGCTAAACCATAATGATTTTTTCAGGAATCTTTTTTTCTCTCTCCAAACACACCATAGCCTCACAAACCATGTCGATAACTTCAATAGGTGCAACGCAACAAGAACCATGACGTTTCATTTTAATAAAGAAACAGAGAAGAAAAAAAAAAATACATAACACAGATTGCACCAACTTGACTTACAATGCTAAACAGGTTGGGGCAAATCTGCAAGTGTGCAAAGGTTATTTATTTAGGAACCGTTTAATTCGTTGATTCGAGTTGAGATGTATATTTATGTGAGAATTTTTTACTATAACAAAAAAATTTTATATGACTGTTTGTATGAGTTTTTTACTGTAATAAAACTCAAATTTTAAACTCATATCAGCGAAATGAACGGAGTCTTTTCCCTAAACTCTAGTCATCATCTAAACCAAAATTAATTAAAAAACAAAATTACCTTCAAAAGTAGTTAAATTGATATTTTGTACCTTCAAAGTTAGCTTGATGGTAGCCATATTAACCATCATTAAAATTGACATTTTGTACGCTTCTAAAAATTTCGATGATGAGTTCCATTAGCCTTCTACACATGCAGTTCGGACTTTGAGTTTGAACTTCGGCACAATCTTTTCAAGCGGGAAAAGGATGAAAACAAAACTCAGGAACAGAGTAAAGTCGATTGTTCTAGGCTACCGACTTGCAGAACAAGTCGAAAAATCAAACTGTCAATCCTACTATTTTACACTACTATGAGTTGTAGAAAATTTAACTCGAATTTGATAGACGCAACACTGCCCTCCAATAGGTTTCAGTAAAATAACAGCCACTGCTTGATTTTATGCCCAATACTTAAGGAGTCAAAAAATAAAGCCACTGCCACGACCACTAACCTTCCAACATAACTCAGATGTTGCTCTATAATAGTTTCCAATTTTTAGGCCGAAATTATACCCAAATTGTAGGGAATGATTATACTTTGCTCATCGTTTCGCATTGTGTCTTCCTTATCCACTCCAAAATCTCCGAACAATCTTCACGTCTAACAAAATGCCTGCAAATGTAAACAGAATTTTAACGTACCAGCAATGTTAAAAGAACCAAGGAATAAATTCCCCCTATCCCAAAACCGTACCTGTTTCTAGTTCGATAGGCCTTTAGTAAAGAGGCTTCCCGATGATTTGTGTCTTTCCTCATTTTTAGCCATTCCGGTACTACCAAAGTTTCACTTTTGTCAAGGTATGCATTATAAATAAAGTTAAGAACCTTATCCTGCAAAAAGATGGCCATAAGAATTTTGAACAAGCTGAATAAAGACATAAACAAATAAAGATTCATAGTTATAAAATTAGTTATAACTACTTTTGCACGCTTTAGAGATGATAGAGCTTTGAAAACGCTCGGTTTACTGTCTAATTTACAAAGTTTCTCAGTTCACCAGTGTGATTATTACAACAAAAGGGTGCGTATGGAAAACGATCATAATGCCCTGCAATTCCAGCATGCTCACTATGCTTATTAAATATTTTGAGGGCCAGTTTATTCACCAAATAAAAAAAAAAAAAAAAAAAATATAAAAAAGATAGATTAGTTCAGTAGTGTTGCATAGCCTGCCTGAACCAAAAGTGTGGTAAGAAAGGGACTGGTATCTTACGTTTGCTAAACATATCGACCAGTATCTAAATTGGAATCATTTGCATCAGCAATTAACTATTAAGTAAAAGTATAACTATAAATAACAAATTTTAGAGGAAAGTCAAAATAATAAAGCGGAAATAAATTAGCATGTTTTAACAGTATCACTGAGAAGATGCAGAGAAATCAGTAAATTTACAAGTCGGAAACAAAATTTTAAGGGCATACCAAGGGTTTAGAAGCATCAAGCCAGTGATATATTTTCTCATTACGAAACCAAGTCAACTGCCGTTTTGCAAAATTTCTGCACAAATCATAACTTGTAAGTTGTAAACATTGAACAAAAGCAGGAGTATTAACTAATATGCAGCACAAATTTTTATCCTTCACCATCTACGCTGATTTATGTGATACAAAGATTTGTTCATAAAGATAATCCAATCACCACTAATTTTCTGGGAAGACCAAAACAAAAACTCTACGTCATGATACAACTCTCAATGAAGCCTTGTAAAGCAAGAAGATTGTGGGCTATCCTCATTTTGTTGCCAGATGCTTTTACTAGTCTCCGTTTAATCCATTCACCAAAACTAAAATTGCATATTCAATATCAATACACTTTTGATTAGCTAATTCATGCTTCTCAAAGAAATATTCTTCCAATTTGTATATCTTAAGAAACTAAGGCCTCTTTTCACAACAAGTCACAACTCAAGTTCTATTGCTGCAGTATTTTCTCTCATAAAAATTCAAATTTAACTTTTTTACTATAGTGTTTTTCTTTCACATACACAACTCAAGTTAACATGAGTTGTGAAACAAACATACCCTAAGCAAACAATATCCATGCTCAAAATGGTATTCAAGTGTGCAACATGAATTGTATGGACAACTCTGACAAGAGATGTAATACCTAGATGCTTTCTGAAATTCAGATAAAAAAGAATAAAACTCTCCAGGAGAACTCTCACCACCTTGTTCCCTACACATCAGTAAATACTCCATGGCCTGAAAGTGGTAAATCACATGAACCAAATGAATCTTACCATTATACCTACATCATAGAGAAAATTATACTAGCATATTGAAAATACAAGTAAAATATCAAGTTGTTCTAGCCTTATAAGGAATAATTGGGATGAAATACATCAAACAAAGGCATACTTGTCTATAACCAATTGCTCGGGTAGCTGAATTCGAATTTGGAAGAAGGCCTATATCAAGAAGCCATCTAGCCTCATTCAAAATGCCATCATCTCCTGCAGTGAAAATAGACCAAAAAGAATAAATATATTTTAATTTCTAAATAGTCAAATAATAAAGCAGCAGTCTAAAACTCAATGCGTAACATATATCAAAGACAAAGAGTGAAGTTATATATTTCCTTAAAATGATCTCCGTAGTAAATTATCATACAATTATAATCTTCCCATCAAATTCTTAAAGAAACTTTCCAATGAATAAACAACAAATGTAACAGGAAATTCAAATAACCATATGGTAACCAAAATATAGAAAGGAACACATTCATATCTCTTTGAATAAGCATTAATTTAATAGTAAAATATGAAAGAACATAAATGGACCCTCTAGTAAAATTTAGCCGACTTCGCAAGGTGCTCAACATACATGAGAAGAAAATTGTGTTGCAAGGGAAAATCTAGCTTAACTTTTAAGGAATAGAAAGTCATCTATATTCCTAAGGCACTACTAACTTATTGTCAAATCCATGAGCGAAAGCTTGAAGCATGATGTCCATACTGTCGGGAGAAACAGATCCCACCACTTTTAGCAGCCTTCAGTTTTTTTATTACATATCAGTTTAGATAATCAGCTAATCTAAAACAGAGCAAACAGAAAAGTACTCATTGAGGATGTATAAAAATACGATTACCTAACAGCATGTCCTCACAACGATAATCAATTGATTTATAGAGTTCGAGCCTCTGGCTAGAAAGGAAAAAACAATAGAAGTCATATTCCAATTCCTTTGACTTTACATCCCCAACTACATCAACAGAAGAGTTGATGTCATGGGAGTCATTTGTTTCTGTAGAATCATGTTGTTTCCTGAAAGAATCGTAGGGTACTTGAAATGCAGATGGAGGTGCTCCACTAGACTGTCCTTCCACAGATAATGAACAAAATCAAACACAAACACGAAATTATATTCATAAATCTTATAGAAATCATACACACACCCCTAAAAAAAATAAAATAAATAAAAATAAAAATAAAAAGTAGGTAATAGAATTTGGTATGAGTAAATGCTTGATAAAATCATGGTAAACCCAACTCAACCGCAAGTTAAATGATTTTGCATCATGGGAAGAAAGAAGAGATACAAGAGAGATAGTGGAAGGCACAAGATAAATAAAGATCCATGAATATTTGCAAATAACTGAAAACCTTAATGATCTCAAGGCTGCGCCGAAGCCGGTACCAATCATTGGCAGCCAATAACTGGGCCTTGGGGTCACCAGCTTTGACAACCAACTGAACTGCCGCATCCCAGTCTTCATTTTTCTGTAAATCAGCTAGCTCCGAGTACACTTCGGCAGCCACCTCATAAGAGGCTTTGGGGACATCAGGTTTTCCATATATGAACCTTACAACAAGAAACAAAACAGTATCGAATCAGCCAAGGAAAAGCCTGATGATCTTGTTGTTTTAAAGGAAAACAATTTCATTCTTTGTAATAGTTTTATAAGCTACGATGTAGTGAATTCAATTGACGACCTGGAAATACACCAACATAAAATTAAACAGCAGCTGCACCACATTAAAATGGTGGATTCAAAATTTCCATTACTATTTTTCATATAACATTTAAGTCTTCATGGGCTTGTTTGTTTCCGTTTTTGAAAACGTTTTTCACAATTTCCGAGAATAAAAAATTGAAACCGGCAGAAAGAAAGCATTTGGTGCAACACTTTACCAAAATTGAAAACAAAAACGTTTTTGTATTTTTCCTAAAAACTATCACATTTCTAAAAATGAATTAAACTCGTTTTCATTTTCTCGTTTCCGTTTCCATTTTCTCCATGCTTCTTCGACCAATTCAAGTTCTCCAAATTCTCCATCGGAATATCAAAATTCCTCATCAAAGATATTCGATACTCCGCGTTCCACAATGTATACCTAATTCCAAAACCAATCCAATCAAATTAGTATCAATCCACACACTCTTAAAATTATGATGTGAAACTTCATTCCCTTATCAAATTGAAGGTAGAAATCTAATTCGGGAGCTGAAATTGTTACCCGGTGATGATGAAAGACACTAGAAGGCAATCGAGAGGGCCTTTAGAAACGTTAACTGTCATGGCGAACTGATCGGACAGGAGCAAACCTAGCATGGTTGAGATAGTCTACTTCATTGAGTCCTTGGCGATTACCAAGAAGCCGCAGTCAAAGCTGGACCTCCTCATAGAAACGAACTCGTCAGAGACCCGGCCGCCATCCACGTTGGAGACCCCGCTGCCGTCCACGCCGGAGATAAGGAAAAAAACTTAGCCTTCGCGAAACGATGCCGTTGCAAGGACGGAAACACAGTTCTCGTTAGGCGATGCGGTGGTGGAGGTGGTTGGGGAGGTTAGCGAGGCCTGAGTGATAGGTCCATGAAGCGAGAGAGAACAAAAGCTCGAGCTGTGGCCGCCATGAAAGAAGATGAAGAAGATGAAATAGAGCTCAGCACAAGAGCTCTCTCTCTCTCTCTCTCTCTCTTTCTCTCTCTCTTGCCTCGCTTTCTCTCTTATTTGTGTGTTTGAGATTGTCCACTTTGGGACGGCTTGATCGCACGGATTCAGCAAATAAAATTACCAAACGCAATTTCAATTTTTTAAAACTGAAATCAATCTCTGAATAAAACTACCAAACGCATTTTCATAAATAATTCTAAAATGAAAATGAAAACGTTTTCATTTCCATTTTCATATAGAAAACAAAATCATTTTGAAATGAGTTCCAAACGCACCCCATGTTTCTAAAATTTTAATTCAAGATCATGTCTTTTTCTTATAGCAAAATCCTTTACAAAGTTTACTAATGTAGCTGATTAAAAATCAAACATCCAGAAACACCACTAACACTCAGATATGAAGGGTTTTTTTTTCCCCCTTTTGTTGTTAAAACACAGGGATATGCAGATATGACGATTTGTAATTCATATTCAGCTTCGGCAAGCAAAAGACACACAAATTCCATTACAAGGTAACGAAACAGCTGACGACATAAAAAGAAAATTTTATGTTTTGATTTTCTCAGAAAAATAAAAGTACAAATGAATGGTTAAAATTTAATTGATATTTAGACAAAACTCAAAAGGGCTTACAGAAAAACGTACCATCTCAAGTACAGACCAGTCCCACCAGTAACAATGGGAACACGGCCACTATCAAGAATAGATCTTGTAGCTTGCCTCGCATCCTCAAAAAATTGCCCAACCGAATACTCTGGAGAAGAAAATATACATTTTGAACTGGAAAAACGGAAACAACCAAACACCTAGCAGTTCAAAGTCCACGACTTCAATACTATCAAGACCCATTAATTCATTACGGCGACCAACTCCTACAAAAATGTGAACGAATGATTCACGCAACATGCCTATCTTAAATCAGTAGGTTCTACAACAGACCTTCAGACGGGTGAAGTATGTCGATGAGATGATGGGGCACCACCTGCAACGAAAAAGATCAAAATGTTTGATAATCACAGCACTTACATCTAAGAATAAATGCAAAGCAATATAAAGGTCAATCCCAATTGTGTAGAAGCAAAACGTATTATAAAATCTCAATTAAACAAGAACCTTTCTATCACTTGGGGAGGGCTTGGCGGATCCAACATCAAGACCCCGATACACCTGTGACCAAAAACAAAACAAAAAGAAAAAAAAAAAAAAATTTCATGTTCTTTCACTTGGCCAATATGTAACATTTTCCTTTTGAGAATACTAGTCCTGCTCTTATAAATTTAATAAGATGACTTAAAATGGGGAAATCGAAACAAAACAAAAATAAAAAATAAAAATAATAATAATAATAACATGTTCTTCACTTTGCCAATATGTAGCATTTTCCTTTTGAGAATACTATTCATGTTCTTGTAAAATCAATAATATGACTTGAAAATGGGGGGAAAAAGAAAAGAAGTTCTATAAATGAATTGAACATAATTTGTCAACCCCAGATATTATTTTTCATGCCCGTTCAACAATTTGTGTTTCTTTTTTTTTTTTCCTGGTTGATTCACTTAACTCTTGTAATATAGTTGTCATGTTAAACTAAACAAAGAAAATAATTGAACTTTAACCGTTAACTAACTCAACGAATGGGAAATTTAAACTTTAACAAGTTAAACATTAAGTTTTTTTTTGCACTTAAACTCAAAAAAATTTAAACTCTAAGTTACAATTTTATTTAAGTTCATATTATTTTATAAAATTTAAATTTGAACTTGAGTTTAAATTTGAGTTTAGGACTAAAATCTAAGTTCAAATTCTCCCTTCAACTCAAATTTCTAAACTCAAACTCAAATTAATAAACAATATTTTTTTATTCTTAAAAACGTCTTAATTTTTTCATTTTAATTCTGATTATGATATTTTTTTATACATCCACAATAAAAAAATAAATAAAAGTCTATCCATATATTTATTAAAATTTTCAATCACTATTAAATTTTTATTAAAATATTATTTAAATATAAATTTAAATTTTGACTTACTAAACACAAACTTTAAAAAGATTTTTATTTTAAATTATAACTCAAACGGACACGAGGAATAAATCACACCATCCGGTATTAAGACCTTTTTCTTTCTTTTTTTTTTTTTTGTCTTTGTTGCTTTCCTACACTTAATTCTCCAAAACAAAAAAAAACTTTCTAAGAATACGCTCTATCACTACAAGTTTCACTCTTAATTTCTCGCAAACCAAACAGGAAAATAAAATGCAGCAAAACCTGGACGGAGTCGGCGCTGATGATTTCGCCATTGAGGAGCTTGGCGAGCTCCAAAGCGAGTCTAGTCTTGCCGGCGCCGGTGGGCCCAGATATAACAACCACCTTCTCCTTCTCCTTCTCCTTCTTCCTTGTAGGGTCCGCAGCAGAGCAATGGGTAGCGAAAAGCCGCCGGCTCCGCCCGAGCTTTACCGACGACAAGCTGCACGTACGGACACCACCGCACGCTGCGCTGCCGATTATCATTTGTAGAGAGAGAGAGAGAGGAGAGAGAGAGAGAGAGAGAGAGAGTTTTGAATTGGAATGGAAATGTGATTTTGTATTTTTTCTACTTTTGTTTTGGTTTTTCGGCTCAAACTGCAAAGTGGATGTAGCTGAGCTGAGGCCTTTGAGTTGGGAAATAAAGTATTAGATTTTTAGAGGACAGGTATTTATTTCTGATATTTCTACATATTTTACATTTTTTGTTCGAGCTTTTTTTTTTTGGTGTAATAGAATTATTTGATGTTTTTCTTTACAATGTATCCTAAAATTGTATATTGTGACCGACCGGTAGTGAAAATATTTTTATTGTTAAATTAATTTTTTAATAATTAAATTTATAATTAAAAATAATTTTTTAAGATGTATTATAAATTTTTAATATGAATCTGTTAAAATTTAATCGTTAAAAATTTAATATAATGGCTAAAAATACTTATTTTATTGGTGGGTTGTAAATTGAAATTTACCGTGAAGTTTTTCGTTATTTAATAGGATAAAAAAATTGAGACTTTTTTTTCTTAAGGTAAAAATATATCTATTTAACGGTAGGGTTTTGTTTTGAATAGTTAAAAATCTATTTGGTTAGTTTCCATCTTTTTTCATTTGACATATTTCAATCAAATTTAACTTTTATATACATGTATTAAAATAGGATATATCTTATCGTAAAAAAAAACTTATATATACATAATATTTAGGTTTGGTGGTGTCTTCATATTCTCAATTCATAATCTGTGGCCATTTAACAATCTATTAGAATCACATATGAAATGACAAGAATTACATAATATATTATTTGGAGGAGATAATTTGAAGTAGTAGATTTATATGAAGTTTTTCATGATTCTGACTTTAAGGGTGTGTTTGGTTGGGTGAAAATTAATGAAATAAAATAGAATAAAATTTTAATTTGATATTTGGTTGAATATATAAGAAATGAATGATTATTCAAAAGGAATGGTCATTCACCCATTTTAAGTGAATCATTATTTTTTCTTCATATATGGGAGGAATGATCATTCTAAGTTTTTTTTTTCATAATTACCCTCAAATATTATAATATAATTAAAATATATTATATAATAGTTATATCTTATAATATAATATTATCTAATATATAATAAAAAATATTATAATATAATATAATATAATAAATAAATTAATTTATAATATAGTTATAAATTATAATATATTTATTTAATATTCTATAATATAATATAATATATTGTAATGTAATTATATCTTATAATATAATACATAATAATATTACAATATAATATATATAATATGATATAATATAATATAGTTGTAATATTTTAACAAATAATACCATAATTATACTAATAATTCTAATATTATTATTTTATTATATAATATAATTATTTTTATTATATTAATAATATAATAATAATTAATATAATTAAATATTAATATAATCTCATAATTCTAATATTATTATTTATTATAGTGCATTACACATGACTACATGATGTATTGATTATAATATATTTATTGTATATAATATAATAATTATATATTATATTATAATTTTATATATATATTATATTATATTATATATATAGTATAAACGCTAAAATATAAAGTTGTAATTTAGATAATTATATTATAATTGAATTATTATTGTTTATTGTATTTGTAATTATTAATTGAATTTTATTGTTTTATAATAATCTATAATTTATTTTATTAATAATTTTTAATAATTTTATAATATTATATATTATATATTATTATAATAATAATTTTATTATATTACATTACATTTTATATATTATAATATTATAATTATATTAACAATTTTAATAATATTGTTATATTATATATCCTAATTATATAATTTATTATATAATAATAATTTTATTATATTATATTACATTTTATATATTATACTGATAGATAAAATATTAGTGTTATATATAACATAAGGGTAAGTTTGTCAACATGAAAATAATCATGTTCCATTCTAGAGAATTTTTAAAATTGCAACCAAACAAATGAATCAACTTTTTTTTTTTTCATTACATTCCCATTATCATTCTAATTCTCATTTCATTCTCATTATTATTTCCCATTATAACCAAACGCACCCTAAGTGTTTGATTTCATGTGAACCTAGGTCGGCTTCATCCACATCATGCCTGATTTATATTTCTCTCTCAATCCACATGGTCGGGTCGGGTCGGACAACCCAATTTACATGTTATTTTTTTTAGCTAATTTAATTAAGAAAAACCAAATTGGCTTTGTTAGGTTTAGATTTATGAGTGGAATCATTTTTTACTTGAGAGTTATTAACACCCATGCTCCTGAATTTTGGGGTCATCCACACTTTGTCTATTGATTTATTCTAAATTTTAAATTTATCTTACTTTCTCCTCTCCATTTCATTTTTTGACAAAACTAAACGGAAAATTTGTGCACTCACATGGGGGTTCTAAATGGTAAAATCAGAATTTAGTTATTCACATTTATATCTCTAAATTTTAAGGTCATTTTAGTTTGGATTCAAACCAGTTATTCTTGATAAATTTAAATTTTTTTAAGAGAAAAACACCGCAACAGAATCAAAATCATGAGTTTAAACCCATAAAACAAGCAACCCCTTAAAATCATAATCACTTTGTCCGATGAATTCTGGGGTTACCACCATTTTGCTGCCTGAACTTTGAGGCATAGTGAGATAATCCCAAATTTCAGAGGGTGTGATACCACCACGAACCCAATGTTACATAGGATCCTAAAGTGGGTGCATTTTGAAAGGAGAAAAAAGAAATGCATCTTTAGTGTTGCACCAATTCATTGGTGGTAATCGGTTTGGTTTGATAAATTAGTTCTATGGATACATCATATTATATGCCAAGTGACATGACCTAAGACTTATTATATATATATATATATATATATTATTTTATCATATTATATGCCAAGTGACATGACCTAAGACGGTATATATATATATATATATATATATATATATATCATATTATTAAGACGGTATATATATATATGATGAATAACTAAAACGACCAGAATGTGTACATTTCTTTTTTTTTAAATGTGTACATATTATATATTTTACCAAAAAAAAATGTACATCTTTTAAGAAGAAATATACACGTTATAAAGAAAAAATATACATATTTTATAGAAAAATATAAAACAAAAAGACTCTACCTATATATATTGTTTATCATATTATATGCCAAGTGACATGGCCTAAGAATATATATATATATATATATATATATATATATGAATTACTACAGAATAACTAATACCAGGTGTCATATATAGCAATAAATTTTTCATTAAAAAAAAAAAAAAAGAAAAGCATGTTTGATAATAAGCAATAAAGGGCGTAGAGAATTAAATTTAAGCTCTAGCTATTTAACCTTATTTTTAGTAGGGAAAGAAAACAAATATGATGAAGAAAAGTCTCCCCTTAATTTCACTCTTTAACAAATTACCAGGATCAACATCATAAAAGAGTACACAAAAAGAGTTCAACGCAAGACAAAACAACCTAAAACTCGATCCTCCTACCAACTGGTTGTTGCATGGTTTTACTCAAACGCATACGTAGAACTCAAGCAAAGACCCTTCAAAGCACCATTACTTTCCCACCAGAAAATGTGTTCTAACTGTCAAACAAAGACACAGCGACATCAGCATCAATTTCAAGATGAAGAGCCCGCCGGCCGCCTCTCTTGACCGGCGAATCCAATATCTCTTCCCTCTCGCGCTGTCGTCGATTCTTGTCTTGGGAACCGCGAGGCTGGTCCTCGACAACTTGAAGAGCAACGACAGCTATGTCTTCAAGCAATACGGCAGGCGCGAGAAGGACAGGCCGGGAGTTGTTGTCGTTTCTCCTGGGGATCGCATTGATGAAAGTTGCGATGTTTTTGAAGGGAAATGGGTTTGGGATAACGTGTCGTATCCTCTTTATACAGAAGAGAGTTGCCCTTATTTGGTCAAACAGGTTACTTGCCAAAGAAATGGGAGACTTGATTCCTTCTATAAGAATTGGAGGTGGCAGCCTAATGGATGTGATCTTCCAAGGTAACTCAATGAGTTTATTAATTTAGTCTTGGAATTATATGTTAATAAATAATTATAGTTCGTTTGGTTCGTGTATTTAGAATTATAATTTAAAACTATTATTATTTTACGTGTATTTTTTATAAAAAAAAATATTATAGAGAATCATAAATTATAATTCAAAAACAGAAATAAATATAAAAAATAAACGAACTCTTAGTGCTTTAATAAGCTAGAAGGCACCATTAATCACTACTATAATCTCCTAAGATGTGGCGCCGACTTTCACGTCACTTCTGTGCCAATTTCGTCGCTAAATGCGTTTTTGAGCAGAGCTAGGAGGCATCATAAGCCTGCACTTTACTTTTATATGGAGTTAGGGTCGTGTAATTATTTTGTGTAAATGTGTCGACAATAAAAAAAAAATAATAATAAAAATTCAACTTGTTAGCGTGATTCTTGATTTTTATATGTAGTAAAAAAAATTTAATTAAAAACTTAAGAAAGTTTTTGAATTTTTTAGTTAACTGGATATCTTTTATGATTAATCGAACGTATATATAAATTTTATAATTATTTAGAGTTCTAAAATAATTAGATAAATTACATACAAGAAAAAAATATTCACTATTTACAACAAATCCAATAAATTTTGGTTCAAACCAAATCTATCAGCGTGTTTTTTCTTTCATTGATTTTTATATGTGTTTATTAAATTATGTCGTTTGCCTTTTAAATGAACCGATGTCCAGAACGTATAAAAATTTTATATTATTTAGGCCTAATTTATTTTAGTTAATTTGAGTTTTTTTTTATTTAAATTGAGATGTGATTTTATATTTAAAATTTTATGTAGTAAAAAATTAAAAATGTCACTTAATTTTTTTAAAACTTTTCACAAAATAAAGGAGGCTTTAAATTCTAAAAATTAGATAAATTACACACAAAAAAATATTCATGACCTCCCAATAAACCTTGGTCAAACCACATTCAGCGTTTTGATTGATTTAAGTTTTCAATTCGAGCTAAAACCGACGTGATATTTTTTAAGAAAATTTTTACTTTAGTAAAAAAAATTTTATATGACAATTTTTTTGAAAAAAAAGTTTTGATTATTTTTGAAAATTTTTTTAAACTAGAAAAACTTAAATTTTAAAATTTGAATAGGTTCAATTGTCCAGAAAAAGTGTATCCTGAGAGTTAATTCGTTGTTTTTTCTCCTTAGATATTATAAAAGTGTATCAGTGGCGTCTAACGTTAGAATATAAGTGGATTAGTGCAGTGAATCTCGCATGCCTGAAAACACCACTTATGTTGAGTAGCAGTGCTCTTTCTTTTTGGGCTGAATTTTAGCACTGTCAACACTAGTGGTGCTGTAATTAGCACTTTCTTTCACATAAATGAAATGTAAAAACAAGTTTGAAGCAAGCTCTCCATGCATATGGATGAATTAGGTAAAAATAATAGCCAGATTTACTGGCCATAGAGAATAATTAAGCCCCAACAAAGTGAGTTTATAAACTTTAAAGACCAATTATATGTTTTTGATGTCTAGGTTTGATCCATTGAAGTTACTACAACTTTTAAGGGGAAAAAGACTCATGTTTGTTGGAGATTCTGTGCAAAGAAGCCAGTTTGAATCCTTGGTCTGTTTGGTGCAGTCCATCATACCTGAAGGAAAGAAATCCCTTGAAAGAATACCCCCCAGGAAGATCTTCAAAATCAAGGTACCTCATTTACCCATAATTCATATTGCAGAATCTAATTAATCTGTTAAGTTTTGAAGGTTATAATTAGGGGGGAGAAAAGGAAAATTAAATGACATTTTTCTCAAGATTGGAAAATAATGGACTCAAAAAAATTAGTCATGTCCTTTTTCATTTCAAGTATTTGGCCAATTTTACAACAATTTTTTGTTTTTTTTTTTTTTTTTTTTTTTTTTTTTTTATTTTGCCGTTTTCCCCATCTCAGGAATTTGATGCTTCAATTGAGTACTACTGGGCACCATTTATAGTGGAGTCTATTTCAGATCATGCAACAAACCACACTGTATTAAAAAGGCTGGTCAAGCTTGACTCCATTGATAAGCATGGAAAACATTGGGAAGGGGTGGACTTTTTGATATTTGAGAGCTATGTTTGGTGGAGATACAAGCCTACTATTAATGCAACGTGAGTTTTTGTGATCATTTTATTAAAAGCATTTCTAAAACTCTCTAAAATTCATAAATTTATTGCCGTGTTGAAGATAAGAATTCCTTTAGGTATAAACATGAATCTTGCACCCAAAAAAAAAAAAATCACATCTGAAGTTTAATCACATTTGAACAAGTTTAGTTGCATTCCTAAACTTGTTCAAATGTTATTAAACTTCAAATGGTTGGTTTTTTTTTTTTTTTTCTTTTCTGAGTTAGTGATCTTTTTCTTCTGTGTGATAAAAAGTTTATAACTTTGTGTTTTCATTAATGTTTTCCTCTTTTACTTTGTTTTGCTAGATATGGGCATCCAGATGATGTACAAGAATATAATGTGACCACAGCGTACAGATTGGCATTAGAAACTTGGGCAAATTGGGTAGAATCCAGCATCGATCCCAAAACTCAACAGCTCTTTTTCATGAGCATGTCTCCTACACATTTGTGGTAAGTTTTTACTCCAACAACAACAACAACAACAACAAAAAAAAGGCATTCACACTGACCAAATTAACTAGAATGCTGCAAAACAAAGCAATAGTTGTTGTTTGATTTAAGTATTTTAGCCTAAACTGAATAACAGTCTTAACAACCTGTCTAATCCCAAGCGTGAAATTGAAAAGACCAGTCAATCTTTTTTTTCTATCTTATTATTCAGTGAACCCTAAGCTGGCTTGAGAAGCAGTAGATATTTGTGCATCCTTGGCTCAATTAAGAGACCTTTCGGTTTATACGTTCAAATCAGTGATTCTGATTTAATGACGAAAATTTTATAAGAGAACTATTGACGGGAAATTTTTTATGAGAAAAAAACACTCATCTTTCTCGGGCTTTTAAATGTAATTTTTAAATTTTTTTCTGTAGGAGCTGGGAATGGAGGCCAGGGAGCAATGAAAACTGCTTTAACGAGTCACACCCAATCCAAGATTCATCATACTGGGGCACTGGTTCAAGTCTTGAAATCATGGACATAATCCATGATGTTTTAACACAACTAAAAGTCAATGTCACATTTTTGAATATCACACAATTGTCAGAGTTCCGAAAAGATGCCCACGCATCAGTGTATGGGGAACGCAGAGGAAAACTCTTGACAAAGGAACAGAGATCTGATCCAAAAAACTTTGCTGATTGCATTCACTGGTGCTTACCAGGAGTTCCTGATACATGGAATGAGATTTTGTATTCATATTTGTTAAAGAATCATCAAAATCTTTTATAATTTGAAAATGCCTCTTTTGAAAAGGAGAATTCTTTAGTTGGGTATGAAAAGAAAAATATGATACTTCAAAGTTTTGAACCGTCAGATCTTGACAAGATCCTATTGCATTTGCACACTTTTTTTTTTTTATTATGATATGATTATTATATTGATCCAATGTTCGCATATACTAACCATAGAGGGGAACAAAAGAAGGGACATATCTGCACCTGCACTGCCACAGGAATATACTAATTTATTTAATTTTGTACCACAGATTTCAAGAGTAGTTCCAACTTTTTCCGGGCTTGAATTTATGCTACAGCTGCATAACTGCCTTATTTCATGTACGCATAGTTCAAAGACTCTACCTCAACCATATTTATAGCCAAAGAAAGAAAAAAAATGCGCCTCAATCATAAATACTAAGTTCAATACGACGACTGTCGTTACGTAGAAAAAAAGATGAAAACCTGTACTCTTTGCAGTAATCTACAGAAACCAGACCTTTTACTTACAGTAGCTCCCATTCCGAGTCACTTGCAGTTTGAAAATTCCATGAGCCAAAGGGCGCGTCTTGGCTTGAATCTACGCTGGCGTCTCCATACCATATTGCTAGCTGTTCGTACTCCTTTGCCAACCTCCTCTTTGAAGCAAAAATGTCTTGAATCTTTTTCTGTTAGGTTAGGATAAAGAAAAGAAGTTAGTTAAGAACTCGCCTTGCTAATGGTCCATGTAAGATTTTGTAAGTTTTTTTTCCCTACACACATGCACTCTTCTAGTCTTCTTCCAAGTAACAGCAAAGTAAAAAGTCCTTATAAAGAAGAAGAATTTGTTTCTATTTCTTTAATAAAGCGTACTTATTAGCCAGATGTATCAAAGAATCACCCAGCTCAAGCAACAAAATAATACGTCTCTATAGAATGTATGTGTTTGTCGCACTACTCAAAAACAAAGGCATTATCCTTAACTAAAATATGCCATAATATGACCTTGAGGCTCACGGCCCTAATGAGTCAGAGTGACCATTTGGTATTATTCAAAAGTATATTCTACGCTTCTAACATCACGAGAAATAGATAAAAGCCATCTATAAGCTCCTCACATCCTTCAATAAATCATACAATTTACATCAAATAGGTATGTAACAAAAAGAGAGGAGTGCAATGGAGTACCTTGTACGACCCAAGCTTTCGAGCTCTGCGGGATGCATCATAGAGAAAACTATCATCTATAAAGACACAGCTCTCTCCAAGCTTCGCCTCATCACCAAGTCAATAGTTTCCAGGCCAGAGTCGGCAACAATAGCACTGGAGTCATCTGAACATCATTTAGAACAGAAGCAAGATGAGCAATAACAGATGGATAAAAATATGCACCATGCTCTTGTCAAATCATTAATGGCTTTGTTAGATAAGTTGTTTACATACCATTCTACGCATGTTCCACATAACAACTGTCTCTTCTGACAGATAACAAGTTTCTCCTCTCTTTAAAGCATCATCATTACAGAGGTGAGTTTAGTTCCAGTCGACATGTGATTTATTGTTAATATAAACGTTGCCAGATAGAACAAAATGAACAAAATACATGTTTCTCTAGAAATAAACTTCATTTTTAGGTCTGTTAAGATTAATATCTTAAGATACACGGACAACTTATCATTCGACATCATCCATTTAATTCCCCTATAGATGTAAAACCTAAACCTCACCTCCAAGTAAAATAGCAGTTACTTGGAAAAGTAAGAACCGAGAGGAAAATCTAACAAAAGTATGGAAGAAGCCTAAGAGAGAACTGACGACAATTCAAGCCTTCACTAGAATACATGAGAATGATAAAAACATAGAGGATAACTAAGTATTACAAGGCTGGTCATTGAAGCAAAGATCTATAGTTGGTATTGTAAATAAGAATTTAAGAACAAACCATTTGATTCCAGTGACAGGTGACTACAGGAGAAAGCAAGTTGCTTCTCTATTGCTCTGTCTTTAGTAGACATAGTTGAAGCTGGTGTAGATGAAAGGAGCTGTCTACGACTATCAGAGACAAACTCTTCTGCAGATGAGATATCAGATGAATATCCAGGAGTATAGGTGGAATCCCTCGAGATGGAACTACTAAAGGAAATAGTTCCTGTTCCTGTTATGGTTTCTTCACCAGATACAACAGAGACAGCAGTTTCAGACAGGTCGCTCGAAGCACCAAAATCACACCCTCCATCATCACCCAGAATATCAACTGGTGATGATGCTTCCAATGATTCTGCAACACCTTGAGAATTTAGCTCCAACCGTTCATCTGAATTTTCATTTGTCAAAACATTGATTTTACCAGGTGCCAATATAGAGTCAGACTTTTCATGGCTATCCATGGACATTGCATTTTTCAATTCACCCGCATTCTCATGTCCAGTGGATATATGACCTAGCTGCTTCTCAACATGACCAATTGCACTGATCGGCACTGGTGATTGCTTTACCACAGCATCTGATGAAGTTTCTGCCATACTTATCACTGATTTATTATCTCCACAGGTGCCTATGGCGGCATCTCCTTCTGGTGCCATTGCTTTAGTTTCACAGTTTACAGGATCCACTGAAAGAGGGAAAAAATCTTGGACAACACCAGAACAAAGTTTCTTTAAAGCTCCACCCATGGCGTGCGCGTGGTCTTCAACATATTTAAATGTATCATCCAATGGTCCAACTGCATGCTCCTCTCCAGAATCAACATCATTGCTCAACTTTGAGTTTTCATTTGAGGAAACATTACTTTTCCTGGCTGCTAATATAGAGTCTGGATCTTCATGAATATCTTTGGACATTGCATTTCTAAGTTCATCTTCATTATGATGTTTAATAGATATGTGACCTAGATCCTTATCTGCATGATCAACTGCATCAATTTCTGCTGGTGATTCTTTTGATTCAGCATCCGAAGAAATTTGTACGATATTCATCACAGAGTTATCACATTCATCGTTACTATCTGGAGCCGCTGCTTTAGCTTCACATTTTACAGGATCCACGGAAAGAGGAAAAAAATCTTGGACAACACCAGAACAAAATTTCTTGAAAGTTCCACCGACGGTATGCACATGGTTTTCAACGTATTTAAATGTATCCTGCACAAGAGAGAAATTCAATCATACGAAACGATATAAAAACTGCAAGCCCACAAGTTCAAGCAAGGATCCCTCCTTAACCTTTAGAGAGATATAGCTTTTTATTTCCATTTTGGACATAGACGGGAAAAAATAGTACATTAAATATGGAGAAAATTAAAAAAGATATGAATGTCAACAAAAATTTACCACGGCAACTTTTAAAAGGAATAAAAAAACAAAACAGAGAGAAATAGATATACTTAAAGAAATATGAAGAAAGCCATTCATACCTGAATCATGATATCACTGACGACCTCTGGAACTATTCCTTCAATCTTATGGTAAATGTTTCCAGTCCAGTTCATACCATCACTTTTTGAATCCTTCATGGATAAAAAGCTTCACCTACATTCAAATCAAATCAAGTAATGTGAAAAACTTCGATAGCTCGGGTAAACTTAATATCACTGCTTCAGAAAACTACATGTCAGAAGATTACAGGATTAGTTTGCATAGCAGAAAATATCAAGGCAAAAGCTATAAAAGAATAAGATGAGAAAGAGAGAGAGGCATGATTTTTCCTATCAACAAGGTTTACCAAAATAAAGCAATTCTTTCATTCTAGTAAATCCCATAGACAAAACTCGAATTTCATTGAACTAACAGCAATAAGAAATTGAAGATTAATGGAAGATGAGGCAACAAGTTTCCTCATAAACAATAATGATAATGAAAGTCGAAACAGTCAACCAGAGACGGTCCAAGAGTCTCAAAAGCCAACATCTTAAGTGGGTAAGGAAAGAATTCCCAAGAGCATTATAACAAATATAATCAGTAACAAAAAACTGCAGAAGCTAGATTCTAGAATAGCTGAAAGCCCAACTGATGAGTAGAACCAAGAAGAAAATTATATCAAATAAACAAATTGATCATAATCATATTGATCATAATTTCAAAAAAAAAAGAAAAAAAAAAAAAAAAAAAAAAAAAAAAAGAATGATCCTTTACGGTTCCAATTCCAAATAAATATATACATAGTAATCGCCAAAGCAATTTCTTTGTAGCCTCAAAAGGAAACAAATAAATGCAAGTGATAATTAAAGCTCCAATTTTGGCATAATCATAAATCCATTACAACTTTTTCCATACAAAATTCACATAAAAACTCGTAGAAAAATTGAAAATACCATTTTCTTTCCAGAAACAATTCTTTGAAAATTTCATCAAAATTTAAGGCAATTAATATAACACGATCATACTGAAAAAAAAAAAAAAAAAAAAAAAACTCCGTCTTCATCCAACAAACACACACATATAAGCATTAAATACAGAAGGTATATTTATATATACATATACATGCATAAATATAAGCCAGTTTCTTCGGCTGGTGATCAAGCAAAGAAATTCGTGAAGAATTTTCAAATAAATGAAAATATTATGAAGTGAAGAAGAAACGGGGAAAAAGGATCATATTGAGGATTACCGGAAACCCGGAGGCGCCGGTGAGGGTGAAAGAGGAGAAGTCGACGGTGAAGCACAGTTCATGAGCAAAACCGGTGGCTGGTTGTGGTTGATGACTTTTGGTACAAATAACTCACTCTGGCTGCTGCTTGCAGGGTTTTTGGGAACTTCCTTTTTTTTTTTTTTTTTTTTTTTGGAGAAAATATTAGGGTTTAATGATGATTATCTTTTCAAATTAGTAATTAGATAAATCTGGTGGGCATTAAAAAAATCCAGATTAATAATTTTAGTAAAGAAATTAGACGAGATTAGGCGAACCGGTGGCTGGTTGTGGACGTTTTATGGAATCTTTTTTTTTTTTTTTAAGATATTATAGTTATTTTATGCCTCAGTTTTAGAGAACGTTTATACATTTTAGATTTTTTTTTTTTTTTACTTTTTAGGAAATCTTTTCTAGAGAAATTCAGATACAAGCTAAAAACTATGTTTTCTTAAAAAAAAAAAAAAAAAAAAAAAAAAACTGTTTATAAAATGAATACTAAAATCTTTTTGGAGATATTTATGGTCTTTGTGTTTATCAGATCTCGTTTATTTTACCGATTTGAATTTTTAATTTTAAATTTTTACAGTAAAAAACTCTCAAAAAATATCACATCAAAATTTTTTATTACAGTAAAAAACTCTTAAAAAATATCACATCTCATCTCAAATCGAAAACTCAAATCCAGTGAACGATAATAATTCGTGTGTGTTTAGCCCTTTGCTTTTGTTCTTTTCTTTTTCTCACGTTGGATTCTGTTTATGTTCCATTTTAGTGCCTTTTTCGAGCCCGTATTCCTTATTGTTGGTTTGCTTTCTCAATGAAACAAAATGAATTTTTCACAAATTTGAATAATTTATAGATTTTATACCAAACAATTTTAGATTTTTTTTTTTTTTGCTGAAAGAATTTAAATTTAAATCAAGTAAAAGAGAGCATTAGGTTCAGTTCTAGATCGTATATTTACTAATAAAAAAAAAAAAAAAAACTGCTTTGTGCTGTTTGAAAATTTTGAGGAAAAAAGAGAGAGGATCGTTACCTGCTCATAAATTTAAAATTCAACAAACAAAAGTTTGGTAGAAATACATTTCATAGAATATTGCAAGTAAAACAAAATTTATTAACACGTATATATCAAGTGGAAAAAGAATCCACTTTTTGTATCTGTATCGAGAATCTCATCTTTACAGATATTATTAGGGAACTATTGATAAATTTGCCAATTTATTATTATTACTCTTGTTTACTTTACCGATTCAAATTTAAATTTTAAATTTTACTACAATAAAAATTTTCATAAACAGTCACATTTAATTTTTTATTACAGTAAAAAATTTCACATAAAATCACATCTCAACTCAAATTAACAAAGTGAACGGACCCAAAAAACAAACAAAACTTCCCATTTGCATACATGAATTAATTTAACAAAATACCCACATTGGTAAGCGAGGAACTTTTATTCAATTTCATTAAATTGTTTAAATTTACACATAAATTTTAGTACCAAATCAAGGGGCTTTGCCAGCTCCACTTCTATAGATTACATTCCAAGCCGAAAAACAAAGAAACTTGCTTTAAAAAATAAAATAAAATAAAACCCTCACCCTCACACACACACCCCCCCAAAAAAAAAATAAAATAATAATATAATATAATAATGCACGTTGACATAAGTCTTGTAGAAAGCTATTTCAGAGAGAGCAACAAAGAAGCTTGCTTTTAAACAAAAAATTAAAATTAAAAAAAATAAACTCACCCTCACACACACCAAAAAATAAAATAAAATAATAATAATAATAATAATAATGCATGTTGACTTAAGTCTTGTAGAAAGCCATTTCAAACCCCACAAACGAACACACGTTAGTAGCTACTAATACCATATGGCACATACCATTTCCTCAAAAAATAATTGATTCATAAAGCTACCAAATGGATGAATTGGCATGAAAAGGCAATGGCTAAATTGTATCTCAAAATCAACAATCAACAATATGTTCTACAGTGTAATAAAAAACGCAACAGAAGACTCTAAGGGCAGTTCTATAAAAATTACTCTTAAAAAAGAAAAGGACAAATCATTTATTTATTTATTTATTTTGCTAGATAAGCCCCCTTGGCACCCCTAAGTTTTGATCTTGGGACCTCCTATCCAAAACTTCCCCTCCCACCATCTGGCAAGCAAAATAATAAAGTTCTTTTCCTATCGGCTGCTTCAACACAAGCTTTCCCTTAAAACAGCTTATTAATTTCCAAAATCCTTGAAATGATTCAAACTATTACGCAAATCAGGAGATAAACACGGGTGATGGGTCCGTAGCAGTTCTATGATTTCAAAGCACAAACACATAGCTTACGCAAATTAACTTTTTGGATTTTCATACAAACAATGATGGGTTTTCGAAGCAAAAGAAAAAACCAGAGAAACCACATGTGTACAAATACAACACTTTGAAGGAAGCATGAAGGGGGGTGATCGGGGGCTGAAAGAAAGGTCCAGAGAAAAGAAACGAAAAGGAAAGTTCAAAGAAAATCAAAAACAAAAAGGAGCATCATGCATCATCGTTTCAGGAAAGTAGATAATAGTAACGCAACCACTTAACACGGCCAAGAGTAAAGATTACAGAAAGGATGGTGTGCCAAAAGTTTTTATGCAGTCGTTGAGCATCAAGAAGCAAAATCATAAAAGGATATACAGAAAGCAAAACAGAGAGGATGATGCTTTGGCTGCAAGCAGAATATATGAGAGGCAGAATGAAGCAAAGCACAACAATTAGTGGCAATCAACTTAAATCTATCACCACGCGAAGAGAATATATAATTGAGACCATTTCATGGATTCAGCACAAGGCATCTCAAAATGAACCAAACCCATAACTCAACAACAAAATTGCCTTAAACCGAGTTCGGCACGGTTCCCTTCGTTAGAGGACAACAGAGCTATTTATCATTTCCCAGAGTAAATTTTTCCAATCACAGAAGTACCTATTTAAACCACCCTATGCTTTAATTAGCTAGCTGCTTGCTCAAGATTCTCCATTAAAATATAAACACTAGCATAGTAAATCCAGTATAGAAAGAGTAAGCTTGGAACTCCAGCTAGCATAGAAAATCCAGAATAGAAAGAGTAAGCTTGGAACTCCCGCGCATGGCATGACGGAGTATCCAAAACGAATCCACAAAATTGGCAATAAAAAATGTACAGAGAGTGGTTTGACATGTTATAGGACAGCTAAACAAAAGAGATACGCCAGCAAATGTACAATTTTTAAATTTCAGCAAACACAACTCGAAAAGCTTCATAACGTAAAACATCAAATCATCATATGATAAACTTGTTTCGCATGAATACAAAAATGCTAAAACAAGGAGAAAATATGTCAAAAACTTATATCGCTAAACTATGTTACTGATAAAAAGCCGGATGGCACAGTTCCAGGTAGAAATACATATATATATATATATATATATAATTTAATCATTTTTTCTACCAATACTCAAAATGAACAACTACTCAAAACGGCAGACCAAGTGAAGAAGTGGCAAGCTAATACAATCATCAAAGCAGAACATATTGTCTGCGATCACCAGAACCACAAAAAGCATCTGCGCCCAACAAGCTGTCACAAACCTGAATCAAACATCCATCAACTCAACTCATCATTCTATAGAATCTTAAAGCAGACTAACATGTAATTCAAAACAGATCACATGAAAATTTCACGATAAAGCTCATATATTCTAGTAATACACACACACACACACACACACACACACACACACACACATATATTAATATATATATATATATATATATATATATAGAATCACCTGGCACAGGCAGGAAAAAAAATAAAGAACGAATGTGCAAACCATAACCATTGAAATTTTGAAAATATGATAGCCATATATATGTTCAAGAAAAAAGATCCAATAGGAGATGAATAGTCTAAAATAATACTTAATAAATATATACATATATATATGTATGTATGTATGCACATATAAAGTTTTTATCTAGCTGTTTGTTCGCCTCATCTGATGTTGGAACGGCGCGTCAAACAGCATTGTATTGTTGGTCTCCTTGTTGACTGAGTGACCGATTTGTTTCTGCTGATAATTCTGATCAGTTCAGAGGATTAATGGAAAGCTCTAAAGTCTAACCCATGAACTACTCCATATAAATAGTCATTTGTGTGTTTGTGAGTTTTATCTTTAAACATACCAAAATTGTCATTGTTATGACAGGCTGCCATCGTTTGCTCACCATTACTATATTGCTATTCACTTTTTTTTTTTTTTGCTAACCATAATGCTAGTTACAATTAGACCTAGTGTAAGATGCTACTGCTATCAATACGCAACTACATTTAAGAAACGAAAATGATATATCTTTTTGATAGAAAAATAAAAATGTATTTGTTAGAAAATGTCGTTTATTTTCTTGCATGAAAACAACCATATGTAGCGGATGTGGCTTCTTTTTCTTACCCACCATTGTCCCATATAATCATACTAGATGAGAAACTAAAAGCTTCTAACAAATAACTAAGAAAAACGGCTCTTGTGACAAAAATCTTGATCTATCTGAAGATAGCAATCAAATGAAGAGATCATTTCAAAGAGCTCAGAGAGCTAAAACCCCCTAATTCCACATCAAATAGTCGAAGCAAAGGAGCATGATTTTACGTCAAAAGACTCAAAACATGTCAGATTTTATAAATTTGGACAAGTGTGATATGAAACATCAGTATGCAATGTAAAAGCTGTCAATAATATGATAAAAGTAAAGAACCCGGGGATAATCTAAAAAATTGCACTTTCTTTCTGTTGTTGTGGTGAGAGTTGTTGTTATGAATATACACCGTAAAACCAAATCAGTTGTATATAAACTTTAACTCGCAATATACAAAGATAAATTATAAACAGAAGAAGATGTGCCAGCCACATGGATCAAACAAGGAATTCTTGTATAGGAAAAGGCATCCGTTTGGTCCATGTATAACAGTAAAAAATAAAAATAAATGCAGACTCTTTGACAGTATTTACAGGAGTTACAATGCAACTTATACCACACTCATTAAACCAAAACCAACAAGATGCAAACTATGTTAGGCCAAAATACACCTATTTTCAAATTCGCAGATCACACAATGAAGGGATATCTCAGAGAACATTCAATCACCGAATATGCGGGGGGAAAAAAAAAACACTAAACATCGCCAGAAGATAAAAGATAAACATAAACAGAACCGCACAATTGCAAATTCAAAATGTAATAGCTTAACATAAACTACAAATTAGCAAAATAAAAGTATATTATGAATGCAAGCACAAGCACTAAAAAGAGGAGAACCTACAAAGTACGAACTCAAACAAAAGCATGAAAATTTGTGACTTCTTCAGACAGAAACGAGAAGATAAATAAAGCAGCCACACTACAGTCAAATTAAAACATGAAAAGGCCCCCCAAAAAGAAAAAAGCAAGAACAAAGAGCACCTAAAAGTTGAAGAATCATGAAATAATATTACCTCAGTAGTAAGGAGGCGGGTACATTCCTCCAGGTGGAACTCTTAGGACCGATGATGCTCCGGGCTGCTGGTGGTGCGGACCGGGATACGCAGACGACGATGACAAGCCATGATGGCCACTCTCCGGATACAATGCAGACCCAGCACCACCCGCACCTGCACCACTTAATCCTCTACCAGGACCTCCACGGCCATAACCCGCCGAATTCGGCCCTCCATACCCACCATAAGGCCCACCAAGCCCCGCACCGTACCCACCAGCGCCGCCTATCGACGATGGCCTTTGACCAGCCACTGAACCCAACCCCAGCGGTCCTCCAACAGAAGAATTCAAACCATGATGATGACCCATAGCTGGCTGCGGTCCACCCGAAAACCCAGTGTAAGGCCCAATACCGCCAGGCCCGCTGAACTGTCCCGGCAAAGAAGCCGACGGAACATTACCCGGACCACCCGCCGCCGGCACCTGAACTGCGTCCTGCGAAACCCCCTGCTTCCCCTTCCTCCCGTCGACGGCCAATTTGCAATTCAATTGCCGCCCTTCGATCGTCTTCACGGGATGAACCAGCGCCGCCTGCGCCCCCTCGGGGGACTTGTAGACGAAAAACGCGTAGCCCCTGCATTTCCCCGTCTGCTTATCGAACCCTAGCGGACCCTCCTCGATCGCTCCATACACCGAGAACTGGGCCAAGAGCTTGTCCGCAGCCATGTCGTACGGCACATTGGCAACGTATATCTTCCGAAGCGAGACATCGGCCGCCGAGGCCACAGCGGCAGGGGGATTCGGGGCGGAGTTCGAGGCGGAATTTCCCGCCGCGGCGAGCTGCGTGACGGTCATCCGGCCGTCGATCTTCTTGCTGGGCTCCTTGAGGGCGAGGAGAGCGCCGTCCACGTGGCGGAACGTGACGAAGCCGTAGCCCTTGCTCTTGCCGGTGTTCTTGTCGAGAATCACGACCGCCTCCTCGAGCTCGCCGTAGGCGGAGAAGAGGGCGCGGAGGCCGTCGGTGGTGGTGTCCCAGCCAAGACCTCTGATGAAGAGCTTCCGCTGGGAGATGTCCAGATCGGCGATCGATCGGACGGCGTCGAGGACATCCACGTGGCGGGCGACGGCGTCCTGGAGGATGTCGAGAAGCTGATCGGGGGTGAAGTGCTCGATCAGCTTCCGAGCGTCTTGAGGGGAGAGGGACGCCGGATGGTAGTGGTGGTTGCCGCCGTTGGTGGCGGCGGAGGCGGATACGATGCCGTTCTCCTCCATCTTGCGCTTCTTCGATGGGTCCATGTTGTGGAAGAAAAAAGGTCTAGAAGATTCCGATGAGAAAACCTAACCCTAGAGTATGTGAGAGAGGAAATGAAGAAGAGCGAAGAACAGACCTGACAGGGAAGTTGGGACTTGGAGTGAATCACAGATCTTGCCAAATATAGGAGATAACTTACACCTTATATACACATTTCCCATATTTAAATTTAAAATTTAAGTTTTCTTGTTATAAAAAAAATTACATTTAATTTTTTTATTATAATAAAAAATTATCATATAAAATCACATCTCAATTTAAATTAAAAATTTAAATTAATAAACTAAACAAATCTAAATCACTTTCTAAATGACAATTTGGTATTAAAACTAAATTCGTTCCAAACTTTTATTATTTGCATATTGTGGCCAAACGTTTAATTTTTACATTTTTAAACTCCAAATAATACCATAATTAGCATCGAATTCATTCAAACATTTAATTGTGTTGAGTGGCTTTTTTTAATCACCTCTTTTTATAAATGGTTTAAATTTTTTTATTTTACAAAAATAATCATTTTATTTACATAAATCAATCATCGATTGACCAATAGACCAAAATCAATCAGTGATTAATCCACGGACAATCATAATTGATCAATTTATTATTAATTTATCAAAGTTTTATCATTAATAAACATTTAATTTGTTAATTGAAATTGATTAATTACTAATTAATTTTAATTATTAACTAATGTTGATTAATAATAAATGATAATCAAATTAATCAATAATAAATTTGAATCAATTAGTGATTGACCACTAAATCAATTAATGATTGACCACTAAGTTAATGAAAACAACTATTTTTGCAATTTTATAAAACTTCGGTCATTTATGAAAAGCATCCTTCAAAAAAGATTATTTTATTGAAATCCCCTTAAAAAATATACATAACATCTATTTTTAATATAAATTTAATGACTGAAAATTTAAAAAAAAAAAAACAAAAACAAAACAAAAAGTAATTTATTCGTACTAGATGAGCTTAAGACAAATAAACTTTTCATTACTATATAAAAGAGTATAAATGCCAAACGCTTTAGCATTTTGGTCGTCCAAAACGCATAACTTTGGCATTTTTTCCCTTTTAGTGGGGGTTTTTTTTTCCCTTTTGCTTTGTGGACCTAAACCATACTCGGGAACTTACATGGTTGGGTTTGGTTTTAAGCCGATGAATGGATGATGGAGAATCCAACCCCTAAAAGCCTTGGTTTACCTTTTAAAAGTCTTAGAAACTCTTTTCTCAGCTTTTTGGAGACTCAAAAGTCCAAAATTTAAGTTGTGGAACATTTCCCTCTTACACCATATGAGCAGCTTTTTTGCTCCAAAGCAGCTTCCTTCGGAGCTAGCAAGGATTTGTCTCCATAGCAGTTGATGCTCCAAAGGCGTCACTATGGACACCACCGCGAAGACGTCATTACAGATGCCACCATGGAAATACTTCTCATACTCTAAGAAGCTCCTATTTGACCGAAGAAATCTCTCATGCTCCGAGAGACTCCTCGATGTCTGAAGGTCCTCCCTGTGCTCCATGGAGGTTAGAATACCTCTACGGAAGGAGGCGCTATAAAGCTAGTCTGATGCACGTTCAGACCTCTGAGAATAGACACGTCTACGGAGCACCAGACTTAGTCAAACACTCTATGTGCTCCAGACTTGGAGAAGGTCCAATGTCAGCGAGAATTCCAGATTTGGTCTCCAAATACACCCATTTTGACCAATTTATTTGTCAAAGAGAAAAGCTACCTCATGCAATTGCTCATAAGCGAAATAGTTTGTACAAGCATCTCTCAAGGCATGATTGTGCAGCTCTGGAGCAATTGCCAAAATCTTCCAAACTTCTCCTATAAATACCACCTTCTATCAACACTTAAAAAAAACAACACTCAAGCTATTCTTGACCATCTGAGAAGGTCTCTTCCTTACTAAAACTCGAGTGATCTTCCTTTGAGAGAAAGCCTTTTGTATTTAAGGCTATGTGTTCTTCTTGTGGTCTTAAGAAGATCTTCAAAATACTTAGTGAGACTCTGCCTAGATCTTGAGTGTTCATCTTCAAAAAGTCTCAAAACACTTTGTTTGATCCATCCAAACTCGTCTACAGGCTATATTTGAAGCTTCTGAGGTTTCTTAGGAAGTCCAAAAATTCACCTCTATGGTTGGACTCCACTGCTCTGGAGCACACTTCTAGAAATCTGTAAAACTTTGTTTGCTGACATCTACTCTTAAAGCAACTTGTGTTCCTCTGAAGTAGACTTTGCCTCCTCTATTGAAAGTCCGTAAAACTTGCTCATAGAGCGACATGCACTCCTCCGGAGTGAGAATTCACCAACTCTCCCAAATAGCCTTATCCACAACTTACAAGTCATACAACCTACACTTGTCCTTGGAACAATTCTCCAAATAAGCCTTATTCACACTCTCCGAATCAAATCTCCATCAATCACTCGGTTATTCCTCCCACCATACTTCATCCATGCGATCTCCATGACTGTATCCGAACTCCTCCCATGCATAAGTTGGCGTCTTGGGCAAGGTGGCGACAAAGTGGGCCCTAAAATCCATTTTCTTGACTTACTTTGGGCCTAGTCGATCCCTCTTCTCTGTTGGAGGCCCTTCCTTACGATCTCCTTTGTGAATGTCGTGTGTTCGATCTGCATCAGCGTCCACACCACCGAATCCGGTACTTGAACGTGTATACCTTGTACATATCGTACCCACCAAATCTACCAGGCCCCAACACTTTTTCTTTCCTAAAATTTTATGTTCTCCGTACTTACCCATCTTTTAAATATTTTTCTTTCATTTACCCCAATTAGTATTTTTTTCAAAGTTTATCGTACTTAGATGTTTCTTTTCGGTAGTGCTCTAATATATCGTGTACCAAATGTTATTCTCACAAATTTCTTTCAACGCACAACTTTTTTTTTTTTTTTTTTTTTTTTTTTTTTTTTTTTTTTTTTGGTGTTTTTTTTTTTTAAGCTTTATATGTTTTTTTTTTTTTTTTCTTCCCCAAAATTTATATTCTTCCTACTTACCCTTTTTTTTAACTTTTTTCTTTCATTTACCCCAATTAAATTTTTTTTTTTAAGTTATCCTACTTAGATATTTCCTCTTGGTAGTACTCTAATATACTGTGTATTAAAAGTTATTCTTACAAATTTCTTTGTAATTGTCTATTTGTCCTACTAAAACAAAATTTCAAAACTATCCTACACATATAAAAGAGTAATCACGGCTCTACTATTCCTTTTTTAGTCATTTAAAACGAGTTGTTTTGGCTCCTTTTTTTCCCCTTTGAAAATGGTTTTAGTTCTTTGCTTCTTTTACCTTTTATATTTCTCTTTTTGTTTCATTTTTTTTCCCTTTTCAAATGCTTGAAAAGAAAAAAAAAGACTTGTTAGTAGATAACCTAGATTATGGACAATCATATGTTTATCCTTTTTTTACTTTTTATCATAATCTTAAGTCAATCATATCTTATCTAAGTAATTAATGCTAAATCTAAAAATAGTATGTGAAAACTATACTATTCATTTTCTGTAGTCATTTATGCATCATTTTTGATTATTTTTTCTCCTCTCCTTTTAGTGCTTTATTATTATTATTATTTTTACTTTTTATTCTTTCTTTTGTTTTTCATACGTGTTAAATCCTAATCCTAATCCTAAGTAAACTAAAAAGTAGATATTTGGTTGTTGCTCATCATATGATAGTTCTAAACAATGAGTTTTAGGTGCTTTATTTTTTTCTTTCATTTTTAAGTTTCAACTCCTTTCTTTCTTTTATTTTTTTTAATTTATGTTCATCTTACAGTGGTTTTTAGAATGGTAAATTTTTTAGGTATTTTACTATTTTTCCTTTTATTTTTTAGTTTTAATTCCTCTATTTATGTACTTTTTACTTTGTTATCTTATAATTAAGAATGTTAAACATAATATTTTCACTTAAAATACTATTAAAATATACTTCTTTAAAAAAAAAAAAAAAATATTATGTGCGGAGAATTCAAACTCTATATTTTATCGCGGAGTTAAATGTGAAATCTTCATTATATCGGTCATACTACCACTTAATATACTCTTTTTTAATCTTTATATAAAATTTTCACGTATTTTTTTTTCTTATTTATTATTGTTTGTATTTTACGTTATAAAAACTTCAATTGTATCAAAACTAGTTTATATATATATATATATATATATATATATATATATATAAGGGATAACCACGTCCCGTGGCAGCGCCAATGAGATGACAAACATAATATTAAATATTATTTAACTGTTGAATAATTTTTAGTTATTTTCTTCATATATTTTTTCCCAGTGATAAATTTCTAGATCTGTGGCCACAAGATTCATAGAATAAAGCTATAAGGGTGGGACTTGGGAGCGCAACAGGATTAACCTTATCCCAAAAAATCCACTCAACCGACGCCTTTGCCTCGTATTTGCAAAGAGCGACTCGCGCTGACTAGAACATGAATAGGACCGGTGATATAAGTCACATATGACAATATGACAACACGATTAAAAAATGACACGAATTTCACGAGTTAAAATTGAAAAAAAATAAATTTAAATTTAAATTAAATCGACCTGAAATTAACACAAAAAACACAGGTCAATTTTAGGTGGTGTTTAACCCGAACACGACACAAAACTCGTAAAAAACTTAAAAATACATATTTTTCATTACATATTTTGATTTTATTATGAACTTATGATATTATAATAGTTATACTCAAAATCTTATAGTATTATTTGCTTAATTTTAATGGATGTTATTATATTTTAGTGTGTTATGAATTTTAAGTTATTTTTAATATGTAAAAAACTAAATAAAAGTATATAATTTTCGTGTCAATTTCGGGTTCACAAATCAATTTCATATCACGGGTCATTTTCGTGTCGTGTCCTGTTCGTATTGCGGTTTTTAAAAAATTTCGTGTCACAAGTTGTATTCGGATTGACTATAAATTTAAAAAGAAACGATCAAAATACGACACGAACACGACGCGTAACACGAATTACCACCCTAAACGTGAGTTTCCAAACCATGTATTCTTTGAATTTTCAATTTTCTTTTTTTTTTTTCTTCAGTAACATACTAAAAGCAAAGTAGCCCGTTAGGTTATCATAGGTCAACAAAACAATTTGGATTACAAAACCAAAAAAATAAAAAAAAAAAAAAAAAAAATAAGACCATGAAACTATAGAGTGATTAAAGAAACCCAACGTTAATAGAGTTGGTATTTGGTATTTCAAATATATCCCTTATGTTGAAAAATTGGTCCTTAACAGAATACATAGAAATAGTATTAGATAAACACCCAGACGGCCTAATTTACACGAAATCAATTTAATATAATACCCACACATGTAAGACGAAAACTTTATTCAATTTCAGCAAAATATACAATTTACATGAGTTTTGCCACTAAATCAAAGGCCTTTGCCAGCTCAAATTCTATAGATTACATCCCGAGAGAGAGAGAGAGAGAGAGAGAGAGAGAAGCTCGACTATAAACCAGCAATAGGACTTATGTTCAACCTCTTCCTCTTTCCATCTTAAAAACTCGAAACGAAGAAACAAACCCAATATACCGGTATACTCGTATCAAACACAAAAAGATATTGTATTTCTTCATAGCAAAAAAATATATTAAAAAAAAAAAAAACAACACGCTCAACCGAAAAAAGCCATAAAAGACACTCCAAGAAATCAATTTCAAAAACCCACCAACACAGTAGCTCCTAATCATAGTATAATAGCACATGCCATTTCTCAAATCATTTCTACAACGAGCAATGGCTAGCTAAATTCATTAACATTATGTTCCACGGCGCAATGAACAATGTAACATAAGATTCCAAGAACCAGTTCTACTAAATTATTTTACTAAAGAGAAATAGATGACGTTTCATTAAAAGGAAGAACAATAAATAGTTGGAACGTTCTTTTCCTATTAGATAGCTGCTTCTACAAAAACTTTCCCACTAATTTAAGACATCATTTTGATTGTTTCAACTATTTAATGCAAAACATGAGTTGGCGGCATTTTCCATCATAATTTTATAGGCGTGTAGGCACAAACACAAAACTTGCGCATTCACTTTTTGGATTTTGAGGAGGCAACACAACCATCGACAATCCGTTTTCATAAGTTTAAGAAAAGAACAAAGAAATCACAAATGTGCAAATAAAACACTTCGAAGCATGAAATTTTGAAACAACGAGAGAGAGCATCCAATTATCCATTCGCTGTAATTTTACCATCAAGAGTAGAGGAGAGAAGTTCAAAGAGGAAAAAAAAATTACACACGTTTGGTCCAATACAAGCGCTATCTGGTGTAAGAGAGTCTTCACATTTCTGCATCTAGGAGCGTCCTCATTTCGGGAAAATAGATAACAATGACGCAACCACATAACACAACCACGAGTAAAGATTCCAGAAAACGTGATGTGTAAAAACTGTCATGTAGTCATTCCAGCATCACAAAGCAAAATCATAAAAAAACTGTGTATGCCTCCGTCAACCAAAAACCAGCATTAAAATTCATGTGGAGTAGGTTCTTGGATCTTTATGCAACAAAACTTAAAAGAGATATACAGAGAACGAACACAACTCAAAAAGCTGTTACATCAAATCATTATAAGATAAAACTTGCTTCCACATCAATAAAAACAGCAACAAGAATACACAAATGCTAAAACAAGAAAAAAAATATACATGTCAAAACTTGAATCGCTAAACTATGTTATTGATTAAAAAAAAGAAAGCCAGATGGCTGAGAGGTCCAGGCAGAAGTACATAAGCAAATATAATGTACTCTAATCATGTTTTCTACCAACACAGAAAAGCACCACAACTCAAAAGGGCAGACGAAGTGAAGTAGCATGCTAATACAATCATCAAAGTAGAGCATATAGTCTGCAATCACGCAATCACCAGAACCATAAAAAGCATCTGCGCCCAATAAGCTGTCAGAAACCTGAATCAAACATCCATCAGCAACTCAATTCATCATTCCATAGAATGAGAATCTTAAAACAGACCAAAAACTAAATTGATAAACAGAAATCATTCATATATAAAGTAACTAGAATTCATTGGACCACATTGCTCCCAAGATCAGATGAACACTTCGTGATGAACTTCATAAATCCTAATCAAGAAATAGAGAATCACAAAGCAGGAAAACAAAACAATTAATCAACATGAAACCAATAAACATAGAAAAAAAAAAAAAAAAAAAAAGACATCTATAGCAAAAATATATATGCTAAAAGGAAAAAAAAAAAAAAACTCCGCAGGAGACGAATATTAGTTGTACTGGAGATCAACCTTCTAAATAATGCTTAATAAAAAAATATATATAAAAATACAGAAGGAAAAGCAGCAAACAAGGAACATCTTTTATGCAGGCAATAGAAGCAACAATATTTACATTATAACAGGAAAATGTGCAACTTGAATATCACCCAGGCATACACACAGACACAAAAATCAGGCCAAAAGGCTGCAAGAACTAATCCCATGCCAGTTTTTCCTACCTCTAGTTATTTAACAGGCCTCAAGCCAGACAAAACGAATCTAGTTAATCAAGTCTTTAACTACAGGCGCACACCCAATGACCATTTATTATTCTAATTTAAGTGTTAAATGTACTAACACATACTTTGTAATGAACCTCGGATCACAACCCAACTTAATGAAACACGATTAAATGCAACCTGAAACAGGATACCATCTCTTCTCAAAAAACTTACCAGAATTAGAAATTTCATTCTGTTTACCAACACTCTTTTGAAAGCATCAAAAACCACACTCGCAAACACATCAATATGCATGATAAACTTGAAAGATGCACAAAGAATCAAAGTGAAACTAGTTTCTCCACTCAAAAACTTAACAGGAAACAAAACACTCAAAAGAAATACACCAATGCAATGCAAAAGCGCAACATACAGATTGACATTTTCATATAAGAAATAGAAACTTGTACACAGGAAAAATAAAATGCTTTTTAATAAATAAAAGAGTACAAAAGAGTCAACATCCTGGAGAACATGAGATTGAGAGAACTACATTCCAAAAAAATACACAAGATTTCATACTCTTGTGGCGGTTATGATTTTTTTTTTTAATCTTTGTCATCATTGTATCATACAAACTAGATGAGAAATTAAAATCTTCTAACAATAAACTCAGAAAAACAGCTGTTATGACTCGAATCTTGATCAATCTAAAGATATTAATCAAATGAAGAAATCATTTAAAAAATCACACAGAACAAATCAACAAAATCCCTAAAGTGGGCGATGGAAACAGTGCGTCAATTTAAGAAATCAAACTATTTTTAATCAGGCAATAATTCTTTTCTCAAAGTATTAGATCAAACCGTGCCAGAGATTTCATAAAACAGGAGATTTTTTAAGTGTGATTTAAAACAGGAGGATGCACTTTGCAGTGCGAAAGCTATTAATAATAAGAATACGAACAACAACAACAACAATAATAAAAGTAAAGAACAAAGAAAAACCTAAATATAAAAACTTGAACTTTCGAACACAAACATATAAACAGAATACACTACACGAACCAAACAACATAAACAATAGCATAAAACTTTGCAAATTCTTTAGAGAGAAACAAGAACATAAATAAAGCAAGAAAAAGAACACTAAGAACTAAAGAATCATGAAATATTACCTCAGTAATAAGGGGGCGGGTACATTCCTCCAGGTGGAACTCTTGGGATCGGCGACGTTCCAGGTTGCTGGTGGTGTGGATTAGGATACGCAGACGAAGACGACAAACCATAATGGCCACTCTCCGGATACCCACCAGTCGGCATTCCACCAGAACCACCCCCAGCACCTGCACCAGTTAATCCTCCGCCTGCTGCGCTGCCATAACCCGCGGAATTCGGCCCATACCCACTATAAGGCCCACTAAGCCCCGCTCCGTAACCACCACCAGCACCCAGCGACGACGGCCCTTGACCACCCGGCGGCCCTGCCAACGAGGGGTTCAAACCATGATGCTGATGATGATGGCCAATCGGCAGTTGCGGCACGCCAGAAAACCCGCTGTAAGATCCAATTCCGCCCGGCCCATTGAATTGCCCGGGCATAGAAGCCGGCGGAGCATTCCCCGGACCTCCCGGGACCGCCGCCTGAACACCATTCTGCACCGCACCCTGCTTCCCTTTCTTCCCGTCGATTGCCAATTTGCAACTCAATTGCCGCCCTTCGATCGTCTTCACGGGATCAACGAGCGCCGCCCGCGCTCCCTCGGGGGTCTTGTACACGAACAGCGCGTAGCCCCTGCACTTCCCCGTCTGCTTATCGAACCCTAGCGGTCCTTCCTCGACCTCTCCGAAAAGCGAGAAGTGCGCCAAGAGCTTCTCCGGCGTCATGTCGTACGGCACGTTGGCGACGTAGATCTTCCTCTGGGAGACGTCGGCGGAGGCCACGGAGACGGGGTTGGCGGTGGTGTTCGAGGAGGAATTCCCCGCCGCGGCGAGCTGCGTGACGGTCATCCGGCCGTCAATCTTCTTGCTGGGCTCCTTGAGGGCGAGGAGAGCGCCGTCCACGTGGCGGAAGGTGACGAAACCGTAGCCCTTGCTCTTGCCGGTGGTCTTGTCGAGAATCACGACGGCCTCTTCGAGCTCGCCGTAGACGGAGAAGAGGGCGCGGAGGCCATCGGTGGTGGTGTCCAACCCTAGGCCCCTGATGAAGAGCTTCCGGTGGGCGATGTCCCGGTTGGCCGATCGGACGGCGTCGAGGACGTCCACGTGGCGTACCACCGCGTTCTGGAGGATGTCGAGGAGCTGGTCATGGCTGAAGGACTCGATCATCTTCCGAGCGTCCTCCAGAGTGAGGGACGGCGGGTAATTGTCGGCGGCGGCGGCCGATACGATGCCATTCTCCTCCATCTTGCGCTTCTTCGATGGGTCCATGTTGATTGTTGTGGAAGAAAGAAGGTCTCGAAGATTCCGATGATAAACCCTAACCCTATCGCTAACCCTAACCCTAACCCTAGGCCTGTAAGACTTGAGAGAGGAAATCAAGAAGAGCGAGCGGACTAGGGAAACTGGGGGAAAGTGAATTTTGAGCTTAGACGGGACAATTTGGATTAAATAGACGGCTTATTTGCACTGTTGTCCCTGAATTTCTCATTTATTGCTAAAAACGCCCTTTGAAAAAAATGCATTTAAAATTTGACGTCTTACATTTAAATATGTGTGACAAAGACACCAATCGGAAAAAAAAAATTTGAGAAAAAGTATATGGTTTGTTATGCTTTTTTGTAAGCCTATTATTTTAAATTTATTTTTGAGAGTGCATAAATCTAAATATTTATTCTTTATTTTTAATAAATACTCTTTTATTAGTGTAATTATTTAACTAAAATAATTATAAATTAAAAATAAAAAATAAAAATTCTGACTCATATACTTTTAAAAAATATTTATCAAAGATTATTCTGTTCAATTGCTCAAGGCCCACCAAATCAAAACCTACATAAATTCTCCGAGCACAAGGAATGGACTCTCGGATGGCCTTATACAAAAACGCCCATCAACATATGTCATGCCACTTGATTTGTTCTATGTGAGCACTAACCAATAATGTACCTAATCCGACAAAATCCAAGTAAGCCTTTACCTCTCACTTACAAAAGATGTTGGTTGAGAGTATGAGATCGAATGAATATCTAACTGTTGAATATAATTTTTTTAATTATTTTTATTACATTTCTATTTGTGTTTTATTATTTATCTTTCGGAAATAATAGAAAGAAAGTATATAGACTAATTTTTAGTTATAGAAATTAATAAGCCATAACTTATCAAGTTATGGTTCATAACCAAATAAGTTATAAATAAACTTATCAAATTATGGTTCATAGCCAGATAAGTTATAGATAAAAATCGTGAATTATAGACAAGCTAAATTATGGACAAAAATAATAATTTAGCCTATTTATTAACTTATGTAAACTATTGAATTATTAATTTTAATTCATCTCAAATCTTAGCTTATTTCTCTCTTTCTCCCTTTTATCTTTCACAGTGAGAATACAATCAATGGCAAAGTACCCTAGTAGGTTATCACCGGTCAACAAAATAACTCGGCTAGATTTGTCTTGACTTTCACTATAAAGTCGATATTTGTTGGTCCATAAGGTTTGTGTAACTCAAAAAATAACAATAAACATAAAAAGAAAAATATTTTCCATTCTTTCATTCAACAAAACACATGCTAGTATTACATTGTCTTGCCCCTAAAGACTTGGTATATATACATATAAAGGAAAACTCTAAAAATTTACTTTAAAAAAAAAAAAAAAAGACAAATATCCCTTAAAGTGTATAGATTTAGATTTTTATAACTTTCCGTTGATTAATATTATTTTTAATTAAGTTATTATATTAGTTAAAAATGTATCAATTAAGAATAAGATATAAAAATTTAGACTCATGCAGCAATTAATTAAATCAACAAACGAAATCCTATTTCACATATGCCTCACTGTTAAAAGTAATTCTAAAAGCGACAAAAATGATCCAAGTCCATAATCTTTCTAGGGAAAATATAGCAAATAACATATTTTGTCGGTGCATTTTAATGATATAGCATGTTTTTTTTTAAATTATTAAATAAAACCACATTTGCGTTTTTTATTTTCAAATAAAATTCTCTCTTCCAATTTTACCCTTGGGGTTTTCTTTTCCTTTTTTTCTTTTCTTTCCCACATAGACACGCCTCTCTCTCTTTGGGCCAGTTTGGTAGTACTGTAAGAATTACTTTTAGCTGTGCTGAAGGAAAAATCAGCTGTTACAAAAAGTAACTGAGTGTTTGGTAAACTGTAATTATATAAGTGTTGCTTGTTCCAAAAGTAGTGTAATGACATTTGGTAAATTGTGAGATTAAATTATTTTGAGTAGTTAAGATGACCGAAATTAATAATATTAAATTAATATATCAAGTAATTAATAATTGATAATTATTTAGCAAATAAAAAATATTATATTAATAATATAATAATAATGGATAAATTATCATTAATGAGTACTTTATTAATTAAATTATATATATAATAAATTAATATACTAAATAATTAAAAAGAGTAATTAGTAATTAATTATAAGTAAGTACTATGTTAGTAGGGCACTCATATTTATTAGATAATACGTAATTAATTAGTGTATTAAAAATAATTAGTAAATACATAATTTATTAATATCGATAATTATTCTTTTTATAATGGTTACTTATTAATTATCAGTTATTAATTATTATTAATTAATACATTACATATTAATAATTATAATTTAATATTAATTATTAACTGAGTAATTACTACTTATTTTTTTTTTTTCTAACTATTTACTAATTAATATATTATAATTAACATAATATATTAATTATCAATTATTTATTTAATAACATATTATTACTTGTTTTATCATTAATATGTTATATAATTAATTTTTGACAATTAATCTTTAACTAAATAAATAATTACTATATTATTTACTATTTTATTAATATAATAAAAAACTTAATAGTAATAAATTAATATTTAATTAATAATTAAGTAATTACTATCTATTTATTAGTTAGTAAGTATATCTATATATTAATTATTAATTAATATATAATATAATTAGTAATTAATGATTAATTATTTAATGTAACTTTGTTGATAATCATTAATTGTACTATACTAATTTCTGTATAATCTAAAAGTTAAAGTTGCCTTTGAGATGCTTCTGATTTTAATTGTAGATTCTTCAAAAATTCTTTAGAAATCACTTTTTATGGTTTTTACAAAACACCATTATCAGCTTCTGATTGCCAGAGATTTTGGGCTCTAAGAAATACTACCAAATGCACCCACATTTTTGTAACCACATTCTAGTCAATAGACCTTGATTAAGGCTTAGTTTGTTATTGCTATAGATTTTGAAAAAATTATTTTTCGTTATACTAAAAGAAAAAACAGTTGTTACAAAAAACAGCTGAGTGTTTGATAAACTATAATTATAGTAGTTGTACTGATTCTAAAATCAGTGTAATAGCATTTGGTAAATTATGACATTAAACTACTATGGAAAGATAAAAATAATGACTATATTATATTATAATATAATATATATAATTACAATAAAATATATATTTATTATTATATTTAATATAATAAAAACTATTATTATATAATTATGATCTAGAATATAATAATATCATTAAAATAATAACTGAAACAATTAAAAATTACGATTATATTATATTATATTATAGTATTATATTATACCCCGGGGGGTCTCTTGGTGGTGCCCTAGAGGTGCCTCGGGGTCTCCCGAGGGTTTTCCCAGGGGTGCACAGGGGTCTCCCGCGAGTGTCCTGGGGGTCTCCCGGTAGGGCCCCGGGGGTGCCCCGTAGGTCTCACGAGGGTCTTCCGGGGTTCTCCAGGGGGTCTCCCGCGAGTGTCCCAGGGATCTCCCGGTGGGGCCCCGTGGGTCTCACGGGGGTCTCCCGAGGAGGCCCCTGAGGGTGTCCCGTGGTGCCCCAGGGCTGCTCCGGGGGGTGTCCGGGGATGTCCCGGGTCTCCCATGGTGCCCCGGGGCTGCTCCGGGGGGTGTCCTATGGGTGTTTGGGGGTGCCCGAGGGTGTCCAAGGGTCTCCAGGGTGTCTCTCGCGATTCTCCTAGGGGTCTCCTAAGGGTCCCGGGAGTTCCCTAGGGGTGTCTTAAGGGTGTCCCGAGGGTGTCCTGGGAGTGCCTCGGCATTCCCCAGGGGTGACCCGCGGGGGGGGGGCATGGGTACCCCGGGGGGGTCTCCCGGTGGGGTCCCGGGACATTATAATATAATCATTATTATATAATATTAAACAAATATATTATAATGAATATATTATATAACCATATAATATGTATTACACTATAGATAATAATATTAGAATTATAAGATTATATTAATATTTAATTATGTTAATTATTATATTATTATTATTATGTTAAATATAATTATATCAATACAATATAATATGTAATTTTATTATAATATTATTATAAAATCATATTATATGATAAAATCATAATATTAGAGTTATTAATATAATTATGATATAATTTGTTGCAATATTACTATTTCATTATATTATTGTATTATTATATTATATTATATTATATTATGAGTATGAATTTTAGATTGGGAAGATTGTAAATTTTAAATTTCATTAGGGGTATTATGAAAGTTTCATTAATTGTACTATGATGATTTCTACACAATCAAAAAGCTATGGTTGTGTTCGGGCTGCTTCTGATTTTCGCTGTAAATTCTTTAAAACGTCTTTAAAAAGCACTTTTAAGGATAGTTACCAAACATTAAAATCGGTTTTTGCTACAAGCAAAAGCTGATTTTGGGAGCGAAAAGTAATACCAAACCTAGCCTAAGAAGGCCTTAATTAGTGATAAGTTAGCTTAGCCATTTGTCTATATACACTACCACTTAAAATTAAACTCACTTTTACCATTTGTTTATGTTTTTCACACACACACACACTCTCTCTTTTCTCCTTGTTTGGCCGAACCCCTCAAGCTCTCTCTCTCAAAATTTTTCCACTTCTCTCACACAAGGAAGACTTCAAACCACAATCTAAGAGAAGGAGAAGGAATTTGTATAGGAATTCCTAGCACTTTCAAGGGCAAAGATCAAAACTTTCTCCTTTCATTTTCTTTGTTCAAAGTTCCAACTTTTCCTTAAAAGTTTAAGGGTCTGTTTGGTTCAGGGATTCGAATCATGTGATTTAAACTATTTTCGATTTACGTGTATTTTTTGTGAGAGAAATTACTGTAGCGAACCACGAATCATGATTTGAATCGGGGGACGAATCCCCCAACCAAACGGAGCCTAAATCTTTGTAGGAATTTCTCACTTTGGTGGTAAAAACTGTTCATCTCTTAAGATTTGTGGTAAGATTCTTTAAAACTTATATTGATCATTTCAACTTTAAGAACAAAGTTTGGTTTGGTTACAAAGTTTGTGTTTCTATTGTTTATATGTGTGTTAAAAGGTTAGATCTTCACATGTAAGGAGTTTTAATGCTAAATCTATGTTTTTGAATTTGTATTTTATGGTCTAAGGTCGACGTTTTGTGTGTTTAGAACAAGATCTAAACTTTAAATGTTAATTTTAAGAGGTTAAGGAAGAAAAAAAAATTAAGTTGAGAAGCATCTGTTTTGGTTAAAAAATTTCAATCCACTTTGATTTAAAATTCTGAGCTGTTAGAGACCAAATTGAGAAAAAAACTACTTCAAAAAAGTTGTAGATCTTGACATGCTAAACATTTCTTTGTGACAGAGAAAAATCTCAATTCTGCCTCTAAAATGTGTTTTTAGATGTTTCTCCAAAACTGTCTAGAATTTCATAAAAACTATCCAAAACTATCAATTTGAATTAGTTTCTGTTTTACTGTTTTTGACCCTTTAGAGGGCAATTTTGGGATTTTTGAGCCATGTATCATAAAAGTTTCGATGTTACGAACAAATCTCAGTGACTAGGAAAAATCACAATTCCGAATCTATGATGTGTTTTCAGGCCGTTTTTAAAAACTACACAAAATAATATTTGTGCGGCCACTATTTTTAATATTTTGGGTCGTTCTGAGGCCGAACCTCATTTTCTGTTAAACACGAAACTTTTAGATTCCGATGAGACAAAGAAACTTTATAAAGCTTAGATTTTAAGAATCCAACTCTAAAACGTAGTTAATTAAAGATTAAGAAAAAACATAAAAGTTAACCGGTAAGATTTGAAACAGTTCAGATTTCTAGCGAAGAATGTTTTCCAAAACGTGTGAATCTGAGTTTTACAAGATTTGAAAATTTAAGGCAAAATTTAATAAATCAGGCCAAATAGGAAATTTTAAAAGGTTTACAAACTTATGGTTATCTTTTAAAAATAATCACTAAGTGCTTACCGGTACCAATTTCTAGTAACCGGCAATATTACTAGCGGTAAAATATGATTTACTAATGATTTTCAAATTAGGATCGGATTGAGAATTTCTATAAAAAACACTAGGTATAGCCCAACATCTGTACTAGACCAGTAAGTTTTCGAGCCTAAGTCCAGCACGCTAGTGTAAAAGAACGTTGTAGACATGTTGTAGACTAATGAGCTTTAATACAATTTGGGCCCAATCTTAGAAATAATATAAATTGGTAACTTAGATATAGACCATGGTTAGATAACTATTTAAAAGATTAAGTTATCAACCTAGGACCTATTAACAAAGGCAATTAAGGAAAGTTATACGATAAGGACTTATTAAAATAATCCTTGTAATATGTAAGAAGTCAAATTATTCTTATTTAAAATGAAATATTTTCTAAGTATAGGAATAAATTCCTAAATAGACTAAGCTAAATAGACTAGCTTATAATAAGTCAAACTCACACCCTTAGTGAGTTTTCTTTAATGAACACAGAAGTAGAGGTTAACCTCAGCAAGTAATATAGTCCGACTTTGGCTGATAGCAAGTAAGGGGAATCTTGCATACAATATGAATAAGTTTAAAAATAGAATATTATACATGTTTATGCTTAAAGTTATAGTATGCTATGTCATGGCATATCACACGTTCACCGTTAAGATCTATATGACTAATAAGAACATTTATGAGTGTCGTTCCAACCTCTTAACCTATGGGGAGGATTTTAGGCCTGAGGAGGTAATCGTTCAGTACCTGAGGAGGTAAATTAGGGTCACAGTGTAGTTGGGGACCTTGCAAACCCTCTATACCCGCTAATCGTGCGCATATCTCGGTAAGTACACTCGGGCCCAAAGAAATAATAAAACAGGTTTATAAAAGAGCATAATTGATACATGCATTACTGATATACTTTAAATACTATGTTTTGACTAGCAAGACTTAATTCCTACTTACTGAGTATAAACTCACCCCTATGATGTATTTATATTGTAGGAAAATAACCAATGAAAGGTGAATGATGGATTATCCGCAACGACATGAGAGCAGTGTGGACAATGAGAAATGGATACCGCTCGCACTTTAATTACGCAAAATGTTTTGTTATGATAAAACTTTTTAATTGTATGTATGCAGTATGGTTTTAAGAAGACTGAGACTTCTTAATATAATTTAAAAATTAAGTTTATTTTCCTTTATTATATGATATATAAAAAAATTTGCAAACTCAATGTAATTATTCAAGTATTTTAAGTGATTACATGTTAGTAAGTTTAAGAGACGGCTACTTAGTTAGGGTCATCACACTCGAGTCGACTAGACTTGAAGAAAATCATCCAAGAGGACCTCTCAGAAGGATTCAGCAGCTCAAGAAGATTAGAAGACGATCCAGAGTCAAGATCAGCTCAGAATGACTTCAGCATATGGAGTCGCTACGATTGCTCAACAGAGCAGAGGAGTCGACTGCTCTGAAGAATATTATGAGAATTTTTTGAAAAATCTTCTATTCTGGGATTTTAGGAAAGCTCCATATCGCACCAAGAATAGCCTAAATCACAGAAGATACGAAGGGAATAAGGAAACAAGATCAAAACACAATTGAGAAAGTCAACTCTATTCAAGAAAAGGAAACTAGCCTTAATTGGGAAACAAGAGTGTGCAGCTATAAAAGGAGGACTTCCCTCAACGTCCAGAGCATCTCAATACATCTCAATATATTCCAAGATGTACAAACTCGTGCATTATCTCTACAATTAGCCCTAGAGCCACCCTTTCTCTCTCTTTCCTCCATTATTGTCTCTCTCAAACTTTGTACCCTGAGTTATCAAGAGAACCACTATAAATTTCAGTATCTCCTCTTTAATTTTCGCACTTTACTTTATCGTTCATATGCTATATCATCTTAGGCAAATAGATCAAAAATCTACCACTCAACAAATTCGTCATTAACCCCTTATACAAATTTTACTATTGGAAATCGACCTCCATAATTGTAATGTGAATTATTAAAAGGATAAAATAATTTTGGTATCATGTATTACCGTTGTTTGTGTATTAAAAGTATATAATATATATGTATGTGTGTGCGCACACATTCGGTTACTGTAATTTACTATTTTAAAACTTAGAGACATGCAAATAATTTGTCATTTCATGTTGTATACAAAAAAATAAAAAAAAAAAAAAATAAAAAAAAAAACAACTAATAGGACATACTCTTATTATACACTTGCCACTATATGGATGTATCCTATTTTTTCTCTTTCGAGTTTTCACTATTTAATTTGTTATGTTTACGACAGACCTAATATTATTTGATTATTCCACATAATATTCTCTTATTATACACTTGCCACTATATATATATGGATGTATCTCATTTCTTCTCTTTTGAGTTTTCACTATTTAATTTGTTATGTTTATGTACAGACCTAATATTCTTTGATTATTCGACATAAAAATTTACGTCCCGTTCATTTTGTTGATTCGAGTTTAGAATTTGAGTTTTGCTATAGTAAAAAGCTCTCATAAACAGTCATATTTAACTTTTTTATTACAGTAAAAAGCTCTCACATAAAATCACATAAATTTAATCTTTTCTTGTTTCACTTGGTTTATGACTTTTGTGTTAACACATCTTACGCGTATCCATTTTGACAAGTACTTCCAAAAATCACAAACCACACGACATCTAGCAAATTAAGGGAAAAGAAAAAGGTCAAAAAAAAAAAAAAAAAAAAAAAAAAAAAAAAAACCAAAACCACCAACATCTTATAATTCCATTCATGCGTAGAATTCACATATATCAATGACACTCAAATTTTGGCAACTTGTTTTATTTCTGACACTGCCTTCATAGCAACTCCTATGAAAATAAAGCTATCCAAACATTTTACAATATTGTTATCACATTATTATAGACAAATAAGGGTAAGCCAAAATTTGACAATCCACACGTTTGTTCTACATGTACATAAACAACTTAGAACCAACTTTTATACTTGTACAACACATCATAAAGTGAGTTCTTTTACCCTTTTTGTTCTCAAAAAATTCAAGCACTTTCTCTTCGTCCTTCTTGTCCTTAATCTCCGCATTTTTGCGATAAAACCACAGTGAGCTTCCGGTCTTGTTTCTCTTGTCTTTCTCGTATTTAGAGGCGCCAATGTAGGAGGGCATGTCGGAGGTGACCGTGTGCTCGTCCGACAATAGAACGAGGTCATATTGGTTGGTCTTCTTCCCTTCAGAGCAACCCATTTAGTTTGCTAATAATTCTAAGTTGAGAGCATGTATAGAGCTCTCACCTATGTATTGAGTTGTGCATATAAATAACGTCTAGCTGGCGTGTGTGTGTGTGTTTTGTTTTTGGGAGTGATGTATTAACGCTCTTTAATTACTAATTTAGTATAGTCAACATCTTAACGTGTCTCCAACAACTTCATGAACAAGATTTTTAAGGGAATGCTAGTCGTTTGCTTAGATCATATATATTATCTTGTTATTTACTAGTAATAAAAAAAGTATTTGTTGCTTATAATATACGTATAGTCATGATAAAAATAAAATAAAATGGTATCTCGTTTCCAAGTTGATAAAGAAAGAACATAATTTTAGAAGCTAATTATGTATAATAGTCATTGCCGTCCTTGTATGAAAAACTTTTTTTTTTTTTTTTTTGGTAAAGAAGGTTTTGTCAAAATATTTTGTAATTTATAATGCAAGGGATTGATGTATGACAAAGTAGAATTAAAGAACAAAAATAAAATTTAAAGAGAGAACATAATTAATAAGAAGAAACGGAATCAAGATAAAGAGGAGAAACCAATAATATCAATATCATTAATTATCAAACTCTGAAAAAAAAAAAAAATCACTAATCTATTTATAGAGAATAAAACCCTAATCCTATTCGTCATCATTTTCTCTGGTTTGGAACTCTAGCGAGTTGTAAACCGAAAAAAATCATGAAGCAATAATCTAAAAAGTAAGAAATCTCTTAATCTTAATATTGGATTCTGAAACGCCTACGTTAAGGATTTTCTTTTCTTTTATTTTCTTTTTATTTGTTTGTTGTTTTAATATTTACATCATAAATAAATGTTTCCACCTATAATAGATTCATTAGTATATCACGCGAAACCTACATTAAAAGTAAAAAGTGCTTTTGAAAGAGTTAAAAATTTATTTTTTGTAAAGCTCGATTTATCATTTTTGTGGAGTTATGTTAACACCAATTAATAATGAAAAAATGAACAAAGACATCCTCCTAGTTTAATGATTAAAATAATTATTTGACTTTTTTTTTTTGTCATAAGAGATATTTTGTTACGTCGATTTTACCATACTTTAATGTTGGTTTCAGTTTAAATGAAAAATTATCTTTAATTACAAATATATAAAAACTAATAAGCACCTTTGTTGTCATAATATAAAAACGAAAATAGTAAAAAAAATATGTCAATATAAAAAGCTTAAGAAAGTATACAGGCTAATTTTTAGTTATAGAAATTAATATGTCATAACTTGTCAAGTTATGGTTTATAACTAGATAAGTTATGGACAAATTTATCAAGTTATGGTTCATAACTAAACAAATTATAAACAAAAACCGTGAATTATGAATAATAACTTGTCAAGTTATGGTTCATAACCAAACAAGTTATGGATAAAAATAGTAATTTGGCCTATTTATTAACTTATATAAATTATTGACCTATTAATTTTAATTTCTCTCAAATCTTAACCTATTTTTCTCTTTCTTCTTAATAAAAAATTGGATGTTTCACAATTTAAATAGATAATAGATGGTTTGTCTGCAGTCCACAATTTAGACGGTCTATCCAACATAATATATAGATGTGAAAATTATCTCATGACATTTATTTAAGATAACAATAATATTAAAAATATAAGACGCTTAAGATATTTATCTCTGACTATTGCTTAGATTATATATATTATCTTGTTATTTACTAGTAATAACATAAAAGTATTTGTTGCTTATAATATACGTAGTCATGATAAAAATAAAATAAAATGGTATCTCGTTTCCAAGTTGATAAGGAAAGAACATAATTTAAGAAGCTAATTATGTATAACAGTCATCGCCGTCCTTGTATGAAAAACATGTTTTTTTTTTTTTTTTTTTTTTTGGTAAATAAGGGTTTTGTCAAAATATTTTGTAATTTATAATGTAAGGGATCTAATATGTATACTCAATACCAAAATAAAAATATACAACTAGCCGACCTCTGAAAATAAAAAGAACAAAGATAAAATTTAGAAAGAGAACATAATCAACAAAGAGAAACAGAATCAAGATAGAGAAAAATAATCGAGAGAGAGATAATAATCTAAGAAGAATAAGAACTCAAGAGGAGAAACCAATAATATCAATATCATTAATTATCAAACTCCGAAAAAAAAAATCACTAATCTATTTATAGAGAATAAAACCCTAATCCTGTTCGTCATCATTTTCTCCGGTTTGGAAAAACTCAACTCTAGCGAGTTGTAAACCGGAAAAAATCATAAAGCAATAATCTGAAAAATAAAAAATCTCTCAATCTTAATATTGGATTCTGAAACACCTACGTCAACAATTTTCTTTTCTTTTATTTTCTTTTCATTTATTTGTTGTAATTTTAATATTTACATCATAAATAAACGTTTTCACCTATAATAGATTCATTAGTATATCACGCGAAACCTACATTAAAAGTAAAAAGTGTTTTGAAATAGTTACAATTTTATTTTTTGTAAAGCTCGATTTATCATTTTTGTGGAGTTATGTTAACACCAATTAATAATGAAAAAATGAACAGAAAAATCCTTCTAGTTTTTTTATTGAAATAATTATTTGACTTTTTTTTTTTTTTCATAAGAGATATTTTGTTATATCGATTTTACCACACTGTAATGTTCATTTCAGTTTAAATGAAAATTTTTATTTAATTACAAATATTTAAAAACTAATAAGCACCTTTGTTGTCATAATAAAAAATGGATGTTTCACAATTTAAATAGATAATAGATGGTTTGTCTGTAGCCTACGGTTTAGATGGTCCATCCAACGTAATATATAAATGTGAAAATTATAACATGACATTTATTTAAGGTAACACTAATATTGAAAATATAAGACGCTAAGATATTTATCTCCGACTATTGCTATACTTCTCTAAGAGCGTCTCTAAGTGAATTAACAAATATTTGGCTAAATTTTTGTTAAAATAACTAGAAAGCTATTTCAGCTAGCAACATTTATGCGAGTCATTCCAATCAAACTGACCATAAAATATTTTAATATTTATTGAATTTCAAATATAAATAACTTTACTAAATTTAAAAAGGAACCCTTCTATTTATCAATGTTTGAAAGAATAAAATAATAGAAAACAATGAAGCGCCTCTTCTCACTAGTTATATTTAGCCAGTTTGAAATGCATTTTTCAAAATAGCTAACGAGTTATAATGATTGGAGTGTAAGGACGTTTGGTTCATAGATTCATAACTATCATTCATAACCATTCTCATTTTACGTGTATTTTTTATGAGAGAAAATACTTTAGCGAGTCACGAACTATGATTCGAATCATGACATGAATTCCTCTTTCAAACGCACGCGAACTTTGAATAGTTGGAGATGCTCTAACATCTTGAGTAGTTTTTTTGGTTTTTCCTATAAATTAAAGTGTAAAAATAATCCGATATATTAAATTGTTAGTTTTATGTCTTTTTAATATTCATGCTACATTAAATACTCATATTTTGGTAAATAATATATGTATCACGTTAAATAAATATTATATTTACATTTTTATTTTTACCTGTTACGCTAAAAGAACGGTCCGTCAATGAGATTTTAGACAAGGCCTACAATTATATAGTTGTATATACAACCAGAAAATTAAACAGGAGAGAAATGTAAATATAATTGTCTAAATCAATTTAGCTCATGTAAAAATTACCTCATTCTTTTATTAAGTAAAAAAAAAATCAATGATGCCCTCCTGTTGCAGGTGGAGCGATCCAATCTCTATCATTAATTTTGGGGATTCCTGGAGGACATTTGCTAAGAAAGAAAGAAAAAAAAAATTTAAAAAAAAAAAAAAAAGACTTTAGTAAGTAGTAACATTTTGTTTGGGATAAGGATAAATTACACATTTTCGTTTTGAATTGTAGATCTTGTCATAAAATGATCCCTGAAATTTAATTTTAGTTTTTTTTTTCTCTCAAATTTTAATAGTTCTTGTCAATTTTCCCCCTCAACTAAATTTATGATGAAAAATGTTGCGTGAAATGCAAAAACTAACAAAAAAAACTCCTTACGTTAAGATATTTAACTGAAATAATATGTATCACGCAAAATAATTAGTGTCATTAATCCATTTTTAATGTATAATTACTATGTTAGCTCCACCACATTTAATCACATAGAAGTGCAATCATCTAGCAGGAGCTGTCAATTTTTTACTACACTAATTTTTTCTTAATTTACTTGACCTAAGAAATTTTAAAGGATCATCAATGAGGACCAACAATAATAACAAGAGTAAGAATTTAACACAAGAAAAATTTACAAGAGTTACTGAAAGTTCCGTTCATTTCACCGATTTGAGTTTTGCTACAGTAAAAAGCTCTCATAAACAATCACATCTAACTTTTTTACTACAATAAAAATTTTTACATAAAATTACATCTCAACTCGAATCAATAAACTAAACGGACCCTGAAGTTTTGAAGAAAAAAATTAAAATTAAAGTTCATGAACATTTTGTGACAAAACTTACGTGGAATTTGTTTTTGAGATAACTTCGTCAAATAAAAAAAAAATATAAGTCTAAACTTTTACATCTTACACTTAATAAATATTATTTTATTAGTGTAATTATTTAATTAAAAAATTATAAATTTGCTAAGAGAATAAAAAAAAAAAAAGACTTTATTAATATAATATTAAAATTGTAGTTTCATTAAGATTAAGGTCTTGAAATTTTCCTTCAACTTTTGATTTGAGTTTTTAATTTGAAAAGATGCAATATTTTTTTGAGTTTTTTTTAATTTCAATAAAAAAAGTTAGATGTGACATTTTTAAAAAATTTTAACTATAAAAACCTAAAAAAAAACTTAAATCGTTGAAATTGATTCGACGAGGACTAAAAAAAAATAAATAGTAGAAAATAAGCCAATATAAAAAAACTTAAGAAAGTATATAGGCCAATTTTTAGTTATAAAATTAATAGGCCTTAGAAAATTTACCCTTTAAAAATCATAAATCTATAATTTTGGTTCATAACTAGATAAATGTTATAATTAAAAAATTAAACTTAGTCAAAATTATGGTTTATAACTTTTAGATAAGTTATGAACAATTATGAATAATAAATTGTCAAGTTATGAATAGGTCAAAATAATAATTTTTTCACGGTTTTTTATCCATATTTATTAACTTATTTATATAACTATTTTAAAAAATTTTAATTCATCTTAAAAATTTTGATCTATTTTTTTTTATATTTCTAAAAAAAAAAAAAAAAAAAAAAAATCGAGTTGGGCCCACCCAAAAAGCAGATGCAATAAGAAGTGGAGTGGGGTACCAAATAACCCAAAAACCGTAAAAAAGATCTCCCAAAATCCTTCTTTGGTTTTCGCAAACGGCTCCTCTGCTACCTCACCTTATCTTCCTCCTTGCAATGCCATGCTTTGCTTTCATCTGTGAGTTCCTCTCTCTCTCTCTCTCTCATCGCATCCAAAATGAGTTTCTTTCCTATTCTTTTTCTCGAAATATTTTTAGGAAATTTTTCTAGAAATGAAAGCTTTCAACCCCATTTTCGTTCTTAAATTAATTCTGGTTTCAGAAAATAAAAGTGAATGAATCTGAGAAGTTTACAAGTAAATAATCGAATTGCATTTTATGCGCCTAGTACATTTTACTTGATGCGGTTTTTTTCTTTTTTTTTTTTTTTTCCCTCCTCATGAAAGGAAAATGTTCATCGTTCTTCCTAGCTTCAGTTTGAAAAAAAATTATGGGATTTAATAATTCAGTTGTAATCTAGTTATGCAGGCATTCCCGTATATATACATATATATATATATATTTGGTCTTGAACAACAAGCATTGTTAACGATTTCGCAATATCTGTCAAATTTCATCCCAGTTGGAGGAAAACTCCTTAGAATGCTTACTTTGGGAAATGCTCATATTGGGTACCTCATAATAGCCATATATTCATCATATCAAGAAAATCGTTAACTGTGTATTTCTGGCTCCAATTACAAGTTTGAGATTGGAGTTCATAACTTCATACTACCAGGTTCAGGTTCTCATTAGCTGGAAAAAGAGGATTTTTAGGAAAGAAGAAAGAAAAGGTTCATGTCCTGGTGAATTGGTGATGTTATTTGTTGTACAAAAGAGCTTAGCTTGCGGTTAGACATGCCTCATTTGTGCATGGTATATGTTTGTTTAAATGTTTCATTTGAGTTTCATTTCATGAAGGGATGTGAACATTGAGAATTAGTATAAGTTTAACATCGAGAATTATTTGAGGCCGTACTGTTTGCTGGTTTGAACATCATTAGACCAATACCCATTTACTTCACTAGCAGGGTTTCGGTTGAGCTTTGATAACAGGAAAGTTTTGTTTTGTTGTTGACTTTTTTTTTTTTTTTTTTTGTTCTTCAATTAAGTGGAAATACTTTCATGAATACGTTTAAGAAAGGTTGGGCATGTCTGGATGATATATTTTAAATATGTTGTGTATGATGCTAATCTACTACTTGTATGATGATTTTTATCCTAGTTAGTTACATGTTTGAATTTGAATCAGGAGATTGTCGTTTTTGCATTTGCCTTCTGATTGTGGTCAAGAAAATCTCTTTCGGCTGCACTTTGGATATGTGGTGGAGTACAGACACTTTCCACCTATCAGAGTGCGGCAACATCATGATATCTCTGTGCCGAGGAACTGGTCTTCTCCTATGTCCCTTGTTAGTTCCTTCCCTAGACTTAACTCTGTAGGATCGCTGCAGAGCTGTGTTGATGTTGGTGAGAAATCTGGAACAGACAAGTCCTGCCAACCAATAATCAACATAGATTCATGCACGAGGCAGCTTTTGGTTGAGGACGTTCTAGCAGTTAATAGGATCGACTCTCTCGAATCTCGTTTGGATAAAGATCTTAAGGAAAAGCAAAGACGAGAAAAGATAGGACTTGCAAACAAAGGGAGAGTGCCATGGAACAAAGGCAGGAAGCACAGTGCAGGTGGTGGGATGTATTGTGTTATTTTGTTATTAAAACTTGAAATTTCTTTAACTGTTTAAATTAAACTGCGTTTCTTTTACTTGACGTGACACAGAGACCCGTGAGCGAATCAGGCAAAGAACACTAGAGGCCTTAAAGAATTCCAAGGTGACGTCATGTAAGACACTAATAATCAGTTAGTTGCAATGCTACCCGGCATTCACAGACGCACACGCACACGCACACGCACACACACACACATGCATCCTTCTTTCTCATTAGATCTTAAGCATGGAATAAACTTTTGCTTCACAATCGTTTCTTTCTTCTAAATGTTCTCTTGTGACCTCTCAATACTTTTCAGGTTAGACAGAAGATGGCTGAATGTCCCCGTTCTCATAGGTAAGTAACATCACAGTTTTTTATATCGCAGTCTAGGTGAAAATTTTGAAATTTGAAACTTGATTGTGTGTGAACATTTAGCATACTGAAGGGGAAGGCTTTAATTGCAAGATGTTCTCCTGCAGCCAAGTTTTCACAATCACTAGATTTATTGTTCGTATCATAATAAAAGAATTTTCTTTGAAAAGATTCTTGTTTTGAGATTGAAGGGAATACTTTATTAAAGGTGACATTTTTTTACAATTTTTTTATTTATTTTTAAAGTCTGAAAATCTAATTTCTTTGCAGTGATCTGGTCAAGCAAAAAATAGGTTCCGCACTTAGACGTGTTTGGGCAAAGCGTTTGAAGTTGAAACGGTCGAGGGAGACATTTTTCCAGTCATGGGCAGAAAGTGTAGCAGTGGCAGCTAAAACAGGAGGACCTGAACAAGAAGTGCTAGATTGGGATAGCTATGATAAAATCAAACAGGAGTTAGTTCGGCAGTGGCTTCACTTCACTGCAGAAAAGACAAAGGCAAAGGAGTTGGCAAGGATAATGAGAGAGGAGAAAGCAAAGATGAGGAGAGAGGAGAAAGCAGCAAAGGCAATATCAGAAAAGATGGAGATGCTTGTACGCAAGAGAAGATTGCGCGAGGAGAAGTTAAAAGAGAAGGAAGAGAAGGCAAAAGCCAAAAGAAAACTATATCAAGACAAAAAGGATTCAACTAGAAGGTTGAAACTTAAACAGAGATTAAGCCAGGTGATTTCCCACAGATACAGATATAGAGCTATTTTAATGGTCATCATTTTGGGTCATACACAAATGAGATATCATCAAAGACAACTCTAGGTAGATCGGTCACGTGATGAGTGTAGGTGCCTCATAATTGAATCATAAGACTGCGCATCAGCTTCATCTACAATGATGCCTTGAAACATTATAGGAGAACAGATAATGCTTGAGAATCATACGTATTGAAACAAAAAAAAATCAGGGCAATCGTCCTTGAGAATGGAGGAAAAAAAAAAAAAAAAGGCCATCTTTACAATTTTTTTTTTTCCTTTATCAGTTCATAAAAGCATTATAAGCATTTTCTTTTAACAGGGGTCCCTATCTAAACCCGTGAAATGCTTACCTCTGTCCGCTCGACTGATGCTATATTTCATCATGTGCACAGATTCGCCAGAAGATTTCAATTGATGGTCAAGTCTCTAGGCAAAAGTGCACAGTTAAATCTCACATTCCAGCCTTGGAAAAATTGGATCTAGAGCTTATTAAGAGAGAGAGTTTGCAAAGAGAAATTTCTTTTGCAGATCAGATAAGAGCTGCCAAGAACAAAAAAGCAGAATTTGCCCCTACAAAAGCCCTGGTAGCCTCATCTTGTGTTCATCACTCTTTTAGTGGAAAACGATGATTTTGAAAGCTCAAACCTTCCACATTCTTCATCAAAAACAGGCCTTACATTCGCCAACAGGTGGAGTAGCTGCTCTGACTTTCGATGATTGGCGTGTTTCTTTATTTCCTTTTTCATTTCCCGTGGTTTCTCTTGAGGAATTAGTAATTGCACTCTTATAACATACTTGAACCAGTCTTCTCATGTGTTTTTGTAGCTTTATCTCAATCATGAGAGATGGCACTTGATTCGATTGAGCTGTCTGTACAAGGCGTCGTAATGTTGGGTTCAGTCAGATAAAAGGAAATTTTGTCATGAGCTATCTCTTCTGAAATGGGATTGGGATTGTTTGAACCAAGTTCTTTCTCAATTTTTGTTGACCCCGATCATTGTATGTAATGAGTTTAAGGAGTTGTACAATAAATAAAGCATTTTAACATTGTTAAAAACGCATGATATGTGTTCCTGTGTCCGTTGGGGAACTATGTGTGTCATGCTTGTATGACTCTTAAGAGTGATGGAAGGTGTGCGAATACGAAGGTGTTAGCATTAGTGTAGGCACCGATCAATGGATAAAATTGGCATTCGCCTATGAGTTTCTTTGTTTTTTTGTTTTTTTTTTTTTTTAAAATGGGAAGGTTGAAAATAGTTTTTGTTTTTTTTTTTTGGTAAACGAGAATGATTTTAAATTCAGTTTTTAATTATGTTTTTTTTTTCAAAGTTTTTGTAAGAGGAAAATACGATTGATTTCGACCCTTAATCTTGGCAATTTAATTTGAAAGTTATTGTAATGTTGGTCAAATTAAAAATAAATTGTTTGGTTGGGGGATTGAGGGATTCAAATCTCAACTTTTTTGGAAAGACAAAAATGAACAGTAAAAATGGGATCGAAGGATTGGGATCATTTAAATTATGAATTTTTCATTTTGAAACCCCATGAAAAATTCAAAAAAGTTTTGACATGGTGATTTGAAATGTGGGTGAGAATTTTTCTCATTGGCTTATTATATAATTGTTCTCGGAATTAATTATTTGAGTTTGAGCTATATAAACAAAATAATGTTTGGCTTTTTAATATAATTTTAATTCAATTTTTTTCTATATTTCTCTTTAATAATTTTGAAAATTATTTGCATAATTTTTTTCTAATCAAATTATCGATGAAATTTTTTTTTTTAAATTAAAATTGGAAATTATTTTATTTTGGTCATGATTCAAATTTAATGAGACAACCAAACACCTGGTGATTTTTTTCGATTTTTTGTATACACATCCAAACGAATTGGTCTCAAATCATGATTCAAATTATGAATCATGGATCTGAATCAAATTTTTTTTTTTTTTTTTTTTTTTTTTTTGAACATTTAATGAGGCTAATTCTGATTTTTTTTTTTTTTTTTTTTTTGTATCGATTGGGGTTTATTATAAGTGATTTTTTTTTTTTTTTTTTTTTTTAACCATTTTTTTTTTTTTTAAGTCAAGATGGGAACTTGAGATTCTTCCGTAGAATTGAGGTTGCCAGATCGTGACATGGGATCTACATTTTGCAACAAAAATATTCTCAGGACCTCCTAAAGAAATTGGCGTGGTTGGCTGCAAAGTGTTTGAAAGCCAATTATCGACCAGGAGAGAAAGAAAAGAGAAAAACATGGAAGAGTATCGGCAAACACTAAGATGAGATGTAATTTTATATAATAGTTTTTAACTGTAATAGAAAAAGTTAAATGTAACTTTTATGAGAATTTTTTACTCTAATAAAACTGAAATTAAAAACTTAAATCGGTAAAATAAATGAAACCTAAACATGCTTATTTACTTGTCCCATTCCAGACCATATATCAGCTTGTATTGCAAGTGTTGTTAGCCAGTTTATGTACACAAACCTTACGTAGTGAAGTAATCTATTAGATTGTAAGTAATCTATCAATCATAATTCGATTCTAAGATACCTATAAAAATCTCCCGAAAATGAAATCACATGGTCTTCCATAAATCAAATTTAAAATACCTAAAAAAAAAAAAAAAACCAAAAAAAAAAAATACGGAGCTTAAATTGGACGTTTTACATAGATACAGATTGAGCAAGGTCAAATCTAGACCAATGATCAACTATAGGATATCATACTTTCATAGATGGGAATTCAGTCACTTGGAAATACAAAGAGCAACCAGTTACAGAATGCTCAGTGTAAATGGAATTCCAAGATATGGCTCAAGGAATATGTAAGCTGCTGTGGAAAAAGCAACCAATAGGATAATTCCATGTGAATTGAGAATAAACGTAGGGATATTTACCTTTTTATACTTTGTGCTTTTTTAATTTGAAAAGTTTTTTTATTTTTAAAATATAATTTATTTTTAATATTTTTAATCTCATTAAATATTTTTCTTAAAAATTAAAATACTATACATAAAAAAAACCTTTAAACTCACAATTTTGACCTCTAAAATATGTCAAAATTTTTTTGTTATTTTAATTATCATAATAAGAATTTGTGTTTTTCTTTTTTTCTTTTTCTTAAATAGTTTAGTATTTTTAAATAAAAATCATTTATTGAGAAAAAGTTATAGAAAAAAAATCTTTGAAACTTTGATGAGATCAAAAATCAAAAGTTTTTTGAATAAACCTAAAACACAGGGTATAAAATATAAAATCCCATAAAAATATAAGGTCTTATGATTCAAAAATGGTTTTTGAATTTGAATACCAGGTCAACAAAAAGTGAACAACAGTATAAGACAGTGATTTCACTATCATATAGTAGGTGTAGTGCGGGTGGCTTCTCTCTTATTTGTCTTGCACAATCCTATTCAACATGATCAAGTTAAGCATATGGAGATTGATACAATTCATCAAGTAAAAGATCGAATCATGGTTGGTTTGTACTCCCTATATTCCTTCTCACTTTTAACTTGCAGATGTCATCTCCAAAGACTACTCAGTTCAATGTTTCAACTAATGTACGGGGGAATGTTGAAAATTCTAAAGTCTTTTAATTGTTATTAGTTGTAATTACTTACCAACTCTATCTATACCTAGTTAGATAGTAGTAGGCAGATGGTAGATGAGTTGTACACATGTTTGTATCCTTGTATTGATCAAGATGCACAAAAATAAGGGTTTCTTTCAACCTTTAGACGACAAAATCATCACAAGTAGTAGCAATACTTGGAAAAGATAACTCAGGACCTTAATGAGATTTATAGCATTCAAGGCATCAGACCACGCGTGCATCTTTTACCATGTCAAGACTCCCCAGCAAAATCCCAGATTTAGCTAATTCCATGTCCCAAGTCCAGACTTGATTGTTACAAGTAACAACCATGTTCACACCTTTTAATCGTAGATAGCAACTTTGATTCCTACACGTAAACAATTCCATTCAAAACTTACAACATACCACGGCATTTCATCCTATAAAGGAGCAGAAGAAAGGTTTTCCTCTGTCAAGCGTCCGAAACAGTAAAGAATAATCAGCTGTTTAAAATCTTAATGAATTTCACATTACCAAGAAGATTCATCTAACAAGATTAACTACGACCCCGTTTATTTTACCGATTTGAGTTTAAAATTCAAGTTTTACTAAAATAAAAAACTCTTAAAACCAATCACATCTAATTTTTTACTACACAGTAAAAAACTCTTACATAAAGTCACATCTCAACTCGAATCAACGAACTTAACAGGCCCTACATTTCTCAAGATAAATGATTACTCCAATACTAGTAGAAGGCCTCGCTCATTTCACGAATTCTAGTTTTTAATTTTAGATTTTTATAATTAAACGCTCTTAGAAAATATCACATCTAATTTTTTTTTATTACAGTTAAAAATTCTCAAAAATTATCACATCTCAGCTTAAATTAAGAACTCAAATCCGCAAAACGAACTAGACTAGTATCAAATAACAAAGTAGATGTAATAAAGAGCGTGCCTAACAAAATTTAAAAGTAATAAAGACCAATATCCAGAGTTTACAGACCATTGGGAAAACTCACAAAGGGTATTAGAACATGATGTCGGCCATTTAAGGTACAATTAACAGTATCGCAACCTAATATGCCCAGCAAAATAAGATTTAATCCAACTCCGTTATCTTAGTACTAGTAATATAAAACAAACCAGGATGCCATTTTTGCTTATCTACACAGCTCACAACGCTCAAGGCATTTCCCAATTGGACTAGTAATTTCCTCCAGTTGTGTCCCTGCCAGGTGTGTAGCTGTTCTGGTATTCATTGTTAGGAGCATTACCAGACCATCCTGCGTTATTCTGCTGCATTCCTCCCATGTTTGGCGGTGGCCCACCTCCCATGTTGGGTGGTGCCCCTCCGTAGTTGCTAGGTGGTGCTCCTCCATAGTTGTTGTTTGGTGCCCCTCCGTAGTTGTTCGGTGCTCCTCCGTAGTTGTTGGGCGCTCCTCCATAGTTGTTTGGTGGTCCGCCACTCCAGTTGTTGCTTGGTGGCACCCCGCCATAGTTTGGCGGATTCATGTTGTTGGGGGGATATCCACCCATGTTGTTTTGGGGAATTCCACCCCTATTTGGCGGTGGACCGATGTTGCTGCCAGGGGGGACCTTGGGGATTTGGCCCAGCATTCTGCACTGGCGGGCGTCTCTGAAAATCTTGGTTCTGCATATTCTCCCCACCCCTGTTTGGCGGTAGACCCATGTTGCTGCCAGGGGGCCCTTGGGGATTTGGCCCAGCATTCTGCATTGGCGGACCCCTCTGAAAATCTTGGTTCTGCATATTCTCCCTTCTCCTCTCAAAGTTCCTTGATCTATCAAAATTACGAGGTCTATCATTGCGTCTGTTTCTCTCATTTGCTCTGGCATTGTTCCTTATCCATTCCTCATGGTACTTGGGATCATATGGAACTGCCTTACCATCAATAAAAGGTTCCCCTGCCATATGGAAAGTAAAAGGCTTCATCCACAAAATAGTAGCCTCATTTAAATAAACCATTTAGTACATCACAGGATTGAACCCGCAACCCCCCACCCAAACCCCCCAATGCCACTAGACCAAGAGGTCTTAGGCCATTTAAAATAAACCTTTAAACCTTTTGAGGAGTACACTGTTACCATGATGGGAGGTAAACAACCCATATTCATAATTCTAAAGCTAGATTTTGCTTTGAGTTAAAATGATAGCAATTTCTCTTCTGATAGCTATTTGAATGTGCAGCACAAAAGGAAGACGGCGTAAGAGAAGAAAATTATGCCTTTAGACCTTATTTATTCAAACCACAATAGACGATATTCTTCTTGTAATAGAACTTATAGAATTATCTCCCTATCATTTAGGTTGAACAAATAAATTGAACGTGAACTTACAGAAATTAATTAGTTCAAAGACAATATTTAAAATTTGCTACCAGAATCTAAAACTTACCCCCATAGTCTTTGTTCCTTACATCCAAGTATGAATCAGGAAGGACCCAGCGCACTCTAGGCAATTCTGAAAGAATTTGACAAAGAAACGATTAAGAATACAAATCCTGTAAAGCCAATAACAAAAAAAAGTCATGCACTTACCCAAAAACAAAAATTACCTTTAATTTTGTATGAAATTTCTTCAGATACTAATGCTCCAAAAGCATAATAACACCTAGTTGAAACAGAGTAAATCTTCATCCTTGCTTCTTCCTCACTGCAAATGAGATGCATAGGAAACATTAACAACTGATTACATAAATCATGGGAAATATTCTCCATCACAAGTCAAAATATATACTTCAATAGTGAAACAAAAAACAATAGAGGTCTTCAAGCAATCATCAAATATAGTTTAACAAAAGCATTTCATACAGAAGCAATAACATAAATATCTCCTAATTTGGGTTCAAAAATATCTAATAAACAAGAACAAACCCTAAAGATCAAAGAGAGAGAAAAATAACCCAAAATAATTCCAAATACCAAACCAAATCACTTCTATTGTCTTCATTTCTCAAATCAAAACCAGAAAGAAAAACAAACAGAAAAGGAATATTGAATCGAAGAAATAACGAGAGAAGAAAGAAGGATCACCTTCCGACGACTTGGGCTAGGGTTTTGATGTAGCTATCAATGATGTCGTCCCTTGTAGGCTCACCCTCGGGCGGCTCCATGACGACAAGCCAGTGCTCGAAATCGCAGCCGTCGAGCAGAATCGTCTCCTTGGGAGGGCGATTGGACCAATTAGGGCTGGGATCCTTGAGAGAGGAGGAAGTGGCGTTGGTGGAGAAGCTTCGGAGGACCGAAGCCGGAGAGACACCGCGGGCGGTGCCGATGGCGCCGGCGAGGGGACGAAGGCGATGGAGGAGAAAAGGGAGGATGAGCGAGAGTGAGCGACGGAGGCGGTGGTGGAGAAGGAGCGAGAGAGGTAGGAAGCTAGGGTTAGGGTTCTGGGGAGGCGAGACAAGAAGGTCGCCATGGCTGAAAGATAGAGAGATAAACCAAAAACCCTACCAAAGGAGAGAGATTGGGAAATGAGGGTTTAAGAGTGAGGGGAACCCTTTTATATATTGATTTCCTGAATTGCCCTTGCCTTACCTATAATGGTATTCTAAATAGGGTTCGTTTGACATTTTTGTCCCTATAATTTGGAAGAATGAAATATAATGTTTGGTAGAGATTCGTTTCCTAATTCAAATCATAATTAACGATTTGTTACAGTATTTTTTCTTACAAAAAATACACGTAAATTAAAAATAGTTCTAATCATATGGTTCTAATCCATGAACTAAACGGAGTTATAGATTTTTAAAATTATTTAGAGTAAATCATAGTAATTCAAAAATTATGTGTATAAAAATATTTTTATCAATAATAAATAAAAAACTTATGTGGTAAAAAAAAAATTTTACTAGTTATAAATAAAAAAAATTAGGCAATAAAAAATATTTTTACTATATTTAAATTAAATATTTTTAAATTATGTTTGTAAAAAATAATATTCACTAGAATTTCTACTGGAAAAACTTTGACTGAATTTGCAAGTTGTCTAGAGGTTCTTTTTTCTTTTTTTGATTTAAGAATGGGTGTTCAGGTTAATCTACACATGTCTCGACTAAGCCTACGTGACTTGTGTATTATGCCTAGGGATTGAAATTTTATCTGCGGGTATCCACCCTTAATAAGGAGGGTATAAGAGATGTTTGAAAATGGGGAATAAATAATAAGGGATGGGGCATTAGAAGATACTATAAGAGGAAAGGTTTGAATTTATAACTAACTCTTGAGTTTTTGATGGGGCAAAAACTTAGGGGAAATCTCCTCAATTCCCGAATCCTAACCTGATTATATGTATTTAACCCGATATATATATATATATATATATATATATATATACAAATATTATACTTTAAAAAATCCTAAAATTTATGTATAATAATTATAAAGAAAATGGAAACTATCAAAAAGAGAAAGGGAAACTACCTTTTAATTTAATATATTTCAATTTAAATTTTTAATATATTTTAATTATTTTAGGGTCCGTTCAAATTTTAATTTAATGTTCTTAGTACTATTTTGTGATTGTTGTCTTGGTTTGTTTACAAATTTTTGTTTTTGTTTTTACAAATTTAGTTTATGGATTGTTGTAGTTTAATTTGTTTTCAGTTTATTTTTTTGAGACATTAATGAGTATGTTGTTGAATTTTATAATTAATTTAATGAAATTTGTTTTGAGTTTTATAATTTACGAGAATTTTTCAATTTTTCTTTTATAATGGGTAAATAGGTAGCTTACACTTTCAATACAGATTTTCTGACTCCCGACTCCGCCTAAAATTAGACGGGTATGTAGGAGAATATGAAAAACAAAATAAGAGTAAAGTATGAAGGTGGAGGAAGCATACCCGTCCCAGCCGATTCATATCCCTAATTGTGCCTCCCTAATTGTGCCTTTAGAATGTTTCTTATACAAATCAGGATAAATCGCTAGTTTTTTTTTCATTAGGAGACATGGCCTGAAGGAATTTAGGAGGAAGCACACCACCAAGACCAAGGTCTTTACCACTTGAGCTAATTCTAATTCCTTACGGAAGGTGATGAATGTTGAATGGAGTTAAAAATTGATAGAAGGCGCACTAATACATGTGACATGTTGTCTTTTGATAGAATGTTATCTAAAATTTCAGTCCTTATAAACCAGCTCAAAGAACGTATGTGAAAACATTTACCTCCAAATTTCAAATAGCCTTCATCTTTTCAAGAACACACTATGCAATTATAAGTTATAAATTAACTTATCAATAGTGAAAAGTTTGTAGGGACCAAAATATTCCACATGGAAATGGCCCCCGTCCTGAGACATTTATTAAAAATGAGAATGAGAATGAGAATAGAATCTAGTCTTTAATCTTGACGGGACAGAAACAGAAGAAGCTCTACCCACTCCACATCTATTCCGATATACATATGTTATATTTTTTAGGTAAATATATACATATATAATTTTTTTAAAAATTACTTTTTACTTAAAAAGGACAAAAAGGTAAATTTGTTGTTCTTTATGGTTCTACTATTACAATTTAGTTTGTATTATAGAACCTTTAATTTTTGTTTAAATTTATAATATATTTTTATTATATTTTTATTTAAATTTCAATAATTTTTAGATGCATAGTTCTATTGATGAGGAATAGGGCATGTATAGAGATGGTTCGCAATGTGAAATTCCTGACCCTAACCCCATCTTTCCTTAATCAAAATTATTGTCGAAATTTTTTGATATTTCTTAATATTTGTGTAGAGGTCGATTTCCAATAGTATAATTTGTATTACGGGTTAATGACCAATTCACGGAGTGATAGATGTTTGATCCGTTTACCTAAGATTGATTTAGTGGATGAACGATAAAATACAATGCGGAAAATAAAGAGAGATGCCGGAATTTATAGCATTTCACCCCAAATAATAGGGCTACATCCATTTGTAGTGTTTGTTGTTTGCATTGTGTATGTAGAAAATAGGACAAAGAACCTTGAAAATTTTGGTGTATTGCAGAGGTAATGCACGAGCTATTGAGTCTTGAGAGGCTCTGGACGTTAGGGGAAGTCCTCCTTTTATAGCTGCAAACTCTTGTTTCTCAATTAAGGCTAATTTCCCTTTCTTGAATAGAGTTGACTTTTCTGATTGTATTATTCAACTTTCTTTGTAGACTTCGTATCTTCTGAGATTTAGACCACCTTTAGTGTGATTTGATAGCTTCTCAAAATCCCAAAATGGAAGGTTCTTCAGAAGTTCTCAAAATATTTTTTAGAGCAATCGCAGTGGACTCCAAATGCTAAAGTCGTTTTGAGCTGATATTGAATCTGGATCGTCTTCTAATCTTCTTGAGCTGCTGAATCATTCTAAGAGGTTCTCTTGGATGATGGTCTTCAAGTCTAGTCGACTCGAGTTAACACGTGTACGGTTACAATTGAGTGACGAAATACACCAACAATTTGTTGATATATCCATGCAAAAATCTTTAAATATAAATTATTAATATTTTTTTATTAATATTCAATTTTTATCCTTGTTCTCCTTCATTTGGGGACACTAATTTGATTTTGCATGACATACTATAATTTTTTGCTCTTTAGGAATTATCCAACTAGTAGTGATTAACCACCACTTAAGATTCCTTTTCTTTTCACCGTACATTAAAATCCATATTAACACAAAATATATACATCAATAATCAACAATTTATAGGCAATTAAATAGAACTAGAGCATTGTTTCAATTTAACTTCACAATCATGTTTTCTATTTTAATGGACAATAATGATGTAATTATAGAAGCGTTTGCAGGTTATTTGTTTTCTTTTGATGCAAGGTGGAAAGATGCAGTCAGCCAGTTACAGAAAGGAAAACAAAAAACAAAAAAAAACAAAAAAACAAAAAACAATCACAATAAAATAAAATATAAATTAGAAAGAAATTAGAGTCAGACCATGTAACCACTTTTTGGCAACTTATGTTGAACCACTTTTTTTCAAATCTTATCATGAACAAAGCTGATCCCATAACAAATTTGCCTATTCTTTGTAGTTAAATCCCATTCCAAGCAATCACATAAGTTTTTTTTTTTTCCCTCTTCCCTCTTTAGAAAACAAAAACTAGTACAAGTGATTGATCACAATTAGCAGCTTTCAAGTAAATAATAAGGATTAATTAACAGCTGTTCTTCTTAAAAGTCGGAGATAATTTTTTCTTACCAAACTGTTCAAGTTGTGTGAGATATAGTTTAGGCAACCAACACCCAACCTTCCGCAGTCAATATTTAGCTCAACTGAAAAGCTTCCCAAGCAGACTCAATCCCACTCTTGCACTCTTTCTTTCTCTCTTTTGTATTTCTTGAGACTCTTTTTTTAAGTGTTACAATTTTCAAACCCCATTAAAAATCCCATTCCTAGCAAGAAAAAAGAAATGGAAAAGGAGAACCCAAATGAAGAATATTAACTCGAACGGACCATAAGCCCATGAATTCCAAACATCAAAACTAGCTTGCTTTAGTCTCTCGTCTTAGCTTGTGTTTGACACTAAAAACTTAGTTTGGTATGTTGGTTCATCTTCTTTCTTTCTTCAACATAATCCCACTTGACACCACATTATCTCTTGTCTTGGCTTGTGTTTGACACTAAAACTTAGTTTGGTATGTTCGTTCATCTTCTTTCTTTCTTTAACATAATCCCACTTGACACCACAATCCTCCTCTCAGTCTCTTTCACTCTCCCCCATGGAGTTGCCAACAAAACAGCCGGTTTCCGGTAGCCGGAAAATCTCATACTCAATAGAAACGAGGAACCTGTCATACAGATTGAGGACCCAATATGATGAGGTGAATTGGGCATGCTTTGGTTGGAGCAAAAAGACAAATCAAAATTTCATTTTGAAGAATGTAAATTGTGAAGCAAAGGGGAGAGAAGTAACTGCAATTGCAGGGCCTAGTGGAGCTGGCAAAACCACACTGCTCGAGATTCTTGCAGGGAAGATTTCTCCAAGTGAAGTTTCTGGCCAAGTTCTGGTTAATGATAGGCCTATGGATACTGGATGTTTTCGGAGAATTTCCGCTTATGTCACTCAATTTGATGCCTTGTTTCCTTTACTTACAGTTGAAGAAACACTCATGTATAGTGCCCTCCTAAGGCGGTCTGGGGGCCAGAAAGAGGCTGCTGCTAGAGTGAGACAGCTGCTGAAGGAGTTGGGGTTGGATCACGTTGCGGATTCAAGAGTTGGAGGAGGATCGAGCAGTGTTGTTTCGGGTGGTGAAAGGCGGAGAGTTTCGATTGGAGTTGATTTAGTCCATGACCCTGATGTGATTTTGATCGACGAACCGACTTCAGGGCTGGATTCTGCTTCAGCACTCCATGTAGTTTCTTTGCTCAAGACGATGGCAGTTAGTCAAGGCAAGACGGTTGTTCTAACCATCCACCAACCCAGTTTTCGAATCCTAGAGCAGTTTGATCGAATCATTCTGCTTTCAAATGGAAATGTGGCGCATAATGGATCGCTGAATCTTCTTGAAGAGAGGCTTACGTTTGCCTGCAATCATAGAATTCCCATGCATGTCAATGCGCTAGAATTCGCTATTGATGTTGTTGAAAGCTTGGTTGTACAAACTTCAGAAACTTTTGGCAGGCAATATAATTTCCTCGAGACAATAGACAAAGAGCAACAAAATAGGGATCAAGATCCCAAAATCAGGCTTGCGTTATCTGAAAGTTGTACAGACGAAAAGTTTGTTTTCTACACAAATACTAGGCTCAAGGAAGTTGTAATACTAGGGAAAAGATTTTGCAGCAACATATTAAGAACCAAGCAGCTGTTTACTACAAGAATTGTCCAAGCACTAGTGGCTGGATTAATACTTGGAACCATATTCCTTGATGTGGGCAATGACCAAGGAAAAGTTGCTTTACAAACGCAAACCGGGTTTTTCGCGTTCAGCCTCACTTTCTTGCTATCTTCCACAACAGAAGGCCTTCCAATCTTCCTGCAAGAAAGAAGAATTCTAATGAGCGAGACGGAAAGAGGTGCTTATAGAGTTTCCTCCTATGTCATGGCAAACACCCTCGTGTTTCTTCCATTTCTTCTGATGGTCAGTATTCTGTATGCCACGCCGATTTATTGGCTCATCGGATTAAGGAGAGAAATTGACGGTTTTCTTTACTTCTCTCTAGTGGTTTGGATGGTTCTCTTGATTTCCAATTCATTTGTGGCATGTTTCAGTGCTCTAGTGCCCAACTTCATCATGGGGACATCAGTCATTGCAGGGCTAATGGGATCTTTCTTTCTCTTTTCGGGCTATTTCATATCGCAGGAAGACTTGCCTAATTACTGGCTTTTCATGCACTACTTGAGTCTTTTCAAGTACCCTTTTGAGTGTTTTTTGGTAAATGAGTATGGTGTGAAGCAAGGGAAGAAAAGGTGCTTAGAAACTGAGCAAGGAAGAGGGTGCATTCTATATGGAGATGAGTTCTTGAGACAGCAGGGTTTGAAGGAGTCTTTGAAATGGAGCAATTTGGGTGTGATGTTGGGTTTTATTGTTGGGTATAGAGTGCTTTGTTTTTTGATTCTGTGGTACAGATGTTACAGAAGCAGAAAGTAGATGGCAAGAAGCTCTACAATTTTTTTCCCCATTATTCTTATTTTTGTCTTAGTGGATACATATCCGTTTCTGTTGTATCATTCGTTTGCTCAGTTATTTTATGATGATTAAACAAATGTACCAGTAATAACCATCATTAATAATACTCAATATATTTCTTTTTCTTTTTTTTTTTTTTTTTTTTTTGGGAATTCAATAGCAATATTATCATAGGAGTTACAAAAAAAAAAAAAAAGAAAAAAAAAAAAACTGACATTAACTTAGGGCTAGTGGACTTCTGAGTAGCTCAAACTTGGATCCAAGTCACTAATGACATCTTTTTAGGCACTACAAATGATAGGCACATACACTATAGTAGATGGAAACATAACTCTTACCTCACGATTTCTAGCAATAAGAAACTAGTAAATGCAGCATCAAAACTTTCTACAATAGCCTCTCTGCCTCTGCAGGTAAAACAAGCATGTTCCTGCACTCGAAAGACCTCTAATTTTGGTAGATTCGTAAAGGATATTGCTCAGATTCGTTTTTCGATTGCTACAACATATATCACAAGTAGTTTGTAGAATAATCTGAGAAGCTTAAAGGAATTCTGTCCTTTTGTAACAAATCAGAGGAATGAAATCTAGTCAATTGTGAAAAAAATTTACACTCAATATAGCCAGAAATTAGGCAAGTCCAAAAGATATGTTTGACTCACATTTTAGTATTTATTTTTTTTATGCAAATTCTGGACAGCAAAACTTAATTGAATTTTGGTATAAAAAAAAAAAAAAAAAAAACTCTACTTTTAAAACGCTACCAAACAAGGAGGCTTTACTTAACTAATTACTCCGGTCATATATAGAATTGAAGGTCATGGTAGCAATTGAAGTGTCCATGCCTGATGAAGATGTTTTCCCCGAGTCTACAAATACAGCGTCGGACGAATATTTTGTGTTGACCTTATCTCTTTCATCTCCTCCACCTTTCAGACCCATGAACTCAGAAAGCAATCCTGGTTTCGATACCGTCATGTCATTCACATCTTTGTCCCCACTTAGCATCTCAACAACAGTAGACATGGTTGGCCTGATCTTCGGCATGTCTTGAGTGCAGAGTAGAGCAATCTTTAAAAATTTACAGGCCTCGTCAAGATTGAGATCATCATTTAATGACGAATCTACCAACTCGGCAAGCTCCCCTCTCTCATATAGATACCATGCCTGCAATTGAAGATTCTTTAAGTTCTACAAAAATTCCATCATGTCAAGCCCATAGAAGTCTGAAAAATAGAACAGTAACCCCATAACCTAGGCAAATACATTTAACGGGCAACATCATGCTCATCATAACCATTGACTGAAAACATAACAAAAAGAAGAATATAGCCGAAAAATATGGATAAAAAACGAATAACTTTTTTTTTTTTTTCTTTTCCCAAAAGATTGTTGCTGCAGTTAGTAAATCGAGAGTGCTCGTTCACAAGCCAATTCAACAATTTTAGCTGTTATCTTCTGCAATATACTTATGGTCATGAGTACCACCAGGAGGTGTTTGTTTCAGTACTAATACTATTTAAATATAGATAATCGAATTATGCAGGAAGTTTTAGTTAAACCTTTTTTTTTTAATAAATTTTAGTTAAACCTGAACAGAGGAAAAAGGTGCTGAATTAGACACGGTTGGCATATAAACTCAGTGACAAAAATGTTATGAAAAATAAATAGATGGTGTGGGAGTATGGGAACTGATAGCAATAAGAAAGATTTTCAACCACTCATAACCATCATAATAAAGAGGAATAACAGAATAATATCGTCCAAAATGTGGTGAGAAGCCATCTAAAGTTACCAATGTAGAAGTCTTCCGGTTAAAAACCGACCTCATGTATAGATGACGAGATACATTTTCATTGTAACATACAGAACAAGTAAAAGCCAGTTAATGTCAACTCAGAAATGGAAACAAAAACATTTCCACAACAGCATATCTGACAAAATATTTCCACGATAACATATGTGACATTAAAAAGATTCATACCCGTTCAAGGAGATACTGGTCTTTTTCTGGTAACCGCCTGTTTGTATTGTTCCTCCCACTAACAATCTCTAATAGCAACACACCAAAACTGTATATATCCGCTTTCCTCGTCACCTGACCTCGTATGGCGTATTCAGGTGCCAGGTAACCCTGCATGAACCAAACAGCAGTGCAAATATGACACAATTAAATCGCCAAGTAATTGTAGTGAGAATAAAAGCTGAAATCCATGGCATAATACTTTGTATGAAGCACTTAGATTACCAAGTGTGATTTTCTGTAACTGCATCTTCCAAAGAAACCTAAATTTTAACCATTTATTTCGAAAATTAAACAGAAATTACAAAATTGATAGCAGGTGAAAAGCGACTTATACAATTATTTTCAAACTGTGTTTTCAAAATCTGTATGGAAGTAGAAACTGAAGTTTCACAAACGTACGCTGTTCCAGCAACACGGGTACTAATATGGGTCATACTGCCGGGGATAAGCTTTGCAAGACCAAAGTCAGAAATTTTTGCACTCAGATCTTTGTCTAAGAGGACGTTGCTGGCTTTGATGTCTCTGTGAATGATATGTGGCTGGACCTCCTCATGTAGGAAAGCCAGGCCACGCGCCACATCGATGCAAATTCTACGCCTTGTATGCCAACCAAATTGGATGCTACTGTGGCCTGCGCCTAAAAAATATTGAGCAACTAAGTCATCACATGAAAAGCAAGGGAATCAAACCTAATGTAGACAATAATTACCAAGAAAAATTTGTGCAAGACTATTGTTCTCGAGATAGCCGTAGACCAAAATCCTGTGACTTTCCTCAACACAACAACCATATAGCTTAACCAGGTTATCATGCTGTATATTTGCAATCACATTGATTTCTGTCAAAAACTCTCGAACGCCTTGTTTTGACTCGGCTGACAGCACCTTTATAGCTGCCACTGTACCATCCTTTAATTTCGCCTAAGTAATCACAAGTATTTGGAGAAAGAAAAGGGAAGTCAAGAAACAGTTTTTTCGATTAGCAAAGCACAATGCCCACATAATCGTCATCAAACTTTCTTAGTGTGTTTACCTTGTAGACAGAACCAAAACCTCCCTCACCGACTTTATTTGCTGGACTGAAATTTTCCGTGGCAATTCGTAATTCTTTGTAAGAATAGAGTTTGACATTCTGAAGGACTGAGAGCACTGTATGATATTGTCAGCATATAACGAAGTTGAATAATCCAAACTCTCACTATACCCTAAAAACCTAATTAAGGGAATGTACTTGGAAAATGTACGCCAAAACAAAAATCCACAACATGAAACTGAAGGTAAATATTCTCAAGGATGAAAATATCAATATTTACGGAAATATTGGTACTTAAATTTTATGGAAATATTGACGGAAATATCGATATCGGTGGAAATTGACGTAAAAAACAGAAATTCATACTAAAACACCCTATTTTCATATGGGACTTTAAAAACCTTAAAATAGATAATAATACTTTAATAGATGAAACTCTCAATCAAAATACTAATTGTTTGATAAATATGTAAGGTAAAATGTGATCATAATACCATAAATACTAAGCACACGTTCACAAATTAAGTAAAATAGCTGAAAGTCAACATAATTAATATACCATACATATATTGTTTCATACATATATAATGATAAATTATCAATACCAAAAGAAGCTTCTAGGAGGTTAGAAGGTATTTTAAACACATTCTTAGTTTAAACAATATTGATACCAAAGACATGGAGTTTGAATAGTTCCCCATATAATTTTGGACATGCCATATTTTTTAGATTTTTTTTGAAGTAAAATAAATAAATATATATATATATATAATTGCAGAAATTTATGTGAAAATTCGCCAATATTTCTACGAAATTTTTGTAAAATTTTTACGATATTCGGTCATTTAACACTAAATTTTACTCATAAATGGAAATTTCCATGAAAATATCAATATTTACGGAAATATCCGTGGAAATTTTGAGATATTATGCGGAAAAGATACTACACCCCTATTTCCATATCAGCACTTCCAAAATACGGAAATTTCCATGGAAGTATCAATAAAAATGTCGATATTTTCATCCTTGAATATTCTTTGAAGGAAATAAACGAACACTATCAAGAATTCTTTAAGATGAATTCTGAATTTTTCGTATAAAATTGAGACATTAAGATGTGTACCTCCATCAATTTCCCTAGTTCGCCTAGCAGATGAATCACCCTGCTTTCCGAAGAAGCAAGAGAAACAAGTCATTACCATTTTCTTCGGTTGAGTGGTACCACCACTCAGTTAATTACGCACCCTGCCAAAGTAAACCCGAACATTAACATGCGATCACACAAACGGAAAAACTTTTCTTTTGCTGCTTGTTCCTTTTAGGAAGAAGAGAGCAATGGATGAATAGCCGACCTCTAACAAGAATGAAACTTTGGTAAATGAAAATTATACATTAAACTATATAGTTCTCCTTATTGTAAACAGTCGTTACAGAATAAAATGCAGTACAACAGTCAAATATATCACCCTGAAAATCCACTGAAATTTATGGCCTGTTTGTTTCACTGGTTCAGCTCAGTTCAGTTCAGTTCGAGCTGTGAAACATGTTTAAAATTGTGTTTGGCAAGCACACAATCTGAATTATAATCCCCGTTCAAACTGAGTTAAATTGTCAAACTTAAAATCTAACTCCCTCATCCATTTCAATAGTTCAAACCATTTTTAAACAGTAAAAGATGTCCATTCTCTCTTCTTTTTCACCTACCAAACACAAATTCAGATTTTATTCCCTGTTTAGATTTAAACTTTAACTGCACATCCAAACGCCAATTCAGACTACAGTTTAAACCATACAGTTCGGATTTTTCCGTTCAAATAAAAAAGTTTAAATCAACACAACTCGAGCAAACGAACTAAGCGGAGACCTAGTAATGCGTCTAATTGGATTAATTCTTTTTTATAACTGATATACCATCTAGTTCTCTTTTTTTTTTTTAAGGAAAAACACAAGAGATAAAGAAAGCGACAACATTAATCAATAAATAGAGGTTAGCATATTTCAGTTTAGCATAGCTCAAAGCTGAGACATAGTGGAACAACAAGGAATACAAGGTTTTAAAATACCTCTTATTTATGCCATATATTAGAGGGGGAAATATAGTATTAGTACTGGGAAGCAATCTGATATCTGCCAAACTCAAGCCTAATACTAGAAGCCATGTACCTAGTACAAGTAGTTAGAGATGTTTAATGAACATGGTCATAAGAATATAAACAACCTTTGCATTCCAGTTCATGAAAAGAGTGTTCCAAGTAAAGGGGTTTCAAGATTGTTTGAACAGGATGACATTCTAGCTATTGCAGCATAAATCCACTACACACACATATATATATATAATGGGTATAGTTCTTTTTTTTTTTTTTCTTTTTCAACTTAGAGTGAGGGGATTCGAACTCTACAGCCCATTGTTGATTTGGTGTGGGATTGCCTGAAACCGCTTTTGTCTGTCCTTTTTTTGGGGAATCTTCATTCAATGTGCAAGAGTAGGCAGGAAAGGAAAACACACACACACACACATAGATAATTAATACAACACCTTATTCCATATAAAGTACTAAGAACATGAATAGAAATAAAACTGAAATATCTTAAAAAGCACTAAACCTTCTCCTTGATTGATGAGAAAAACAAGGGGAAAAAAGACATATATACTCTTAATTTGGTTTTGTCTCTAAAAAAATGTCGTATTAAGGGCCGTATACTTAAACTTAAATCCAGACCGTTTGTTTATATATGTAAACAAATCATTAACTCTACCAACTACGCTGTTTTTTTCTCATAAAAATTTAAATTTCAAACGAGAAGAATATAGTTTTGAGTATCTTGATTCAAGTACTAAACCTGAGGTTCTCATAAGCATAAAAGCCAAAATTCATATCATATCTTGAAAAAGAAAAAAGAGTGAGAAGAGGAAAAAACCTCAATAAAGAAAAACAACAAGAAAATGAAAACCCAATAATCCTACATTTGTCAGCACCCTGAATGAAACCCATATTTCTAAATTTTTCAAGGATATCCCAAAATTTACTTTTTTATTTTTTTTAAAGAAAACCCCGCAAAACAAAAGAGAAAACAAGGGAATCCCAATTCAATTATTCAAAAAAGAAAAAAAAGAAAAAACTCACCAATACAGCTATGGAATTTGCAGTAGAGGGTCCTCCTCGTACGATACGATATCTATGATCTATCGGTATCTGACGGAGTCAAGATGCAAGTAAAAATGATTCCTTTCAATTCTATATCCGGTGATCTGCTGAAAGCAAAAAGTAGAATTGATTAATAATTGACTGGCGTGGTTTTATGACGTCAAAAGTAAAGTAAATTTGATTAATCAACGTCATTATATTCCTTATCCTTTTTCCCAATTCCCACCTCTTTTATTCTTTTTTCATGCCATCTTTTCTTTCTTCTTTTCCGTCCATGTTTGTTTGACTTGGGAAACTCCCCGGAAAACAAGCAACACAATAGTGCTGAGTGGGGATAGATCGGAAAATGTGGGTGGTTCGCATTTTAACAATGTTTTTGATAATGAAAAAGTTTGGGAGTCATGAGCGTTATCATATTCTCTTTTGAACATTGTTAAAAACGACTCCTCATAACTAATAAGAATGTTTCACGAGAAGACTTATAATCAGGTCATGTATGGTTCCACTGTATATGCTAATTAGTGATTTTAATGATAAATCAGTCTTTCATTTTATTAAAAACGTATATTAATGTGATGTTTAGTAAAAGAATTCGTTCTCTGATTTGAATTAATAATTTAAAATTTGTTATAATATTTTCTCTCATAAAAAATACACGTAAATTAAAAATAATTTTAATCACATAATTTTAATCTATAAACCAAACAAATTCAAGATTACGACACTTTTTTCTTCCGGGGTGTCACGGAAGGGTAAACTTGTTTTGAACCAAATATGTATCAGCTTTTATTAAAATTTTTTTATTTCATTTTAAAGTGGTTTTAATCAAACCCAATATTTATAACAGGCACTCTTGATAAGGATGCCTCATGTAAAAGCCTCATTTTTTTAATATATTATGTTTGGTAAGAGGGTCTCTCTCTCTTCAGTTATTCAGACTAACTGTGCCCGGTCTTATTTGGACAGTTATTCAGACTAACTATAACCGGTCTTATTTGGACATTTCTACTGCATACAAATCCATCTCCTTGTATCTTTGACTTATTAGAGATTTTAAGTTTGAGATGAGATTACTTAAAAGAATTAAAACTTAGGGTAAAACTGATTTTTTTTTTTTTTAAAAAAAAATTAATGTAAATGTTGCAATTAAAAAATTTTTAGGGGGGCAAACACACAATTCAACAAGGCAAAGTTGAGATATTAAATTTTCAAAAGGGGGACTTTTTTCATGAGAGGAAAAAAGAAATATACCATTGCTTTAGTAGTTTTTAATATGCAGCTAAAATGGAAGATGAAGGGACATCTGATCTATTTCGACCCTTAAAGGAGGAAAATGAGATATATACATATATATATATATATATATATATTTGCCGAATAAAGAGAAGAAACATAATTTAGGAGAAAACAATGAAGTTGCTTTGCAAACACACAATTCAACAAGGCAAAGTTGAGATATTTAGGATCTGTTCACTTCGCTGATTTAAATTTATAATTCGAGTTAAAATGTGATTTATGTGAGAACTTTTTGCTGTAATAAAAAAATTAAATGTGATTGTTTTTAAAATTTTTTTACTGTAGTAAAACTCAAATTTTAAATTCAAATCGGTGAAGTGAATGGGACCTAATTTTTAAAATGAGGACTTTTTTCATGGGAGGAAAAAAGAAATATACCATTGCTTTTGTAGTTTTTAATATGCAGCTAAAATGGAAGATGAAGGGACATCTGATCTATTTCGACAAACATATATATATATATATATATATATATATTTGCTGAATAAAGAGAAGAAACATAATTTAGGACAAAACAATGAAGTTGCTTTCTTATCTATGTATCCTGCAAACAATACATGAGAATGCAACTTTTTCCATATCTGATCCCAATACAAATATTCAAAAGCAAAAATACGACAGAAGAAGAGTAATTCTTAAAGCTATGCAAATAATCCTTCCCTAACCAGTAATTCTTGGTGTTAGTCTTATAACTAGACAAAATCAATCTTTACAGAAATGATATTGTTTCAATCTGGTGCCTAGTTCCATCTTACAATAAATAGTTAAGGCACAATGATGTTCATAAATTTCCTTTTTGCAAATGCCAACCACCACTTATTCGGAGTCCCATTGGGTCTATAGGCAACACTCAATAATCGACCACTGGTTTCCTCTCTTATCTGCTTCAGATAATTCCTGAGTAGTTCTGCATTCAAATGTATGTAAGATCAGCCAAAAGAAAATCATAAATGGTTGTATTAGACTGTACAAGAAAGGGCAAATCTGTAAACAATTTAACAATGATATCAATGAATTCTGGAGCTGCTATATCACCCAGGGTCATCCGTTTTTGTTGTTCTGTGGTCATTACTAGCACGTAGTAAGAATTACGTAAAACTATCAATCAAAATCATCAATCCATAAGGACGTGTTTTCCTTCAAAAGGCACGATCTGAATAAAAAATCAAATACACCATGTTTGAAGATTCAAGATTAGTCCATTAACTGGATTTTATACAGAAAGCCACAAAGTCAATGACCATGGAAATAAAAATATAAATAATTGCATATCTCAAAATAACTTGGAAATTCGTAACAGCTTAAAGGAGAAGGGGAAATAAAAATATATATAATTGCATATCTAAGGACCTATTTTCCTTCAAAAGGCACGATCTGCTATGCAGAATAAAAAGTCAAACACACCATGTTTGAAAATTCAAGATTAGTCCATTAAATGGATTTTATATGGAAAGCCACAAAGTCAATGACCATGGAAATGTGACAAGGAAATATATAATTGCATATCTCCCAATAAGTTGGGATTTCGTAACAGCTTAAAAGAGACGGGGAAATAAAAATATATATAATTGCATATCTAAGGACGTGTTTTCCTTCAAAAGGCACGATCTGCTATGCAGAATAAAAAGTCAAATACGCCATGTTTGAAGATTCAAGATTAGTCCATTAAATGGATTTTATACAGATAAGCCACAAAGTCAATGACCATGGAAATGTGACAAGGAAATATATAATTGCATATCTCCCAATAACTTGGGATTTCGTAACAGCTTAAAAGAGAAAGGGAAATAAAAAAAGAGGTAACAGCAAAAGTTAATGGACTATAAAATTAGACTGCAATTTTTAACTTGTCGCAAGTGTAGAAACAATTATACTAAAGGCAAACCCAACTAAATAAGAGCTTCACCTGCTTCCTTCTGGGATTGAGGAAGAGGGAAAAGGCCTGGAAAAGGAAAACCAGACTCTCCGGGCACAGGAACATTTTCGAGGCCCAAGTTAATGATTGCCTTGGTTCCTTCAGCCAAAGTTCTGCAACCTTCAAGCCTCTTCAAAGCCACGTTAATGTAGAATGTCAGGTAAATAAGGAGCTTATCGGCTGAACTCTTAATATCGAAGTTTCTAAAGAACACATTGGCACGAAAGAATGTAATTGCCTCATCGACAATGTCAGTTTGATCTACAAAAAGTTTCCCACACACAAAACATCCATAAGAGATCTTGAAGCATACTTATTATCAGACACTAAATAAAGGTTCTAAATATACAACTAAAACCTTGATTTCCAACTGGAGCAGGACCCTTTATATGGCTTTTCAAAGGCAGCAGAGGACAACCACAAGCTTTAGTAACTCTTTCCTCATCCATAAAGCTTGAGTGATAAACCTGTCGTTGGAATCATCTTTGTGTTATCATATTTATCATATGAGATAATAACCAAGTTTGCACCACAGTCAATAATCAAACTAAATATATTAGGACTTGAAGTCTTGAATTAATTATCATAACCATTTGGCAATTGCGCATATCTAATACAAAAGTTGAATTAGCCACTTTGAAGAAGTTTTTTTTTCTTTTTTTTTTTTCCTAGCAAAGAAACCATACACAAACAACCTATACCTGCAAATTACAACACAAACCATTTGATAGGGGTAAACTTCATCAATTTCCCATCTTTGAGTTATCATTGACATTGAGACCATCCACCAAGTTTTTCGCCATAATCCAGAATCAAACTATCATAACAATTAGGCAATTGTGTATATCAAATGCAAATGCAAATATTTCGAATTTGCCACTCTGAAGAACGTTTTTATTTATTTAGCATAAACTTTCCAAAAAAAAAAAAAATACACAAACAACCTACACTTGCAAATTACAATAAAAATCATTTTATAAGTAAAAACTTCATTTTTTTTTTTCAAGCATTGAATTATTTCTACCCTCATTATCTTTCACACTAACATCCATATTTTACAATGGATTGAAGGGACAAAAGAGCCCAAAAAATCTGATGATCACATGCAATGATGTAAACAAAACTGAAAAAATAAAATAAAATAAAATAAAACGATACTATTGGCACAAAAAATTGGGCAGAGATTGATCCACAGCTTACCATATCTTTCTCCAGATAAAACAGATTAAGCCTTTATCCCAAAAATTTCCAAATGCAGTTAAATTCCTGCATAGGCCATTGTTAGCAAAAGAATTGCATTGCATTGAATAAAACATCAATAAATAAATTTACCTAGATATTGTGTAATGAAACAGAACAATAAAAGATTGAAAATTACGAGCTACGGTTTCGTAATTATCTCGATTTCAATAAAAAAAAAAACATGAAAAGGAAATGCTTCTTTCAAAGAGAGAGAGTTCAGACGGTTGTTTTTATGAGAGAAAAACTAAAGTAGAGTAGGAGGACCAAGGAAGAGAGAGATTTTTTTTTTTTTTTGGCGTTAATTTGAAGCTCCAAGTTCAGAGCCAAACCTGCCTTAACATTGTCTGAACAAAGGATATTAATTGTCCAAGATGAAACTGGAAAACTAAAATATAATCAATAGAGAAGAGCTTAGAATTATGCTGTCTCATTCTTAATATTTTGTTAGTCATCTTTCCCTCTAATTTTTCTTTATAAAGAAGTTATTTCTCAATCTTTATTTTTTTGATACGATATTCTACTGTCAGATACCTGAAAACTTGGACCCCCTAGACCCATTTGGTTTACGCATTTAAAGTCAGTAATACTGATTCATTGGCGGAATTTTATGAGAGAACTATTAATGAGAAATTTTTAAATTCAAATTCTTTGCCAAAAAAACAGTATAATAAAATGAAAATGATGGGTTTAAATACATTTGCCAAACAGGTCCTAAGAGTGTAACCATTTTTATCAAATGACCAACAAAATACTTCAAGCATAATTGGATTTTTCAAATGCTGCATCCGTTTGTTTTCCTAGTTGATGATGAGCATTTTTTTTTAATTTTTTTTTTTTTAAATCCCATCCGATCCAGGTTTAAAGAAGCAAGTCCCAAAGAACAAATCCCAGGGGAAAAAAGAAAGGAACAAATTAGATAGATAACAATTTCCAAAGTCTAATCATGCTACAGATTCACAGAGAAACAAAGAAATCTTCACAGAGAAACAAAACTTGAAGAAGGCAAAATGGAAAATCCAAAGCTGAGAAGCTACCTGGTCGGCGGCGTTAGGGATGGATCCGAAAAAAAAAATCCCCAAATTCGGAAGGAACTGAAATTTTGGGGAAATTCTGAAATTCGGAACCGGAACAGGGTATGTTTGGAAGAGAGATTTGTTAGGTTGGAACTGAAAATTTTGGGAGTTACAGTACAGGTATTTTTGCTTCGTTTTATTTATTTATTTATTTTTTTTTTTAACTAGGTGTTAGGTGCACGTCCAAAGGACGTCCAACCGAATTGGTCATTTGAGTAAACTAAGGCACGTTTTTTGTCTAAAAAATTTTAAAAAAATAATTTTAATTTTAATTTTATTTAAGTTTATGCAGTTTTATTTAAGTTTTAATTTTAATTTAAGTTATAATTTAAATTCAGTTTAAAAATTACACTCAAGTTATACTTTAAAAGAATAATTCTTTAATTTTGTAACTATCACGTTAGAAAAGAGTTTATTATTTATAAAATAATGAGAAATTTATTTATATAAATATAATTATTTAAGAATTTTTTAATTTATTTTTTAAAAAATGTGTGTAAAGATAATAATTGACAAAAAAAATTAAGTAATGATATATTTAAAAAAAAAAATTATTTTAACCAATCAAAAATAAAAAAAAATTACATGTGAAAAAATTACTCATGAGATGTAAGTGAAGAACAATATATTTTAAAAAAAAAAAAAAATTTAAAATGCGAAAAGGTATTACAAAAGAACAAAGAAAAAGAAAAAGAAATATATAAAAAAAAAAAAAAAAAAAAAAAAAAGAGAGGCTCCAACATGACAACCCATAATTATGTATTGTTAGACTAATAAAAAAAAACAAATAAATATGCTTCCTAGATCTATTTAAAACAACAATTATACAAATAAAAAAATTAATAAAAAAAGGATGAGAAAAAAATTTGTGTGAAATTTCACAACTTAAGTTGAAATTTGTGAAGATCACAAATAAAAAATATTTATGCAGGAATAAATTTAAGAATAAATTAATTTAGTATCGTAATTAGAAAAAAAAAATATATGTTAAATAACAGTAAAAAAGTATTTAAAAGTATATGAATATTAAAGGTTAAAAGATGCAATAAAAAAAGATAAAGAAGGAAAAAGAATAAAAGAAAAATAGAAACTAAAAAAAAGGCTAAAAAAGCTTGAGTAACAAAATGGGGGCAACGAAACGGCCTCAAAAATTTAGAGGATGTTTAGTTCATGGCTTCAGAATCATAATTCAGAATTATTTTTTATTTACGTTTGTTTTTTGTGAGAAAATACTGTAACGAATCGCGAACCATAATTCGAATCATAATACGAATACATTAACCAAACGCACACTTATTCTCCCTTTTTAAGAAGAGTATATATATATATATATTTGGTTAACCTTCATGTGGAAAATATTTATCATGATCGGATTTATTTATAAGGACAATTTCTTTTTTATATGTAAAAGTCTAGTTTTTATTGACACTTTTTGTTAGTGATTCATTTAAGTATTAAATTTATAATTATTCACATAAAATACGATATTATAGCTATACTTTCTTTCTTTCTTTCTTTTTTTTTTTTTTTTTTTTTCCTTAGAGCTTGATTGATAGGAGGGAAGAGAAAGGAATAAAGGTGGTAGGATTAGTTTAAGAATTTTATAACCCGTTTAGTTCGCTAATTTGAGTTTTTAATTTGAGTTGATATATAATTTTATGTGAGAGCTTTTTACTATAGCAAAAAGTTAAATGTGACTATTTTTAAGAGCTTTTTACTATAATAAAACTCAAATTTTAAATTTAAATCAGTAAAATAAACGGAGAGTTAGTGCACTTACTAGTTTGGCAAGATAGAAAAGAGGAGGTACTGCATTGGGCAAAAGATTTCAAAACTCTAGAAGTGCCCCAATTTTAATATCTTCAAATAGAGTGATTTGAGGATAAATAAATGCTTATGTGAGTATCAAATCTTGGAAATGATAAGGAAAAAAAAAAAAAAAAAAAAAAAAGAGGTTGCATAGTGTAAGATAAAAAAAAAAAAAAAAAAAAAACAAAAATATAAGAAGTATAACTAACTATGTACACAGATATTTAATTGATTATGATTAAAATTGTTAATCATATTAAATTAATTAAAGTTGAATATTTGATGTGTTTTCAGTTTTTAAAGTATAAAATTTTGATAATGAAAAGATAAAGCATCAATTCACAGTAAAATGACGTCCTACCATTGAAAATACGACAACAAATAATCGATTCTACTTATAAATTCGACTTGGTCAGTTTATAATTATATGTTTATCTATACATGGAAAAATGTAAATAGATCTTAATATTTTTATAAGCGCGTTAATGCATGTTTTACCAAAGTTAATTAAGAATCTACTATTTGGGCTTATAATTAAGAATCTAATTTTTTTAATTTGTAATTTATCTTATTAATGATACTTGTAGATCAATATACGTTGATCACCATCATATACTTTTGTTATTGTATATATCAATTAGTTTTATAAGTTTAAGCTTACGGAACTGAATTTTTCTTTTTGCCTGTAATTTTTATTTATATTTTATTTTTTTGTTAAAATGAAATGCTGTATATTATTAAGCAATAATCATCTCGGCAATACAATATTGAAAATATAATCAGGAAATTCCTTCAAAATATAACGAGAAGGCAAATTTGAATTTACGTTAGTGTGTGGGCTGCTTTGTTGCCTTTGCAAGTAACAAAATAATCCTCGTTCACTTCACCGATTCGAGTTTAGAATTTAAATTTTACTACAGTAAAAAATTTTAAAAAACAGTCACATCTAATTTTTTTATTACACTAAAAAACTCTCACATAAAATTACATCTCAACTCAAATTAGTGAAGTGAATGGGTCAATATGACCAAACGGCCAATGTAAACCCACTTTTCAAAGCAAAGACTATAAGCTTTCACAAATGGCCAAACATACATTTAGTTGATAGATTCGGAATCATGATTCAAAATTATTCTTGATTTATGTGTATTTTTTGTGAAAAAAATACTGTAACAAATCATGAACTATAATTCAAATCATTATACGAATCTAGCAACCAAACGTCCACGTACATTAAAGCTGTCTGGCAAGCTTTATAGGTATTCAAACAAATATACATTATTCTTTTCACAACTCAAATTTTTTTATTACAATATTTTCTCTCATAAAAATTTAAATTTAATTTTTTTATTATAATATTTTCTCTCACATAAAAAAATTTAAGTCGTGCTTTAAGTTGCATAAAGAACACACCTATTTTCTTATTAATGATTTATAGATATATACGTTTATCATCATCTAATATACAATATTTTTGTAACTATTTAAACAACTTGCCTTTTAAGTTGGTCTTTTTTTTTCTTTTATCTTCAAAAGTAAAAGTTAAAGTTAGCACCCATTTAATTCACCGATTCAAGTTTTTATTCGAGTTGAAATGTGATTTTGTGTGAAAATTTTTTACTATAATAAAAAAATTAGATGTAACTGTTTTTTAAAAAATTCTATTGTAATAAAACTCGAATCGATAAAATGAATAGAGTGTTAGTCTTTAACACTCTTAACTAAGGGCATGTTCTTTTGTCTAAAAAACTAAAGACAACACGAATTCTAATTTTATTTAAGTTCATATTTTTTTAAGTTTCAACTTTATTCAACTTTACTCAACTTTATTCAAGTCACAATTTCAACTCAAGTTATAACTTAAATTCAACTCAAAAACTGCATTCAAATTATACTCTAAAAGAACATGCCCTAAATGTCTTGCTCTTCAATCTTTATTTTTGTTTTCTAAATTACCATACTTTACAGATACATTTTATATATAAATCACACACTAAAATTTTAAAATCACTTGTAAAAAAAATTTAAATCATATATATGAATGTTGTTGGTTGATACTGATACATAATTTATTATCTAATTTAGTAAGATTATGCAGCAATAGCATCTTCCTAAAAATGAAGAAAAATTTGTAATAAGAATTTTACTGAAAAAAAAAATGGCAGCTTAAACGCCACCTATTAACTTATGCCATCTTTTATATCCTCTACCTTTCCCTCCCTTATGTAGAGTAGAGGCCCTTTAAAAAAATCCATAAGAAAAATACTCTATATTTATTGTTAAATTAAATTTTTAACAATTAAATTTATACATATCTACATTAAAAATGTATAATGCATCATACAAAATTATTTTTTCTATAAATTTGAATGTTAAAAAAATAATCTAATAATCAAAACAACGTGAAAAAACTTTAACATAGATAAAAAAACACAAAGGTCGTGTTTGAAATTTAATTCCGTTTTTATTTTACATTTTTCAAAAAAAAAAATGAAAATATTTTTAAAATAGCGTTTGGCACAATAAAGACAACAAATAAAAATGAAAATAATTTTTTAATTTAGTGTAAAATAAGAGAGAAATGAAAAACGACTTTTAGTCCATTTTTATTTTTTATTTTCGTTTTCTCCTCTCTCGAGCTGATAGAGAAAGAGAGACATTAATAAAATTTTTTTACACTAAAAATAATCTCTTAATAAAACTACTAAATACATTTTTAAAATAATTTATGTCTGAGATTAAAATCATTTTCATTTTTATTTTCATATAAAAAATAAAATCATTTTAGAACAAATTTAAAACGCGCCCAAACTCTCTTTTCAAGCGCTCTTATCCACTTACTAATTAAGCGTTTGGTTCAAGGATTCATGACATAGTTCAATCATAGTTCATGACTCGCTACAATATTTTTTTTACAAAAAACACACGTAAATCGAGAACGATTATAAATTATAATTCTGAATTCATCAGCCAAACGTTAAGAGACTTCTCTCTTTTTTATTTTATTTTATTTTACTTTGTACGATTCTTTCTTTTTCTTTTTACCTTTTTTCCCTATTTATTTTTTTCTTCCTTTTGTTTTTTTTAGTCAAAAACTCCATTACATTTTGGTTATCAGGTGTTTTTTCTTCTTTGAAATGCGTTTTTCCTCGCTTTGTTTAGGTTAAAATAATAATTTCAAATGTGTCTTCATTTAATTCCGCTCTCTTTTTTTTTTTTTTTTTTACTAAAATCACCTATATGGTATAGCAACAAGATTTGGTCGTCGCATAAGAATTCCTATTTCCCCATATTGCCCAAGCCAACATACAAAAAGACTTCAACATCTTCTTTTGCTCCGACGTAACTTCAAGTGGTTCAACAACTCCAAGGACCCAAACAAGCAAATGTAAAGACCATATAGAAGAACGTTGTTAAGCCTACTGAAAATAATCGATGGTATCACTTGTGTCAATGCTGAAACTTTAAATTTATGCCTAGCAAAACAAAACAAATTTAAAAAAAAAAAAAAAAAAAAAAAAAAAAAAAAAAAAAAGGTTAAAAACAGTGGTGAATGGTTGAATTAGAGGACGTAGATTTACTTTATTCAAATTCAACTCTTCAAAACTCATTTATTTTTATACAGAACCGCCGTACATATCCGCAAAGTGGATTCACATTCAAACATGAGTCCCAACTTCTTCAACCATTAAGCAATACGATACATGTAGCAGAGAAAAATTAGACACTCCAGACATGAGATCTAAGGGCTTATGAAAAGGATTGTTTTCGCAAGCTCAATTGCTTTCTGGCGCCCGAACAGCTTCTCCACAATTGCGAGAGAGAACTCAATGGAGGTTCCTGGCCCTCTGCTGGTTATGAGGTTGCCATCAACCACCACCCTGTTTTCAGCTTCACTCCGATCTGACAGCTTATCGCACAAGGCAGGAAAAGCTGTGGCCTTCTTCCCCTGGATCAAAGTGAACCACGATTATAGACTAAAAGCAATAAATGTCCAAGCCAAGAGAGGAGTCACTCGTTTACCGCTTTCGGTTTAGGGGAATACCTTCAGACGAGGTTTTTAGAGTGTAAAAATAATGAACAAAAGAGATGGAAAATTATTCCAGCTCACTTTATTGAGTGAGTGTCATGAATAGAGGATTCGTGGACTAAAATTTCGGGAAGCTTGTAATTCGAAGGACTAAATTGAACAGAAATCTGGTATGAGAAATACCTTGAGCAAGCCATGGGGTTCCAGGACTAGGGCTGGGGAAGCACATATTGCTCCATAAGGTCTATTTGATTCACTCTGCTTCTTTAACAAATTCACCAGCTTTTCCGAGTTTGCAAATGCTTGGGCGCCACCAAGGCCACCCTGCATATATGAAGAATGTGGTTAGTGCTCATTTAGGGGGATGATGACTAATCAACAGGTGACCAAAGAACTTACCGGCAAAACTATTAGGTCAAATGAAAGTTTAGCAGCCTCATCAAGAATCACATCTGCCTCGAGTTTAACTTTGCGAGAAGCCACAATTTCTAGTTTATCCTCAACAGAGGCCACCACTACATTTGCATTTGCTCGTCGTAGAATATCAATGATTATAAGAGCTTCCATCTCCTCTGTGCCATTGGCAATAGGTACGAGAATCTAAAGCGGCAAATATAAACAAACATCATATATAAGCAAATAGTCTACAATAAATAAAAACGATAACATTCTTCGTGACAGATCTATAACGCAAATCAGGCCAGTTCTTGTTATTCCATTAGCATTTTATTAATCAACAAAGATTACCTGGAAAATCTAAACACAGGGTGGGTAAGGGTGGATGAAATGTTTAAGTTACTGATTTTATTTGACTGAATCAACGACACACATTGGTGACATCAATGATACATACTACCACATTTACATCAGAACAACCCAATCCATAGATACTTTATCACAAGGGTTTATCGCGAGCAAGACCAAAATTTCCTCTGCATTCTCAACATGGGAAAGTTGAAGGCACTAAATGAAATATGTCGCTGAGAGTATTTGGTATCATCTTTGCAAAATGAATTCCACCGGTTAGCAGTTTTGATCCTAGGAATTCCAGATTTTAATGCCTGGAATGTTTTTATAAGTGTCAACTTCTACATGCATTCTATTACTGTACTCATAGTTTGGCCAACATCACAGAATTTTACAGTGATTCTGTTTCTTCTTGTACTTCTCAAATTTTATTTATTGCTAACACAAGCCCATTGATGGACAAGATGATAAAACATGTAACAGATTACTGAAATAGGAAGGGATCAAAAACAAAATCATAAGTACAAAACTCACGTTGGGGATATCATTGAATGTCCACTGCACAGGATTTAGTTCCTTTATAGTGTATTCATCGCCATGGTTGGGACGCATAACCTGTGTACAACGTTACAGTTAGACTGAAGATAATAAGAGGTGAAAAAGAAAAGTAGGAAGCAGCACTAAAAGAACAGAACACAATAACTTAATTGAAGAACCATAGCCACTTACGTTAACGTATAATATTATCAAAGTAGGACAGACATGGAGATGGAGTAGGTCTAAACTAAAACCTAGCAGGGGACCCAAAAAAAAAGAAAGAAAGAAAGAAAAGAGAAACAGGGTAAAAGATAACAAAATATTACATGCGTATTTTCCGTGCATTTTAATATTAGAAGATTCACCAATGACCACTAGGTCAAACGGCATGGGATAGCATGGGTGGGGCTTGGGTTTAGGAGGGCGTGGTTTGATCCTATATTACACACGCACGCGCACACACACACACACATATACACTACTTTCATGCGTTATATATTCTCCTCTTCATCCCAAACCAAGAAACGGCATCACAGCTTCTTCTAAGGGGTTTGAAACCTTGATCTCCACCTCCAGTACTTCCCAAACATTTTCTAGCTGCTCAATCTCCCTAATATTCCTCTTTGGCCACTTCTAAAACGTACATCAACATAACAGCATATGGAATAAATAGTATTTTCAATCTATAGGCTGCCCAATGTTGTTTAAAAGCTTCTGAGGAAATAAGGTAATATCACATTTATTCTTGCAAAATCAAGTTCTCTGCTTTACAATAGCTAGAATAACCACCTAACTACCTCTACTGAGGAATCTACTAAAAACTGCAAAACATAGCATGGGCAATTAAAGACTCCCCTCATGACTCATTAGAACCATTTTGCCTTTTCTAATATTCAACTCTGCTTAACAGATATTTCCACCAACACTAATGTGAATACTTTTCACAGATTAGAAGACAACCAACTAATGGATGCACATAAAGAAAAATACCAAAGGGCCAGAAACTTCATCAGCTTTGTCTTTCCCATACAACTGTTCAACCAACGCAACTGAAAATTCCATTGTAGTTCCAGGTCCACGGCTTGTTACAACTTTTCCATCCACCTGTACCCTTGACTCAACAGCATTTGCACCACTGGATGCTAGTTGTTCCATAAAAGAAGGATAGCCTGTTGCCTGTCAAAAATTAATTTCTGAGTCATTATCAACTATACAAATGAAACCACTTACCAAAGAAACCGAAGCAGTAGTAGGTATTTGACACACTTACTTTTAATCCCTTCAGTAAACCCCATGCCCCAAGAGCCACAGCAGGTGAAGCACATATTGCAGCATAAAGCCGCCCATCTGCAGCTTGCTTCCTAACCAGGCTTTCCAGAACTCCATTGTTTTTAAGATTGGCAGCGCCAGGTATGCCTCCCTATAATATGAAGAAAGAAAAAGAATAGTTACAAAACCAAGTAGTGAAGAGCAGTTCTAGCAGATAGAGTAGATTTAAAATAAGCCCTCCACTGTGAATTATTAAATGCTATATAAAAGGTTGAATATGAACATTTCATTGTTTGACAACTTCTATTAGACTTCTAACATGCATTTAGACTTTGAATTCAACTCAAACATTATATCTAACAATAAAAATTGTTATAATGGAAGAAAATAACAAAATATATTATTTCAGAAACAATTGGCAATAAAGAATTGAACAGCAAAGCCAAGAATCAACCTAACAAATGAATTTAATCCCCATAAAAAAATAAATAATCAATAATAAAATATCAGACCACAAACAACATTAGAACAGCTAAACAAACATCAAGAAGACAAAAAACATTCATGTGGTTTGGCACATATTGCCACGATGCACGGGTAAATCAGAGAAGAAAAGCTTCCGCTATTGAACGTCAAACTTGCACCCTCTTCCTTACCAGTTCATAAAACAAGAAAACCACCGACGCTTGCTTGGATGAATCTATATTCTATCCGCCAAGATAAAAGGCCATATACGCTATATATTAAAGCCGTTAATAGCTCCTAACTGACTTTAACCCCTCATAACGGTGAGAAAGGAACTAAGTTTCGTTCACTTCATCGATTCGAGTTTAGAATTTAAGTTTTACTATAATAAAAAGTTCTCATAAACAGTCACATCTAACTTTTTTGTTACAGTAAAAAACTCTCATATAAAATCACATCTCAACTTAAATTCCAAACTCGAATCAGCAAAATGAACGGGCCCTAATAGAACACGTCGATTAAGATCTTTAATATCACAACCAGAACATGACATCGTTGAATAGTTTTCATTGAATTATCAAACTTTAAGCAAAAATCTTCATTATTATGCCTATCTAAGCTTAGTGTAAATAAAAGCTCCTCATTTCTTCATCTTTTCCGAATGTTTCTCGTCATCCAAACAGCCTAAAAAATCAAGAGATAGAGAGATAAATACAGATAAATACATACCGGTAGAGTAATGAGATCGAAGACGCTTTGGCTGCAATCAGAAATCAAAGCATCGGCGACGATCTTGACTCCATGGCAAGCATCGACTCGGAGCTGCTTCTCGACAGAAGCAACGGTGACGTCAGCTCCAGCTCGTCGCAGGACGTCGATCGTGATCACCGCCTCAATCGGTTCGGTGCCATTCGCGATCGGAAACAAAACCTAAGAAAAAAAAAAAAAAAAAAACGATCACCATTTCCGGGCCAAATAAAAAAGAAAAGCAGATTGAGTAGAGAACTCAGTACGTACCTTTCGAGAAGGAGAAGCCATGGCGGTGGCGGAGACGGAGAAGGAGAAGCGGTTGGGAGATCGGAGCTTCTTCGATGGAGAAGAGGAGCGAAGAAGGGAAAGAGCGAGAGAAAGAGGGTTTGGTTTTGGTGCCAAGTGAGGCAGTAGTAGGAGTGTCATTTGGGGGAGCTGTTATTTACACCTTTATTATGAGTTTTCTAGAGAGAGAGGTGGACATGATTGGTTGAGCGGAGGAGCGAGCACTCGGACTTGGGAGGGGCTAGTGGTTGGGTGCGCACATGGTGAATGTGGTTCCATGAGCCTTGCCTTCTTGAGGTTCCAGTTGCCACGTTGAGAGCCTTGATCTTCCCACATTTGTGATAAGGGACCACCTTGTCTTGTTAAGATTAAGCTCCATAGTCCATACTATCGTTCTTTTTCTCTGATGTTTTGGGGTTCGTTTGGAATTGGTTCTAAAATATTTTTATTTTTTATATGAAAATAAAAATAAAAATGTTTTTATTTTTAAATTATAATCATTTTTAAAAATGCATTTAGTAGTTTTATTCAGAGATTATTTTCAATTTTAAAAAAATAGAAATTGTGTTTGATGGTTTAATTTTTAAAAACATGTAATAATATATTAAATAATAATAATATTAAATATATTAATATATTAAATAAATATATTAATATTAAATAAATAATACTAAATAAACGACCAATATTAATATAATATATGTATAATAATATATTAATATATTAAATAAATAATACTAAATAAATATATTAATATAATAATATATATGTTAGTTAGGAATTGAAAACGTGTGAAAACAAAACAAGGAAATGAAAACAAGAAAATGAAAACTGAAAAAAATCCGTTTTCATTTTTCTTGAGTTTTTTAGAAAAATCTAAAAACGTTTTTTGTTTTGGTTTTTGTACGGATTCCTCCCAAACACGTTTTCATTTTTCATTTTCAAATTTTCTCCTCGTAAAATGTGAAAAACGAAAAAAGAAACGGAAACAAACGGGCCCTTCATCTTTTTTTCAGAGCATCGGTATTTTTAAACATGTTTAAAATTTATTTTAAAATAATTTTATTTTATATAAAAATAAAAATAAAAACGTTTTTAATTTAAGACATAAATTGTTTTTAAAAATACATTTAGTAATTTTATTAAAAGATTATTTTCGGTGTAAAAAACCTCATTAATGTCTCTCTTTTTCTCTCTCTGCTCGAGAGAGGAGAAAACGAAAACAAAAAATGAAAAACGACTAAGGGTGCATTTAGAATTCGTTCTAAAATAATTTATTTTTTTTATGGAAATAAAAACGAAAATGTTTTCATTTTCATTTTAGAATCATTTTGAAAATGCGTTTGGTAATTTTATTCTAAGATTGTTTTCAGTTTAAAAAAAAAAAATTGAACATGTAATAATATTTAAAATAATAATATATTAATATAACATTATGTACGGTATAACTAATAGAGAGGAAATGGGGGGGGAGTCGGAGAAAAGTGGGGGTGGGGGCACGCAGTCGCATAAGAGTGGAGAAAATGAAAATGAGGAAATGGAAAACAACTTTGGTTCGTTTTCATAAATGCCTTAATCTTTGGGAAAATGACAAAAACATTTTTAATTTTGATTTTTGTACGATATCGCTCCAAACACAATTCTCCTTTCATTTTCATTTTTTTATCCTCAAAAAACGTGAAAAACGTTTTTAAAAACATAAACAAACACGCACTAAATGTCTCGTTTTTCATTTCTTTTACACTAAATTAAAAAATATTTTATTTCTATTTTTTGTCTTTTTTGTGCCAAACATCGTATTAGAAACGTTTTCATTTTTTCTTTCTCAAAAAACGTGAAAAATAAAAATAGGATCAATTCCAAACACATCCTCTGTTTTTTTTAATCGCTAAATCTAATTAAAATTACACCAAATTGAAAAGGTATATAGAGCAGATAAATTCTTATATAAATTTGACAATTAAAAAATAAAAAAATACTAGTGTTCTTATAAAAGATTCTTTAATTAAGCTCCATCCATACTATTATGTTTATTAAAAAAAAAAAAAAAAAAAAAAAAAAAAAACTAAATTCCATACTATTTTGCTCCTTTTAAACTAGTTTAAATTTTGTTTCTTTTTCTTTTTGAAAGGGGAATATGCCGGTGCATTACCCGTAATGTAACAACTTGTATCTCTATATTGTTAAAAAAAAATAAAAAAAATAAAAAATCTCATATTTCTAAGTATGATACTGTTCAGTTGCATAATCTTGTTCATGGGCTTTATACCAAAAGATTTCATAAATAATAGGGAGAATGAGGAAAATATGTCAAAATTTGATATGAATTAAAATTAATAAGTCAATAGTTTACATAAATTAATAAATAGGTTAAATTATTATTTTCGTCAATAACTTGTCTGGTTATGAACCATAACTTGACAAGTTATTATTCATAATTATTCATAACTTATCCGGTTATGAACCATAACTTGATAAGTTTGTCAATAACTTATCTGATTATGAACTATAACTTGACAAATTATGACCTATTAATTTCTATAACTAAAAATTAACCTATATACTTTTTTAAACTTTTCATATTGGTCTATTTTCTATTATTTTCCTAAATAATATCATACCAAATAATGTTCAATCGTGTGATGGAGAAGGACTCTGGTAGTGAAATTGCTTTTAATTTAGAAAGCTGCAAAGTAAAAAAAAATATGTATATGCCCAAATTTATATTTAATAAAAAAAAAAAAAAATTGAAATTTCATTTGGAGAAATAAAAAAAAAAAAAAATGTATAATAAGACAAAAAAAAATAGCAAATTACATTTTGCCCTCTAAATTATTAGTCTTGTAATAAAATGCTTAAAATTAATAAATTTCCCCTAAATAATTCGCCATTAGTACGCGTCTCCATATTTCGTTCCCTCGATTACATTTTGAATGTTAAGTGTCACGTGAAAGTCCTTGAAGCCTTTAATTTTTATTGTATTATAAAATGACAATTTTACCCATATAGATTAACTAATATGACTAATCATTAAACGCCACATAGGCGGTCCTACACCTGTCACTCAATCAGAAGCCTCTCCACTCGAACTCTCTTTCCTCTCCCTCCCTCAGCTCATTAAAAAGCTCTCGTCGAACCGAGCCTGGATCGGTGTCTTGCGGCTGCCAACTTCACCGGATGAAGCCACACTTTTCGACCGAAGTTCCAGTAAGCCCAAACTTTCCAATTGTCATAACTTTTTCGTCCGACCTCCGATCAGAGTGATTTTGGTCTCTTTGAACTCATAGTGACGGGAGGAACAAGACCCACTCAAAGTTTGCTGTTGATTCCAGTTGCAAAGGCTTTGTCGGAGCCTCCCTCCATGACCGCCACGCCTACTCTTAGAAAACTGCAGTCACAGCGGTGGTGAAGTGCACCACCCCTATCATTTCACTCGAATCCATAAATGAGTCGATCCCAACCAGTAGCCGTTGACATCCTCGTCGATTTGCATGAATTCAAAGTCACCACGGCCACTCATCGTGGAGGAGTTTGGTTCCGTCAATTTTGGCCACCATTTTTCATGTTGTTGGTGTCAAAACACTCAAAAGTAAGTGGGTAACAAAAGCTCCATCTCAATTTCTCTAATCCGTGGCTCACATATGGAGAATTGGAGAAGAGAGATTTCTCATGCCATTTGTTTGTTTGTTTCTCGAGAAATTCAAATGGATTTTGCTATATTTTTAACTTAACACAGTAAATTACTTATTTGCTCTTGAAATGAGAGTCACATGCCACTTACGTAGCACTTAATGTTTAAAATTTAACCGAATGAGCAGAAAAAGGGGATGTGTGCTAACGACGAATTGTTTAGGGAGGGAATTTGTTAATATTAAACTTTATGGGGCATTTCGTTACAAGGCCAATAGTTCAGGGGGAAAACTGTAATTTATCTAAAAAATAAATATAAAAACTAAGGGGGGAAGAAAAAAAGAGAGGGTAGAGGAAGTTAAGTAAAAAAATGAAAATAAAAATAAAATAAAAAAAAAAACATTACGAACGCTTTGTCAAGAAATAAGATTTAAAAAAAAAAAGACACAAATATGTAGGAAAATAAATTTTTTTTTAACGGGAAATTAATAAAAATATATATATTTATAAAAGTTAATTTAGAGAAATGGAAAAAAAATACATAATAGGGCAAAAAAGTAAGAGTGGAAAAAGGGCAGACAAGAAAAGAAAGGGAGGGAGAAAGATGATGGAAAGTTTTTTTTTTTTTTTTTTTTAAAGAAAAGGAAAGAAAGCAAAAATTAAAATAAATAAATAAATAATTAACTAACTAACAAAATGGCACTGACGAAAGAACGGATAATGGATGTTCTTTCTTAGAAAGAAAAATGGGTGCACTGTCCGTAATGCTCGATTAAGGAGGACTCTGGTAGTGAATTTGATGCCAAACATTATATTTAAATATATTGAGATCCCGTATTTTTATTGATTTGAATTTAAAATTTAAATTTTATTATAGTAAAAAGTTATTAGAAACATTTACAATTAACTTTTTATTATAATAAAAATTTTTTATATAAAATCACATCTCAACTCAAATTAAAAACTCAAATCAATCAACTAAACGGAGTCTAATTATTTCACTTTCACCCAATCATTTACCCATATTGAGTTGGTAACGCTAATTTCATCTTTACACTACTTTAGTGTCTAGTTTGTAGTTCACCAAGAATATGTTTGTTAGAGTGGAAAATGGAGAGAAAAAAATTAGAAGAAAAATTTTAAAGAGGAAAATAAAAAGATTGTTTGATACAGAAAAAATGAGAAATGAATATAGAAATTTATTGGGTCCATCTAATTTTTAATTTTTCTAATTTTGAAAAGAATAAAAGAAAGAAATAATTTGACAACTAAATGAGATGTAAAATAATTATTAACTTATCATTTATCATATTTTAATTTGTATTGAGGTATTATTATAAAATTTATTAAATTTAACATTTTTTTTTTTACTTTTATTTCTCTTTTACTAAACAATATGAGAAAAAAATCCTTATTTTACTATTCTATTTCTTTCATTTAGGTATTTTATTTCTTTTTTCTTCCTATTTTTTTATCCATCCTACTAAATATAACATAAAAAAAAATTTAAACATAGACATGTTATCTTTTAAAAATATTTATAATAAATAGTTTACTTTAAAATATTTATAATTACTAGTATATTTACGATATATGATTCATTTAGGAAGTATATTTATAAAATAAATTTTATCGTCAATGTGCTTTGTAAATGGACTATTTATCATAAATATATTAATTACTATAAATATTCCTAGAAAAATCATATTTGATCTTTCTACATCTTATTAATTTGAGTCAAAATAAAAGCAGCTTGATTAAATTTTGAGAAAACGTAGCAAATAACAGCCGTATTTAGAATTAAAACTGTTTTTGTTTTTCACATTTTAAAAAAAAATAAAAACGTTTCTAAAATGATATTTAGTGCAATAAAAATAAAAAACAGAAATAAAAATGATTTTTTCCATTTTATTTGGTTAGAGAATCGATTTTCATTTTTATTTTCGTTTTTCCTCCATAACTTGTCGACTAAAAAAAAACTCGATTATCAAATCTATAATTTTTCTAAAATAATTTATGTTTAAAATTAAAAACATTTTAATTTTTATTTTTAAAAAAAACCTATTATTTTTTAAATTTTAATTTCAAATTTTCCTATTTCCTATTTTTAACTCTGATGGAAGTAAATTACATATTTCAATTGATATCTATGACAATTTTAAGATTCGAATAATTTTAAGCGTGTGTTTTTTCATATTTACCCCCATTATTTTTTTGTTTTTTTTTTTTTTTTATTATCTCCCTCTTGTATTTATTTCTCTCTGTCTCTCTGTCTCTCTGTCCTCGTATCTCTCTCTGATCTCTATTTCCTCATCCCGATCTCTCTCCCCCCCCATATGTCTTTCTTCTTCATCCAGATCTCTCCTTCTATCTCAAAAACTTGTCCATTTGATATGCATTTTTAATTTAATGTGATTTAAAATATATTCAACAATATAGATATTGATTTTAACGATAAAAAGATCTTACCAAAAAAAAAAAACGAAAAATAAAACAAAAAAAAAATACCATAATAAATATTTAAAAAAAATAAGCAAAAAAAAAAAAAAGAGTATTAGAAAGAGTTAAGATTTTTTTTTTTAAGACGTCACATAGCAATCTGAAAGAAAAAGTCTTTAGCTCTTTTTTATTATGTATGTATATGTATATACGAGTTGAGTCATGCATTATGCACGTGAAGAATAATTTTGTAAGTTTAATCATGCGTCAAAACATGTGATTTCCTTAGAAACTAAATCCATTAATTAGAGTAAAATAAGAAAAAAAGAGTGTTTAGCTTTTTTTTGTTATGTATGTATGTATATGTATATACAAGTTGAGCCATGCACTGTACACATAGAGAATAACTTTATAAGTTTAATCATGCATCAAAATATGTGATTTCCTTAGAAACTAAATCATTAATTAGAGTAAAAGAAGAAAAAGTATTTCAAAAAATACATAAAAATAATTAAGATTGTAGGAGTTTTTGACCCAAAAGAACTTAAGTAGGGAGATATTCGCAAGGAATTATTTTAATTAAAAAAGAGAAAAAATATTTAAAAGAAGAATATTGTAAAAAAAATTGAATTGTTAAATAGTATTAGGGAAAAAATAAAAATAGACAATAAGACAAATATAAAAAATAAAAAAATAAAAAAATGTTTATAAAGAAAACAGGAAAAGCTAAAAACGAAACTATATATAAGTTCTAGGGAAAAGAGAAAAAAAAAAAAGTAAGAAATTAAAAGTGAAAAAAAAAAAAAAAAAAAAAAAAAAAAAAAAAGCAAGAAATTAAAAGTGAAAGGAAAAAAAGTATAAAAAAATAAAATATGAAGGAAAAAAGAAGAGGTTGACACATAATAAAAGTGGAGTATTCTTTTTTGCTCTTTTATGTATGTTTAGATTTAGATGATATTAGATATAAATATAGATCAATATTATTGTTTCTAATTTGTCCATGGTCAAATAATTTTGTTTACAAATAAATGCTTTTAAATATTTTTCTTACAATTATTACCCATTAAATTACTTTCATCCTCAAATTAGCTCACATGAATATCTTTTTACTTATTTCTGGGTCTCTACGATAAGATCTTTTAAAAAAATTCACTTGTGAAATATCTTTACGTTTATTTTATCGATTCGAGTTTAGAATTTAATTTTTACTACAGTAAAAAGTTCTCTGAAACAATCACATCTAATTTTTTTTTGCTATATTAAAAAGCTCTCACATAAAGTCACATATCAACTTAAATTAAAAAATTGAATCAGCGAACTAAACAAACCCATTGTTTTGACCGTTAGATTAAGTTTTAAATGGTCAGATCTGGGCAAGTCTATATTAAAAATTTACAGCACGCCGCACAGAACTGCTCTCTGTATATCTAACCGTTGGGTATTTTTATGGGGTCTCCCTAGTGGTTTTTTTTTTATGAAGTCTCAGTAAAAAACTATTGGTCCGTTTAGTTTATTGATTCGAGTTGAGATATGACTTTATGTGAGAGATTTTGACCCTATTCATTTCACCGATTTGAGTTTAGAATTTGAGTTTTACTACAGTAAAAAGCTCTTAGAAATAGTCACATCTAACTTTTTTTTACAGAAAAAGCTCTCACATAAAATCACATCTCAACTCGAATTAAAAACTCGAATCAGCTGAACTAAACGGGCCCTTTTATTGTAATAAAAAAGTTAAATGTGACTGTTTTTTAGAACCTTTTATTATAATAAAATTTAAAATTTAAATTTAAATTAGTAAAATAAATATGACATATATATATATATATATATATGTATGTATATATACACACACAGACGCAAGTAGACTGCTCCATTTATTTTGTTGTTTTGTGTTGTTTCTTTTGCTTTGTCCCTACTAAATAATTTTTCTCGACATGTCCTCGTCTGAATAAGAACAGTCAATGTGTCGTTTCAAAACTTTTCTATGATACTTTATATATATCTTTTTAAAAAGTAATCCTTATAAATATTTCTCCCTAATTTGTCTAACTAAAGTAATTATTCTCAAATTTCTCCCTACTTACATTTGTTTTTTTCTCTTTTGGCGGCACTATCAACTATTATTTGTCTTATAAATTCTATCACGTAATTTACCCTTGTTCAAACAATTTCTCTCCGTATGTCCCTACTCAAACATTTCAAACAGGTGAAAAAAATAAACATTGTCATTGGCCTTTGTTAGAACTTTTTATATTGTAGATCAAAATTTCAACTATTGATTGTTGATTATTGGAATTACAAGTTATTCAATATGTAAGAATTATATGATTATTTTACAATTATCAATTTTTTTCAAATTAAATCCACTCATTTTTATTTTTAGCATTTAAAACACTTTAAAACCATATCAAACATTAAACTTCAGCCATCACACATTCATCTCACAATTTCCACAAAATCATGAAACCTAGAGGCAAATAACCTTAGGCCTTTATCACACTTTTTCCATGTATTCATCAACATTCTCAAGATTGAGTTTTGAAGTTTTTACCTTTGATTGGTGTCTAGCTTGCCTTGGAAAACCTAGCTCTCCTTTTAGAGTATGTTTGGTAGGAAAGAAAAGTAGAAGGAAGGAAGGAAGTGGAGAGATTTTGGGAGATAAAATAGAAATGTAGATTGTTTGGTAGAAGAGAAAAGAGAAAAGAAGAGAAAATGGAGTGAAAAATAATATATATAGGTCCCACCATTTTTTTTATTTCCACAAATGGGCGGAAAATAAAATGAAAAATGGAGACAACTAATTAAAGTGAGCAAAGTTATTAAACTACCATTTTCTCCATCAACATCAAAGCAAAAAATTTAAGGGTATAAAAGTAATTTATGAGTAATTTTTTTTTTTCCTCTAAATTTAACTTCCAATACCAAACAAGTGAATGTAAACTCATTTTTTTTCTATTTTTTCGTACCAAACAACATAAAAAAAAATCAATTTTTTTAATATCATTGCTATTTTTCACTACTTCTATATTTCCTTTCTATTTTATTTTCTTTCCTTCCTACCAAATATAACATTAGTGTATTCTTCTAAGAAGAAAAATCATGTTTTAAGGACATGTAGAAAAATTTAGAGAAGAACAAAGTTTGAACAACCAAACTTAAGGATTTTCTTACCAAAATCTTCTTTGAGGTCTTGGATCTTCCAACTAGGAGATGAGAAACAAGATTGTGGAACTTGTTTTGAGAAAATTTTTGGGCGTGGGAGGGAGTGTGAGCTTAGGGAAGAATGAAAATGTTTACTTCACCGATTCGAATTTAGAATTTGAGTTTTGCTATAGTAAAAAGTTATCAGAAACAGTCATATTTAACTTTTTTACTACAGTAAAAAATTCTCATATAAAATTACATTTTAACTCGAATTACAAACTCAAATTAACGAAGTGAATAGGCTTAAAATTTATTTTCACTTGGGACTATTAAAGTCAAAGCTTTTGTTTTTACTTGGGACTATTTAAAGTCAAAGCTTCAAGGTTATTTTTGGAACACAAGGGTTTTGGGAGAGAAGCCTGAGGGGGCCGGTTTTCTCATGCATTGGGGGAGGGAAACGGTACAATTTTCCAAGTGTAATTATTACACTTTAATTCTAAATCCTTTGGGTAATTTCTATCTTTTTTCAAAGCCTTTTAACTAAAAGCTTTAATTCCATTTGTGGTAAGATTCTCCATCAAGGCTTTTCACTTAGACATGACTAGGTGTTGGCGGGACAAAATTTTTGTCTCTTTGTTCTTCCACATTGGCTCCAATCCTTTTTTTTTTCTTTTTTTTTTTTTTTCCTTAAAGGTAGATTTAATCCTACTCTTGACATGAATTTCTATTATATTCTAACCATTGGATTGGAATTCTTCTTACCATATCTATTGATGTAATAACAAACACATGAGTACATTTAACATCCAAGTATTATTTAGTTTATAGATTAGAACTATGTAATTAGAATTATTTTTGATTTACGTGTATTTTTTGTGAGAAAAAATACTGTAGCAAATCACGAACCATGATTTGAATCAAGAAACGAATTTAGGTACCAAACATCCTCTTAATATATTTTCATACTGACTAGATCAAGTACTCTTACTAATTGTGTGGCATGAGTTGACATGATCTGATCTTTAATTTGTGAATACTGTTATGATATGATTATTTATTTTACGAGCGTTCTTCTAGGAATTAAAACTTTCGATATTAAAAAATAAATTTTACTGTATCCTGTCTTAGTGATAATTTACAGTTTACAGTTATCGGTCTTGGCACTATCACTTTGATACTGAAATTCACAAGATATTTTTATCTGAGAATTTTAGTCACTTAAATTTACACTTAAAAATAAACGTGACACTTTAAATTAATTGTCATGAAATAATTCACCTTACTTAGCATTTGAATTCCACATTATTGAAATGTACAAATTAACAGAAAAATTCATTATCTAAATATTGTTAATTATCGGGATTTGTCTTAATGAATTTTCCCAACATTACAAAATTCACATGTAATAGCTTTTATTGGTTATAACTTATAAGTGAGTCACATTAGTTGCACATGACTATCCACCAAAATATTTTTAAGGTCCATACATCTGGCTAGTTCTAATGGCAATTCAAGATTTTAGACAATATTTTCTTTTAAAAAAAATTAATTTTAATTTTTTTATTATAATGTTTTTTTTATATAAATTCATTGAAGTCAAACGTCTACACTAATCTCAACAATTTTTTTAAATTAGAATAAATAAAAATAAGAGTCCCTAAATTGTTTAGGTCACCATTAGTCTTTAAACTTGTTTAATTTTAGTGACAGTTTTTAATCACTATTTTTTTAAAACTTTTAAACTCGAAAAAACAAATAAACTCAAACTCTCAATTTTTTTTAAATTTTGGTGAAACAACCCTCAAACTCTTTAAATATTGACAATCTTAACCTTTATGTCAAAATCCATTAAATATTTAACATAGTAGATCACTTGCAATGTAGGTGATACGATAAAAAGGGTATTTTAATAAAATATCATAAGTTTAATCTTAATAAGAGGTAAAATAAAAACTAAAACAAACAAACAAAAATGAGAAAAAAATAGGTCAGATCAATTAAAAAAGCAAAAAACAAAATCAGTTCTTAAGAAAAGCACAAAATTGAAAAACAAGACATTTTTAAAATTGATTCTGTTTTTATTTTTCATATTTTTTAAGAAATAAAAAATAAGAACGTTTTTAAAACAACGTTTGACATAATAAAGATTAAAAACAGAAATAAAAATATTTTTTTATTTAATATAAAATGAGAAAAAATAAAAAAAACTGATTAAATAAAGACATTAATAAATTTTTCAAAAATAATTTATATTTAAAATTAAAAATATTTTTATTTTTATTTTTATATAAAAAAATAAAATTATTTTATAATGAGTTTTAAACGCGTTTAAAAATTTCAATTCAAAATTGATGGATGTCGAAGTGGCTCAAAAGGACAGCATTCTCGTCGACATGATGGAGGGTTGGTGTGCGACAGAGTTTCACGGAGTTCTGGATTTACAATGGGTTCTCGCAGCGAAATGCTTCAAACAAATTTGAAAGATGCTCCAAACCCAGATCAAGGTCGACGAGAAAAGAGTTAGATGGAAAATGTTTTAATTGTCAAAATTTTAAAATTTTGGGGATTTTTTTGTTAAAATTAAAAAAAAAAAGACTAAACTGTCATCTGTTACACAGTTTAGGGACCAATGGTCCAATTATCTTTAAAATTTTCAGAAAAGAGTTTTTTATTTTTAACGGATAACAAATAACGAAAAGGACAAAATCTCAAAACAAACCAAAAGAGTAGAGTAGTGTTGTACTCTGGAGGGGAGAGAGGCGACCAAACCCTTCATTGTCTGAACAACGCCGGCGGCGACGGCGACGGCGACGTTTGTGGGAGAATTGACCGGCGAGATCCGACGGGCTTGCCGAGCTACCAGCTCAAAACCTCGATCTGCAATGGTGGCGAACGGTTTCCCCTAACGGACCAGATCTATTGTGGCGGCAAATGCGGTCCACGGAACTCCGGATAGCGGCGACGGAACCCTAGGCGATCGGAGCTTGGAATGGCGGCGGAACAATGAAAACCTTGGGGACAGCGTGAACGAGCTCGGAATGGCGGCATGCAAGGTTCTGACGACGAAACCCTAAGTGCGGCAATGAAAGCTTTTCATTTTTGTGTTTTAAGTAATGATTATTGTATAATTTGTGTCGAAGGTTAAATTATGTACATTTAATGCTTGGTGATGAAAGGTAATTATTGCATTAAATAGATTTCGGATTGATTTAGTATAAATGTTTTAGCGTGGAATCCAAATGGAGTAATTGGGTTTATATGGGAATAGAATCTAATTTTCATTGAATTTTTACCGTTTTGAACTGACATGCAATGGCACTGACGCAATAGTTTTAAGTCATTTCATGACATTCATGAGAATTTATGTTCTTTTGTTTTGGGTTAAAGTCTATCAATAGTAATAAGTAGTTATCACCTTTCAATTACATTATACATTACACAAGTTTGTTCTCATTGCAGACGTAGGTTCGTTTAGAAATGATGTTCACATTACTATCCAAAAGCTTATTGTGCTAGATATATCTATATATATTCATTTTCTTAGTTTTTCTATCTGGGTTTCTGTTGTTGCAGGTTCTTAACGGTTACTGGATAGTTTGACAAGAAACTAGAGTCAGATATGTTCAGTATCTTCTTATACACTCGGATTTGAATGTTTTGGACCACGGGCGGGGGAATTGAGGTTTTTGCAGCAATATTGAGCCGTGTAGAACTTATGCTTTGGGAAAGGAGAATGTGTAAACAGAAAATTAAAGCAATGTAGCCCCCATGCTCCTTGATGGTAGCTCTATCTAGAGTGAACAGAAGAGACTGTAAAATATTAAATTCTGTCAAATTAGTTGAGATGTTGGATAACGAAATTGAAGATTTGATTGATGATGGGTTTGAGGGGTCGCAGGTTGAGCAGTCTCTATTCAGAGAGATTTTCTTTAGGAATGACACTGGTAGTGCTAGTAAGAAGTGTCTTGTCACCGGAGTAATAAACTTTGAATGTGAGTCCAGCAAGAACACTGCTACATCACTTTGTTCAAACAGTGAAAATTCAGTTTTAACAAGTCATTCTTCCTCCAAAAATGCCTGTCTTGACGACTTTTCTAATGTAACTGAGGAATTTAGAGAAACTTCTCAACTGGAGAGTTTCCCAGTAAAATTTGCTTATGAAAATCGTAATGGTGGGGAGGCTAGTGATTGTCGAAAAAAGTCTTCAGTTCATAAACCCCCTAACGCCGAGCCTGATTTGGGAAATGCTTCATCAGCTTTTCGAGAAAAGAATGCTTCCAGCGCATTCTGCCCTGTTACAGAACCCATCTCTGAAGTGGTTACGCTTAGGTTGGTTGAATGTTCCAGTGAAGGATTAACCTCCAGCTGCTATCTGCTGAAGCAGCATGGAGGAATGGTGAGAGGATGCAGAGTAGTTGACTCTAATGTTTCAAAGTGCAGGTTGCAAAGCTTGGAAGGCAATGATGCAAAGGAAGCAATTACAGGTAAAGCTATTGCTTCACCTGCTTCCCAAGAGAGCTTTGCATCAAGGCTTTTGGCTGCAAGTCCAAGTGTAAATGTTCAAGAGAGATTTGAATCTCCTCTACATGCTGAGGAAAGGCCTCAAGAACACCCAAGCTTTGAATTAGATTTATCAGATGTTGCATTGAAGACAAACTTAAAGAAGGATCCTCGTCAACTTCTCCAGTATCATGTTGTTGACTTACTTAGAGCAGCGGGATGGCGTATTGAGAGGCGTAAAAGACCTAGTAGGCAATATATGGAGTCGGTTTACAGAACACCGAAGGGTAGGCCAGTCCGTGAGTTTGCCAAAGCTTGGAGGTTATGTGGTCAACTTTTGTCTGCATATAGTTTAGTGGAGGAAGATGATGGTAGGGAATGGGCCAATATTGCTCAGTTCTTCTTAGATTTATCTGATACTTTGGTAATTCTTGAGAAGGGCACAAATCATTCAGAATTGTCTTGTCGCTGGAGGCTGTTAGATCCCTTTGTTATTGTTGCTTTCATTAACAGAAAGATTGGTGCACTGAGAAAGGGAGAGGTAGTGAAAGCAACTTGCAGTCTAGCAGCTCATAGAAAGTCTGATGTTCGTTTGACCTTGAAAAATACCGATAGTGTTGGCCACCAGATTGCAAAAAAAGATCCCCCAACTTCCATTTGCGGGTCTGTTTTGGCTGGTGAAAGTGCATTGGTAGTTTCTGAGGGGAATTTCCATAAATCATGTGAGCAATATGGCAATATAGAATATAGCGGCCTGAAGAACAACGAGGCAGTCAAGTTTACGAAAGGCATGCCACTTGATATAGCTAAGGGAGAAGGTATGCTTCTTGTGAATGCTTCCAATGAGTTTGGAGATCTTCGTAGCTTAATCTCCGGGGTCAAAACAAGCAGTTTGGACATGACTTCCTTTGCTACACATGGAACTGGACCAACTGGTAGTACTGTTGTGCAGTCAACTAATTGTCAAATCTCTGTTAAGCAGAGTTCTGATTGTCATGTGGGAACAACTAAGGAAGTTAATTCTTTCAACAATAATGCTGAATCGCTTGCACACCAAGTGACTGCTATTGGCCATTATCTACTGACGTCAGGAGACAACCATGCAAACAACAAAGGTGATGCATTGGTCCCTTTCAAAGACTCGGATGCTGTTAGGCACTTGACACATGTTGAAGAAGACGATAGACAACAATTTGAAGTCTCTGAATTAACGCTGGTGGATACATCCTCTCCTGGAGATATTATTTTGAAAAAGAAGACGCGCAGGAAATCAAAGAGGATTTCTGAAATGGAACCAAGCTCATTATACCAAAGTGGCAATCATTGTTCAAGTTCTGTTGATGAGGCTGACTTGCTGTATGTTAATGGTAAGGACATCCATTTAGAGTTGAATCAGGTTCAGGGAGACCTTGTAGCCAACGAAAGAATTAAAGGAACTTGTAAGAAGTCCTCATATCTCAAATCCTCCCACCATCAGATGGAGAAAAAAGGCTCGAAGTTAAAAAGGAATTTTTCTGAGCATATTGATTCTAGAATTGTGAAAAAGAAATCAGCTAGGTGCCGAATTGAAGATGATGACTTATTGGTTTCAGCTATCATAAAAAACAAAGATTTTATCCCAAGTAATGCTAGATATACTTCTCGAAAGAAAGCCTGCAAATCAAGAGCTCGAAGGAAGCTTAAGAGCCAAAAGCGTACCTGCAGATTGCTACCAAGCTTGGTGAATGGGGGGAAGCACTTTAAAGATGGCAAGTGGTATTCAGTTGGAGTAAGAACAGTTTTGTCTTGGCTGATTGGTAGTGGAGTGATATCTCTTAATGATGTTATACAGTATCGAAACCCCAAGGATGACCTTATCATCAAAGAAGGCGTGATAACCAGGGATGGCATTTTGTGCAAGTGTTGCAGTAACTTGCTCATGGTTTCTGCGTTCAAGATTCATGCTGGTTTCAAACTTAACCGGCCATGTTTGAATCTTTTCATGGGATCTGGTCAGCCCTTCACCATATGCCTGCTTGAAGCCTGGTCAGCCGAATACAAGACCAGGAAAGGAGGTAGCCCTACAGTGCAAGTTGATGAGAACGATCAAAATGATGATTCATGTGGTCTCTGTGGTGATGGGGGCGAGCTAATATGCTGTGACAACTGTCCCTCCACTTTCCACCAGGCTTGTTTGTCTGCGAAGGTTTGCCTTTTGCTTCTTGAATAAATATGCTTGTTTGTTTCTATCGTACGATTCCATTTACTTTGGTTTCTGTAGTTTTATATTGGATAATCATTCAATTATTCCTGTTCTTCGAATATCTACTGTCCCGTATGCAAATACTGTTGCCTCTTTTTCTCTTGGATGAATACCTTTATATCTGCATTTTCCTGGTGAGACTTCACGTATCAGGATTCATATCTTTTGAGTTGCAATGCTTATAAGGTTTTTATTTGAAACTATTTTCTTTTATTTATTGATTTTTTATCCACTGTCCCCAAATCTTTTGATTTGTACTCTAGGATCTCCCTGAAGGCAGCTGGTATTGCCCAAACTGCTCTTGTTGGATATGTGGCTCTTTGGTGAATGACAAAGATGTTTCAAGTGCCTCAGATGGATTAAAATGTTCACAGTGTGAACATAAATGTAAGTCTCTTTGTATCTGCATTGCAGTCTTGTGTAGAGCTAAAAAATGCTTGGTGCCGATGAACAAATTAAAAATATTTCTTTGTGGAATTTCTATGATTTTCTAAATTGGTTTTGCCTTTAGTTTAAATATGTAGAAGAAGGTGAATTTTGCTTCAGGAGGATCTGAGTTTCCTTTTTATTGATGGGAGGAGATTAAATGGAAAATAAGGTTTTAGACAATAGAGATCTTGTCCTGTCCCAAATGTCTATTTCAAGTATTAATTTGACTTATAACTCCTGGAGAGTTATTCTACCTTGAAAAGCTTAAAGTTGATGAAAAGGAGAAGTATCGTGTGAAATGTACCACTAAAAAATTATCCTACATTGAAAAACTTAAAGTTGATGAAGAGGGGAAGTATGGTATGAAATGAACCACCGAATTACATCCGTTTTTCACTCTATTTTGTAAATGGAATCTTAAGGTCTAGAGATTCTTGGTTTTATAATCTTGTTGCTTTGGTTTTCATGTATGCGTTTATGTCTGAACTGGTCAACAATTGAAGTTCTAGTTCTAATTTGCTATGGCATACCAGTTACTTTCAATAAGGTGAAGTATACTTTAGTGATGCCTTTTGTTAGAAAGGATGGTTTTTTTTTAAAGATATTTTCTTTTCTCTCGTTATTAACACGTATAAATTATCAATGTCCCCGTAGTTTGAAATTACAGTTTCATTGTTTCAGTTATATCTCTCTACTGCCTCTTTTCTGGACAGTTGGTATCTAATTTGCATAATAATGATACTTATTAACAGATCATGAAGCTTGCCTGAAAGAAAAGGGTAGATATCAAGAAGCGATGTCAGATTCCTTGTTTTGTGGTAGTAGCTGTCAGGAGGTACTCTAATGACTATTCTGACTATATCTAAAAATATGTATATATTTTATTTTGACAAGTAAGACAATTTATGGTTTTTTCTGGCCTTTCTTCACGTGGTAAATTGACTAATGTGCAAGGTGTTTTCTGTTATGGGGCTTCCATTTGTACTATCTTCCCTTGCTTTTATTTATTCATTCATTTATTTTTAGTCTGCTTTACATTTAAAATTTCTTTCTACTACATTCAATATTATTAATTTTTTTTTAAATAGAAATGAGAATTTTATTCATTGATAAAACGGGTGCTTTTCTTTTTAATTCTTGTAATAGGGTTTTTGTCTACAATTGAAGGGAAATACGGCTTGTGTGAATCATAACATTCTCTTGTTCATATTTATGGTTATGTGCTCCTATTCTTCTTTTACAAAGACCTATTTTCACACCCACAAAGCACCCAGAAAGTGGGAGTCAAAAAAAGTTATGCTTTGTCTTCATACAATATTGTCCTTATTGTTTCCCACTGTTTACAGAAGTCGATTCACTTTTTTAATTACAGGAAGATGTTTGAGCTAGGTTTTTAGTTTTTGGGGATTTTTTCACTGGATATTTGCGTTAAGATGGAATTTCACAACATAAAATCTTAGCTTATAATTTATTAAGTGACTAGAGACATTTGTTCTTTATCATTTATCATTTTTTTAATAAAAAAGAAACTTATCACAATTGTAGTTTCGCTGTAATGTCTCTACTGTTTTAAGAGCTTTTTCTGAGAATGGGAACTGTATTGCTCTTACACATTGCTGCCGGTTAGTCACTTAGTATCTGCTTTCTGGTGTTCCCTGTCAATTAGATAGTTTGGTTGAGAAAAGTTCAAATTTTTCCTATGCTGTTTTACATGTATGATTGTGAAAAAGGAAACTTTAAGTGATTCTTTTTGGCTTTGTTTCATAGTTTTGGAACCATGTTTTTGGTGTCTACATCTTTAGCAGCTATGTCTGTTCTAATTTTTCTCCAAGTCTCAATATACCGACAAAATATCAGTTGTTTCAAATCATATGCAGAGTGTATGAATGCTCACAGGAAATGTAGCGCATTTAATTACCCACTCACCTTCTGATTTTCTTTCTATCAAGTTGTTGTAACTGTTATGTTGTAAGACCCTGAAATTTTTTTTTTTTTCAAACTTTATACACTGGTGTTTTAGGTTTACCATGGCCTTCAAGCTCGTGTTGGTGTATTTAATAATGTTGCTGATGACTTTTCTTGGGCACTGCTTAAATGCATTCACGATGACCAAAAGATTCATTCTGCTCAGCGGTTTGCCTTGAAAGCAGAATGCAATTCGAGATTAACTGTTGCTCTTACAATTATGGAGGAATGCTTTCTGTCGATGGTGGATCCAAGAACAGGCATAGACATGATACCTCATGTCTTATACAATTGGGGGTTAGCTATCTATTTGATAGATTGCCTGTAGCATCTTTTACTCTTTACTTTTTGGTGCTTAATTCGTTTATATTTTAAATTTTCCTATTTTGTTCCCAATCCTAACCCCCTTCTCCACCAGTTCATCTTGGAATTTGAACAGTTATAATTCGTATCTTGGCAATAACCCTTATGGTTGTCTTACATTCATTGTTAACTTTCCTATATCTTACGCCTGCTGGCCATTTGGCTCATTTATTCTTGATAATCCTCATTTGGCCTTTTTTCAACGTCAATTTAGCTTCTCACCATTTGCTTTAATTGAGAGTTGATACTGAATGGACTATCAGGAAAAGGGTGGCGGCGAGAGTTTTTAAGTGGAGTAAACAGATAACCTTCTTATAAAAAGATTCTTAGTCATATATGTGTGGTAATAAAAGAGGGAAAAATTATTTATTTATTTTAAAAAAAGAAAAGAGAGAAAGAAAGAAAGGGGAAAGGGAAAGTAGTAAGAAAGATGTCTTCAGCTCCAAAAGTAGAGAATGTTCCCTCTGTCAAAAATTAGGTATGGTCAGCCGTCAGTGTTTAGACTCCTGGATAAACTTATAGAAAGATCACCTCACTTGGTGGGACTTCTTATTAGTGTTGTTACCATGCAAACAACTGGGATGTTGTATAACTAATTTCACATGGCAAATATTTATTATTATGGACTGCTATTTGATAGGAAAATTTTTCTAGGTAGTAACTTTTCTTTTTGTTCGTTTTGTAAAAAAAAAACATTGGTGCAATTTTGAAAGCTAGTGAAAGTGCAAAATTTTAGATATGCTAGGTATTTGGTTGCTTGTTTAATAAACTATAGACTTAAACCTATGTTATTATTATTTTACATAATTCTATGAACTTTCCTTTTATTTGGTAAGTAATTTCTTTTCATGCTTCGTTGATAAATTGTACCCTAGAGACACTTCTTCTCAAAAGTGTCCTTTTTGGTTTGACTTCTTGATCTTTAGACTGAAAAGTCATTTCTCAGTATCTATTGGTCATAAAAATTATATTGTTTTGAATATTTTCTGTTTCTTTTAGGAGTAAAAATGGTGCATTACGTAGTAAGTGCATGATTGAGTGTTTGCTGTGGGACTGTCTTTGACTAATAAATGCATTGCATCTATTTTACACTATATTTGGGGTTCTACATCGCAAACTAAGAATTCAACCTTCATGGTTCAGGGATGGCAAGTCTAAGAGTTGCCTAATAGGTACCTTAAAGTGTTTAATCTCAACAATGGCAAAGTGGAAGTTTGCTAGATATTAGTGTTGGTGATATAGAACGTATTGACATTTGTGTGAGATTAGTACCATTTGAACAAGTATATTAAAAACTGACAACTCTGTGATTATCTGTGGAATATGCAAGAAATAAAAAAAAAAATAAATAAAACTTGTCAACTGAATATGTTCTATGTTTTTCTTCCCACCAGGTCCGAATTTGCACGTTTGAATTTTCAAGGGTTTTACACAGTCGTCTTGGAGAAAGATGATGTGTTGATATCTGTAGCATCAATCAGGTAGAGTGACAATTACTAGGAAATTTATCTGTAGCTTATGTCCTATTTTTCTGAGTAGTCTCATTACTTTTTGCAATTATGTTAGTAAATCAAATACTATGCTAATACGATTTAGTAGCAAGTTGCTTTCCACAAGAAACATCTTGTATGGTGCTCTTCCCCTAATAATTTATTTTTATCTAGTTGAGTTCCTACTAATAAATAATTGCTTTTTTTTCCCTCTGTTTTAGAGTTTGGTTTGTCTTTTTGCTTTGACTTTTTAAGCCATTTTTGTATTTCTCTATGAAGTTCTTGTTGAAAAATCATGCAACTTGAGTGTTAAGATATAAAAACTATTGTTGGTTGTCCTCCTAAAAGCTCAAGCTTTTGGGATCGATTAGTTAACTAACATGGTATCAAAGCAAGAGGTCTTGAGTTTAAACTTTGTAATTGCACTCTCTAAATGGTCATTGCGTATTGTGTCATTAATATGTTTTGGGCTTATGTCTTTCTAATTAAATTTACCCACACAATTGTACATTATCCAACCCACACATGGAGGGGAGTGTTAAGATATAAAATTTTTTATTGGTCCACCTCCTAAAAGGTTAAGCTTTTGGGATGAATTGATAAACTAACAAGGTCTGGATTGTATTGAGGTGGAGTGATGAGTTTGTTAACATATTGGCTGTAGAATGACAAATCTGTTACCTTGATTTTTGGTAGCTTAATTTGTATACACTTAATGTATTGCTAATACATTGACAATCTCAACACGCTCCTTCAGTATAATCCAGACCTAATCTTTAACAATATTTCCAACATAATGTGCACGTGCCAGTGTAGGTTGCATAATTTTTCAACAGACGGAATCTTGGTTGTACAACATAAAAAAGTTACTGAAAAGATGTGAAAGGTGGATGATAACTCTATAATAATATCTTGTGTGTGGGGGAAAAATATTGTACTCTATTGGATACGACACTTTACAACTGCTAAACATTCTAATATAGAAATTGCTGTCATTGATAGCATACTAAAATGAGGTAGCTTGGATTTTACAATCATCCAATCCTTTTAGCGTTGGGATCTAGTGGGCCTTGCAAGATAAGTTGTATACTTGTATTGGCCTTTGGCCAGTTCTTTTGTTAGGTACCTGGTTCTATCTCAGCCAAACAGCCCAAAAAGACACTCTCAAGCCAGAAATCAAGGACAATCTTTTATTATCATCAACTCAACTCTAACTCAAACAACTAGTAAGAACAACAAAGAAAACATAAGGCGATAGTCTGGATTATTCTAGGACTCTGGAGAACTCCTATTTGGTGGTATTCGAGAGACCACCAACTCTCCTAAGGTTTCCCAAATTCCTCACAAACTCAGCATGCCCACACTACCCCCTACTTCCCTGTTAAACCCAAAAACGAACACTAGCCAGCACTTATCACATCCGATCCAACCCCAAAATCCTTTTCTTTCTTTCCACTTTACCCTTCTCTCTTAATCCGAATTTTCCTTCTCTCATGGACTAGCCTAAGGACGGGTCTCTAACATCTGTCTTCATTACCTTTAGCTAGAATTTTTTGACTACATATCCAGAATGAGAAGGTGCTGTTTCAGAGGATATGGATACACAATTAGTTTTGCCATCTCTTGGGGTGTGGTTGTGGATGAACATGCACACCATGTTCGAACATCGGACCTTCTTGTTTTTTCTTACTTTGCCTTTCCCTCTGAAATTCTAATTGTGGAAAGAATTTCAGCTTCTTTAAGTTCTTTTTATTGTCACCTTTGTAGTTGCTTCCTGGTTACTGCTTAGCTTGTATCCACTGCAGTTCCTTTTCTTGCTGCACTCTTTCTAATTAGTCTAAAGTCTACTCTGATACAGGGTGCATGGAACGACAGTTGCAGAGATGCCCCTTATTGCAACATGCAGCAAGTACCGTCGGCAAGGAATGTGTCGACGCCTTGTTACTGCCATTGAAGAGGTACATATCTTGTATGTTCAAATCTGTTTGTCGTAGTCACTTTACCAGACATCAATGACTGTTGAATTCTCCTATGACTGACTAAATGGTTTAATAAAATTTATTCCCGTACTCTACATGCTCCCAAGTGAATCATTCTATACTTGCGTTCTTTTCTTGTTTGGCACTGTCCCTGTGTTTGCTTCTGCCTCAAATTAAAATCATTTAGTTCTCAACTGCTTGATGGAACAAGGCATACTGTATTGAAGATTGAAAGCGAAAATCGAGGCTTTTATGTTCTTTTTTTTTCCCTCCCCCTTTCAGTGTTTCCATTTGCTACTATGGTGCACAATTTGTGGAAATAATATGTTCACGTCTCTATAAAATCCATGACTGTTGATATTTATTTGTTAATTTTGTTTATTTTGCTTTTTACATAGGAATGTTGACTGCATCCATTTTAACTATAAGACAGTAGAGTACGGCATCGAGCTTGACTCTTTGATATCCAACACATTTGTTTTTTGTTTGTGTTTATGCTTCTCTTCATTTCATTGTTGGATTCTAGATGCTTAAATCATTTAAGGTGGAGAAAATCGTTGTAGCCGCCATACCAGATTTGGTGCAGACATGGACTGAGGGTTTTGGCTTTACACCTGTGGAAGACAATGAAAAGCAGAGTCTCAATAAGATCAACTTGATGGTTTTTCCTGGAACAGTTTTGCTTAAAAAGCCTTTGTATGATAATAGAGATACGCATGCGCAATCTGGTGAGCATTTTTGCCTCGTATAACTCCAACTGCCATTCCTACTTCATTGATCTTGAGAATTTAAATCTAATTTGTCAATTATGCTGCACAGGTGTTACATCGGGATTGAGAGCAGATGAATCTACCAAAGTGGATGATAGATTCTGTGCCGACAAGTTCAAAAAGCAATTCATTGAAAATGACATTGTAGAATGTAATAAGTTAACAGAATTTGAATGCAGTACTAAAGTTAAGGTTATTGATGGCGATATAGGAGTAGATGGTATGTCGTCAGTAGGCATAGAAGAATCTTCTGAAGTAGATTTTAATTCTAGAGAGCTCATCAAGTTTGGGCCATGTTATGCTGCCAAATGTTGCACCGATGCGGAAAATGAACCTATGGGCAGCAAGAACTTGCCGAGATCTGAGGTTTGTGCTAGAACTGATAAGAAGACTGCAGAACAGCAATCTACTGTACATTGTCATTCTATTAGAGGTGGAGCTGAAACATCAGAAGACTGTTGGAAATCAGAAATCAGAAGACTTGAGGAAGTGGTTAAGCCTGTACAGCATCAATCTAATGGAAACTGTTGTGCTAACGAACAAGAAGTTGGACTCGACGAAATCGAAGTCATGCAAGTAGGCGAAGATGAAAGGATCTCTTTGCAGGACCAATTTTCAAAGCTGTCCTGTGAAGACCCAACTTCAAAATTAGGGGACAGCCAACCTGAAACGGTTAGTGGTGTCGAATCCTTTGTTATGTATGATGAAACACAGGTTTCCTTGGACGAACAGCTGAAGAAAGCCTGTGAGGTTAATGTAAGGTAGAAAAAAAAAATTTATTGAAGAGAGAATGACCTTCCACTGCTTAAGTCAAAACAAAACAGTAAAAAAAATAAAAAAAAATTACTTGACCTCAAGGCCAATGAAATTTTAGCTTTAAAACATGGGGCGGGGAAATTACGGGCCTGTTTTTTTGCCTAAAAACTTAAAAAAAGACACCTCGATTTTTTATTTAAGTTCATGTTTTTTTAAGTTTTAATTTTATTCAACTTTATTTAATTTTATTCAAGTTATAACTTCAACTAAGTTATAATTTAAATTTAATTTAAAAATTACATTCAAGTTACACTCTAAAAGAACATGTCCTAATAAAACCGACAAGAAGACCACTCTAGGGGTATGGGATAGATGCTAAGATTCAGATGGGAATATGCAGCCATTTATAGGATTGAACATGGTCAATTCACATTGATTTTGCGGTTTTTTTTTTTTTTTTTTTTTTTTTTTCCGGTTGTTATACTGCACGACGTAGGCTTAGTCAAAGATAATCTGAAATTCTAGTATCACTATTTTGGTCACTTTTTTTAATCACTTCTTGCATCTAATATTTGACACAGTCTCATTTTTTTTTGTAAATAGTAATATATCATGTTCGTGAAGTCTATATGTTAAAACAATAAATAAAAAAAAGTGAAATAGTGGCAAGAGTGTACAGAAAGAATGATCTAAGCATTTTTCTCAAGATAATTTAATAGGTTTTCTTTCCGCATGTAGTTGATGTTCCTTCTAATTGAATGAATAGCTCGGTTGTGCAGATTATAACTACAATCTAATGCATATTGTAACTAGAATAATGAGAGTATGGCAAACGTGTTCTTTTAAAAAAAAAAAAAAAAAGTCGAGGAGATTTCATGATGGAATAAGTAAGGTGTATGTTTGCAACCATCGCAACCATCCAACGTATATAGAGTATTGTTATATGTGAATAGGGAAGAGTATTTTTTGAAAAAAGAAAAAAAGAAAAAGTAAAAAATAGGTCAATATGAAAAGCTTAAGAAAGTATATAGGTTAATTTTTAGTTATAAAAATTAATAAGTCATAATTTGTCAAGTTATGGTTCATAATCAGATAAATTATGGACAAATTTGTCAAGTTATGGTTCATAGCCAGATAAATTATGGATAATTATGGACAATAATTTGTCTAGTTATAATTCATAACTAGACAAGTTATAGATGAAAATAGTAATTTTGCCTATTTATTAACTTATGTAAAATACCTATTAATTTTAATTTTTCTCAAATCTTGACTTATTTCCCTCTTTCTCCCGAGAAAAAAAAAAGCCATCTAAAGAAGAAAATTGTTGTTGTTTTTTTTTTTTTTCCTTGGAAGAAGAAAATTGTTGTTTGCTGTCAACAGAAGCACCTAATCACTTGCCAGGAGTAAATTTGTGCTATTCTATACAGTCGTTTTTCTTTATTTATTTATGTATTTATTTATTTCTAGTACTATGCATTCTGTTATTAATTGGTGATTGTACTCACAAGTTAGCAATGGTATCAAACCACGGAGTCACCTTGTCATCTACCAGTGGTAACTCGGTCGATGACTGACCGTTGACAAAGTTACGTGGTAGGTTACTATGGGTGACCAATGCAAATCCAGAGAGCCATATGCATCCCTATTGTGCCCATCGACATCCAGATTTGACAAGATCTAGTCATGGCTTGCCAACGCGAGGCTTATGCACCTCAAATCGAGCTTTGGCAGCACAATCTACCCAGATCTAAACGAACCATATACAAAGACTCATAAAAAAATATATATAAACAAATGAACCATATATAAGCTTCGCATATTCGGTAGCTTTTCTTGAAAGCGAATGCTAGCATGATGCCCCATCGCACACACATTGCCAAGGCATGCAACCCTAACAATGTGAGAAGCACGTTGTAGCCAACGATCGACGCTGGAGTCATAGACCACCTGTTATTTTTTTTTTTTTTTTTGTTAAAAATAGAAAAAGTAATCTAGCAGATTATAAAGTATACTCTGATAAATTGTGGTCGGCGAAATCTTATTTTTAGTTGAAAATAGAAAAATAAATTGGCAGATTATGAATTATAACTTGGCAGATTATGAACAACAACTAGTGATTGGCGGCCAATGATTAGGAAACAAACAGCTGAAGATCAACAACAGACGATCGACACCGGTAACCAGCGATTGCCTCCCAATGTCAACTAGTAATTTCTTAGTGGTAATCTTGTAGATTACTTTTTTTGAGCATTGAGAGTATTTTTGGTAATTCATATATGAGACTTTGACGGGTTATAATCATTTTGGTGGAAATCTACAGTAAACTCTCTATAAAATAATATTGTGTAGACTAAGAAAAAATATTTTTTACATGACTATTAATTTATCAATTTATTGGTAAATAAATATTTATTAATTTAAGAAAAGTTTTATATTTTAATCATATGCGTCATTTTAGTACATGTATTATTCTATTAACCAAAATTTATATATGAGTTATAAATAAATTAAAAAATGGATATGGTCAAAATTAATATGTTCAAATATATAATTTCAAAAGTTATCATGTATATAATAAATGTTATATACATGTACATAGAAACTCAAAAAAATGCTGTAAAAAAAAAAAAAAACTCAAATATTAATGTAAGTACATTGTACATTCTATTATCATCATAGTTTCAGAATTTTAGTAAAAATTCTCAATGCATTTATCTTCTTCGTCTTGTAAAATATAATTAAAAACCAAAAATCAAAACTAACAACTTCAATAAAACAAAAGACAAACGAGAAAAGAAAAAAAAAAAAAAACCAGAAATTAAAACTTGATGAAACTTTCTCATCTTGCTTCATAATTACTTGGTAAATAGAAAATTTTTATTAGAGTTTGGATAAAAAAGTTAGATAAGATGATTGTTTCAATATCGCTTTAAACAAAAAGAAAATTCTCTGCATGTTTATTGTTCTTCAATTTAACAAATTACGTGGAGAAAAAAGATTCAATGCAAGTTTTTTTAAATGCTTTAAATGATCGTGTGCGCTTACTTAGTGGATTCGTGTTATGATTCAAATTATAATTTATAACTCGTTATAATATTTTTTTTTAAAAAAAATACACGTAAATTAATAATAATTTTAAATCATAATTCTAAATTCATAAGTCCACTAAAATTCTTTATAATTGTGGTTCAATTAATGACGGTGTTAGAATTTTAAAAAGAATGGGTCACGTGCTTATCACGTGAGTTTTCTTAATAAAGCATACTTACTTTTTTTTTAAAAAAAGCATACTTAATTTTTTTTAATAAAGCATTTTTTTTTGTTAAATCCAAATTGAGAATTAACAAATAATAATAATAATAATAATAATAATAATAATAATAATAATAATAATAGTGATAACAACGACAACCCCCACGCTGGTCTCTCCCCCTCCTTGATATCTCTCTTCTTATGTTGAGAAGAGGAATATTAAGTTTTATTATTTTATCGATTTAAATTTAAAATTAAAAAAAAAATAAGTTAATATTTAAGATGAATTAAAATTAATAGGTTAATAGTTCATATGAGTTAATAAATAGGTTAAATTATTATTTTTATTCATATTTTATCTAATTATGAATTATAACTTGATAAATTTATTCATAACTTATTTAATTATGAACCATAATTTAACAAATTATGATCTATTAATTTTATAATTAAAAAATTAATTTTATATATTTTTTAAATTTTTTATATTGATTTATTTTTTATTATAATAAAAAATTCTTAAAAAATAATTATATTTAATTTTTTATTATAATAAAAAATTCTTATATAAAATTATATCTTAAATTATAAATTCGAACGAGGTAAGGAAACGGATACCTTTGAGATATGGTTAAAGATGTTCAAGAAACACCAGTTTTGAAACCACTTTGAAACACCAGTGGTTTCAACAATTTCCTGTGTCTCTCGGACAAATCGAAACCCCCTAAGCCTAAGCTCTTTCGACCAGCAAGCGCAACGAGATTACCAGTATTCCCTCTGTGCAGTGAAGAAATCGGCTTGAATTTCTCCGCCGTTTGGCCGCTTTTGCTGAATCTACTTGCCGTTAGCCCAACCCAGCGCCGACCTCATCTCCAGACCAAACCCAGCCCTAATCTGTCCTTCGCGACGTGGGCCCTCACGGATCTGAGCATTTTGATCGAAATCGCCCACTTCATCGCGCCTAGGATCGCCGCCACGACTCTAATCGTCGCAATTTCCCGCCACCGGCCTGGGTCCAGCTCCGATCGGTTCTTCCTGACGAAGACCCACTCGATTCCGGCCGGGATAGTCCTCTCCGCGGCGATCTGATTGAAGAAGAAACTCGTTTATTGCTTTGTTTGGGTCTGAAAATTTGGATAAATTATTCTTCCCTTGTCCATCATCTCCGGCGATTCGAAGACTCGAGATACAAGCAGCAAAAATCATGAGTTTCTCTTTCTCTCTGCCATCAAAATCCTCTTCGAAGCTCAAACCCATAAAGCCCGCACAGAACTTCGAGAACGATAACGACAAGAAGTCCGCCGAAAACGACGCTAATTCACGGAAATACGTCATCGAATTCAACGCATCCGAAACCCTAACCGACAACGCCACTCAAAACGCCTTCGTAATCGCCCCTATCCAGAACGAATGGAGGCCCCACAAGCGGATGAAGAATCTCGACCTTCCGATCTCCGCCCAATCCGACGGCTCCGGCGGCCTCCAGTTCGAGGTTGAGTCCCTCTCCGACGCCACCGACTCCAGCATGTCGTACGGCCTCAACCTCCGTCAGACCGCCAAGGGAGATCATGATGATGAGATCAACGGCCAGGATGAAGCTAAGGACAAGAACGAACGGCTGAGATTCACTCCCACGGAGGACGTCTTGCTTCAGAAGTTGAAGTTCGATCTCCAGAGGTTGCCGGAGGACCGGGGAATGGCGGAGTTCGAGGACGTTCCGGTGGAGGGGTTTGGTGCGGCGCTGCTCTCCGGGTACGGGTGGCACGAAGGGAGAGGCATCGGGAAGAACACCAAGGAGGACGTAAAGGTCGTCGAGTACACGAAGAGGACTGGTAAGCAAGGATTAGGGTTTGTGAGTACCGATCTCCCTCCTCTTCCTAACTCCAATCGTGATTCGTTGAATAAATCAATTCCGAAACCAAAGGATGATAATACTAATAATAATAAAATAGCAATAAGGAGAGTTTGATTGGCAAGGAAGTAAGAATAGTTCATGGAAGAGAATTGGGATTGAAAGGTAGGGTTTTGGAGAAATTGAGTGACGATAATAGATTGGTAGTGAGGCTTTCGAGGAGCCAAGAGACGGTGAAAGTCAATATTCGGGATGTGGCGGAGTTGGGATCTGAGAAAGATGAGGCATGTTTGAAGAGATTGAAAGAATTGAGGATTCGTGAAGAGGAAGAGAAGAAGGAGAAAAAGAGTAAGAGAAGAGAAAACAAAAGCAGAGATAGTGATGGTGAGAAACAACAACAACTGGGAAAGTCGTGGCTGAGGAGCCACATTCGGGTTAGGATCATTAGCAGAGAGTTGAAAAGAGGGAGATTGTATTTGAAGAAAGGAGAGGTGGTGGATGTGGTGGGGCCGAAGGTTTGTGATGTGTCCATGGATGATGGCAGGGAGCTCATTCAGGGGGTGTCTCAAGATGTTCTGGAGACTGCGCTCCCACGGCGTGGAGGGCCGGTGCTCGTGCTGTTCGGGAAGCATGAAGGGGTGTATGGGAGTCTTGTGGAGAGGGATTTGGACCGGGAAACTGGTGTCGTTAGGGATGCGGATACTCATGACTTGATCAATGTCCGCCTTGAGCAAATTGCTGAGTATATTGGCGATCCAAGCTACCTCGGTTATTGATTCTTTTGCAGCCATCTTTTTTTGTAGAGGACGGGTTGCTGAATGCCGATTCATCCTTCCGATCAATAAGTATCTTTGAATTTTGTTTTGCTAGTGACTTTGCTGATCCATAGGCCTTTTATGCTTACCACACTTTTTAGAATGCAATTTCTTCACATATAGATCAATTCATAACTTATTCTATGAACATATGTACTTGTGTCATGCAATATTGTATATTCAAATATTGCAAGGGAATTAGGAATGTTTTTGAATTAGTTATTGTAATTTGATTCCCCAAGATTCTTCTGAAAGCACAATCTTTTACTTCATGCAAGGAAATTACAATGTTATAAAGAACAAACAGACAAATATTGCTGTTGGCATTTTGTGCTGTTGATCTTTCTATATAAAAGTTGGTTTTAGTGATAATACTGCTATCTTTGATATCTTTATCCTTTTGCTTTTCGTGATGTCTTTCAATGGTTTTATTTCCATTTTTTTTCCTGTAGTATAATAGACAATTCTTTTCTTGAAAACAAGAAAGTTTTAGCCTTACTACAGAGTTTTTGGTATCCTTCTTTTGTGTCTTTTATAAATTATAATTATTTAGATATCATAACTCTCAAATATTATACAGACTCTGTCAATTTAAGATACTTTGAGCAAGAAGTTCTTGAACTTCACTTTATATTTTCTAAATAGTTAAAATTTCATTTCTTATGGTTATGCCTTTTCTTTTTTACTTTTTTTTTTTTTTTAATATGAAATGATTGAGATGCAATACTTGGGATCATCATAATTCTTAAACTTACGGCTTTTAAACTTAAATGTGAATATGAGGAGTAAAGTGAATGTAATAAACCATAATTTGTTTCAACAACTGCAACAGAACCCTAGAATAAGAAGGATTGTTTCTATATTACATGCAGATCTCAAATTTGACCTAATATGTTAGAGAGAATCATTCTCCTTATGACCATGCTCAAATCAACACAGTAAAACTGGCATTCATTACATAATTGTTGTGTTTATTTAGACTATTTACGCATTATTACATTACACATACTTTTGCTGACCTTTTTTCTTTGAAACAAGAAACTCCATTTATGATAGAAAAAATAGTGAACAATCAAAAGAGAGAGTTATCCTCTAAATGCAAAATGCAAAAGTATAATTGCAAAAATGAGACCAATTTCTGACCGTATCAGCGAGTTGACAACTACTAAATTCTTTATCTTTATGAACCCAAAAAGCCTACCCAGGAATTTGTTGTGACATTGTCCAAAGCCACTAAACTATCTTCCTTGTCGGTCCTATTCTATTGGCCTTTGGATCAGAGTAATGGTTAACAGGGACAGTCGGGGGCATTCGTATTTGATAGTCAGAGGTGAAATTCTTGGATTTATAAAACTTTGAATGGTTCATTAAATCAGTTATAGTTTGTTTGATGGTACCCACTACTCGGATAACCATAGTAATTCTAGAGCTAATACGTGCAACAAACCTTGACTTTTAGAAGGGATGCATTTATTAGATAAAAGGTTGACGCAGGCTCTGCTCATTGCTATTCAGTGGTATTTGAAAGACCACCAACTCTCCTAAGGTTTCCCAAATTCCTCACAAATCTCAGCATGCCCCCACACTACCCTCTACATCCCTTTTAAACCCAAAAACAAACACTAGTCAGCACTTATTACATCCAACCCAAAATCCTTTTCTTTCTTTCCACTTTACCCTTCTCTCTTAATCCGAATTTCCCTTCTCTCATGGACTAGCCCAAGGACAGGTTTCTAACATCTGTCTTCATTACCTTTTCCTAGAATTTTTTACTACAAATCCAGAATGAGAAGGTGCTGTTTCGGAGGATATGGATACACAATTAGTTTTGCCATATCTTATTTGGGGTGCGGTTCTCGTGGATGAACATGCACACCATGTTCGAACATCGAACCTTCCCTCTGAAATTCTAATTGGGGAAAGAATTTCAGCTTCTTTAAGTTCCTTTTATTGTCACCTTTGTAGTTGCTTCCTGGTTACTGCTTAGCTTGTATCCACTGCAGTTCCTTTTCTTGCTGCACTCTTTCTAATTAGTCTAAAGTCTACTCTGATACAGGGTGCATGGAACGACAGTTGCAGAGATGCCCCTTGTTGCAACATGCAGCAAGTACCATCGGCAAGGAATGTGTCGACGCCTTGTTACTGCCATTGAAGAGGTACATATCTTGTATGTTCGAATCTGTTTGTCGTAGTCATTCTACTAGACATCAATGACTGTTGAATTCGCCTCTGACTGACTAAATGGTTTAATAAAATTTATTCCCGTACTCTCCATGCTCCCAAGTGAATCATTCTATACTTGCGTTCTTTTCTTGTTTGGCACTGTCCCTGTCTTTGCTTTTGCCTCAAATTAAAATCATTTAGTTCTCAACTGCTTAATGGAACAAGGCATAGTGTATTGAAGATAGAAAGTGAAAATCGAGGCTTTTATGTTCTTTTTTTTTTTTTTTTTCCCCTCCCCCTTTCAGTGTTTCCATTTGCTACTATGGTGCACAATTTGTGGAAATAATATGTTCACGTCTCTATAAAATCCATGACTGTTGATATTTATTTGTTAATTTTGTTTATTTTGCTTTTTACATAGGAATGTTGACTGCATCCATTTTAAGTACGGCACTGAGCTTGACTCTTAGACATCCAAAACATTTGTTTTTTGTTTTTTGTTTTTTTTGTTTATGCTTCTCTTCATTTCATTGTTGGATTCTAGATGCTTAAATCATTTAGGTATCGTTCACTTCGCGGGTTCGAATTTTCAATTCGAGTTGAGATGTGACATTTTGTGAGAACTTTTTACTGTAGTAGAAAAAGTTAGATGTGACATTTTCTGAGAGCTTTTTATTGTAGAAACTTAAAACTAAAAACTCGAATCGATGAAATGAACGAGACATTAAGATGGAGAAAATCGTTGTAGCCGACATACCAGATTTGGTGCAGACATGGACTGAGGGTTTTGGCTTTACACCTGTGGAAGACAATGAAAAGCAGAGTCTCAATAAGATCAACTTGATGGTTTTTCCTGGAACGGTTTTGCTTAAAAAGCCTTTGTATGATAATAGAGATACGCAATGCGCAATCTGGTGAGCATTTTTGCCTCGAATAACTCCAACTGCCATTCCTACTTCATTGATCTTGAGAATTTAAATCTAATTTGTCAATTATGTTGCACAGGCAATACATCGGGATTGAGAGCAGATGAATCTACCAAAGTGGATGATAGATTCTGTGCCGACAAGTTCAAAAAGCAATTCATTGAAAATGACATTGAAGAATGTAATAGACAATCATGTGAGAAGCACGCTGTAGCCGGCGATTGACGGTAGAGTCATAGACAATTTTTTTTTTTTTTATTTAATTTTTGTTTTTTTGTGTGTTGAAAATAGAAGAATAATATGGCAGATTATGAATCGTAATCTGACAAATTGTGACCGGCGGATGATGCTAGAGTTAGAGACAACATCTTGTTTTTAGTTAAAAATAGAAAAATAAACTCACAAATTATGAATTAAAACCTGGTGATTATGATCAAAACTCAAGAAAAAAATTGCGTCTATTGTGTCATAGAAACTCAAAAAAAAAAAAAAAAAAAAAAACTGTAAAAAAAAGAAACTTAAAACTTAATGTAAATATATTGTACACATAATGGTAATAAATAAACACAGACATAAAATTGATGTACATATTTTTCAAATTTAAGACCTAGAAGAAAAAAGTCCTTAATATGATTAATTCTATATGTTATTTATTATTATTTTTTGTATTTGATTAATTATTAATTTAGTTGGGATTAGAAGATTTAATTATTTAATTGAGATTATTAATTTATCAAACATTCATTTGTAGAGTTTTTACCGTACACGTCAACGTTGATGGATTAAACATCTAGGCTCTATTTTAGGAGAAATGAGTCAAATATCTTTTAAAGTGTATGGTTTCTATCTTGACTCTTGATTAATAACCTTTTTAATTAAATAATTATATTGGTTAAATGATATTAATCACGAATGACGGTAAAAATTTAAACTCATATAATTTTAAAGGTGAATTTTGTGATCTCATTATTTTTTTTATATTCTATTTTATTAACAGCCTAACATATTTAAAAATTCTAATTATTCTCCTTTTAAAATTAAAATCTCTTATAGTTCTAAAAGTATTGTTATATACACACCACACTTTTCTACTTTTAAAAATTTGTTTCTTAAAAAGATTTAGGGTCCGTTTGGTTCGGGGATTCAAATTTGTTTCCATTTTCGAAAAGAAATTTCAGAATAATCACTTTCATGATTTACCAAACGGGCCCTTTTTTTATTTTTGTGTCAGATATGATTCTTTCCATTTAAATTTGATGAGATAAGTTTTTTTTTTTTTTTTTTTCCTAAACTTGAAGGGTTCCTTTTCTTTTCTTTCCTTTTTTGCTTGTTTTAGTTTAACAACTTTACAATTACTTTTTTTAAAAAAAAACTTTCTTGATTATTTTCACGTGACTAACCTCTTCCATTATCATCATCATTCATCATAGTTTTAAAATTTGAGTAAAAATTGTCAATGCGTTTATCTTCTTTGTCTTGCAAAATATAATTAAAAACTAAAAATAAAAACTAACAACTTCAATAAAACAAAAGACAAACGAGAAAGGAAAAAAAAAAAAAAAAAAAAAAATAAATTAAAACTTGATGAAACTTTCTCATCTTGCTTCATAATTAGTTGGTAAATAGAAAATTTTTATTAGAGTTGGATAAAAAAAATTAGGGTAGATGATTGTTTTAATATCGCTTAAAAAAAATTATCTGCATTTTTGTTGTTCCTCAACTTCACAAACTGTGTGAAGAAGAAAGATTCAATGTAAGTTTTTTTTTTTTTTTTAAATAAAGCCAGTTTAGTTCATGGATTATAACTATGAGATTAAAATTATTTTCAATTTATGTGTGTTTTTTATGAGAAAAAATACTGTAGCGAATTATGAACCATGATTTGAATGAGAGAACGAATCCTCCAATCAAACAGAAATATATTAAAAAAAATATAGAATATACATAAGGGTATTTATAAAATTATAAAGAGTTTTAGTTTTAAAAAGAAAATAATTAAAATTTTTAAATATATTAAGTTGTTTTATAAAATTTTAGACCTATTTAATTCGTTAATTTAAAATTTAATTTAAATTAAAATATATTTTTATGTAAAATTTTTTTTTATTATAATAAAAATATTAAATGTGACTATTTTTAAAATTTTTTTATTTTAATAAAATTTAAATTTTAAATTCAAATTAATAAAATAAATATAATTTAAAATTAAAAATTCTCAAAACATATCACACGTCGATTCGAAGCTTTGGCGTGTTAAGAGCGCATATGTGCAGGCCCATAATGGGAACTTCCCAACCGCCGATAACCGAAGCTCCGTTGACGTAACTTCTACTCTGTACTCACCGACCATCATTTCCTATTTCCTTGCTATGAACGTCTCTGTAAAATCCCTCGGAAAGTAAAACCACCATTCAAACCCTAGATTTCTTCTAGGGTTAGGGTTAGGTTAGGGTTAAGGTCCTCTTCCTCTCCCGCCTGCCATAACCAGACCATGCCTTCCTCGCCCAAGTTCTTCCACGCGCGCCAACCGCACTCCGCTCGCAGATCCACCGTCCTGATCGTCGCCGGCTGCCTCCTCGTCGGGATCACCGGCTTCGCCTTCGGACTCGCGTCACTTTTCCGGCCGATCAAGTGCTCGCACGGTGATCCCAGATCGGTGAGGGTGGTTTGGGAGAGAGGTTCCGGTGGCGGCGGCGGCCGCGATGGACACGGCGCCGTTTCGGATGGTGGTGTTGGTGGTGGGAACAATCGGCGTAAGGTCATGGGTTTTGTCGGGATTCAGACTGGCTTCGGATCGGTCGGTCGGCGACGATCTTTGAGGATGACTTGGATGCCGTCCGATCCTCAAGGACTTCGAAGGTACATTTTTTTTTTCTTTTTCAAATAATTAGGTTGAATCTGTTTCGTCAAGTTGATCAAGCGGAAAATGGTGCCATCACTTTTATTGCATGTTCTCTCTAAGACTTTAACGATCCAATGTTTTGAGTAATGCCATATTATAGCATAGCATGTTTGAGTAAGGTAGCTCTGTTATGGAGGAACAATGTGTAAAGTCAAAGGGACAATTTTGGGACGTCTTTCTTCCAGAGTTACTTTTTTTTTTTTGGTGCGAGAGTGACACTTCTCTGATGATAGTTACATTTTTATTTCTTAAAAGATTTCCGTATGAATGAGGCTAGAAGATGGACTGTTAAGACTGTAATAGGATTTAGACGTAGGTTTATTGGTGTCGCTATGGTCAAAGATTGAGTGACAATTCCTTCAAGTAGATAAATTTTACTTGGGCCTCTATCCGGCTGCAAGAGGTATGTTTAGTTCCAGTAACACAATATACAACTTCTAGGAGAATTGTAAAATGGACATATTGATGACAGAGAATGATTTGAATGATGCAGGAAAGCCCTTAGTTTGATTGTTGACATTGACATTAAAGTTAGAACTTGGGTTTGTGGTATAGAAAATTGTCGGTATATGGTTTGTGGCCAGTTGCAATTTGTTGCTGAGGTCAAAGATAAAATTTGGAGGTTTTGTTTAGCAGATAATATGCTTCTTGCAAGGCAAGCCATATCCTGAAACGAAAGGTATTCTATGCCGCCTGTTATATTTTGGAAGATGAAGGGATTTAAAGCTTAATCAGGAAGGAAGCTTGGTTGTTTATAATTTTTAGATATAGGTTGATGATGGGCCGTATTCATTTTCCAAACTAGGATTTTTAGATGATTTGAGACTTGAACGAGATTTGGGTGGGAGTGGAATTTGAAATATTTAGAGCTTAGAAATTAAAGAGGTGGAAGAAGGTGTAAACAAACAAAAAAAGAGAAAAGAAAAGAAACAAAAACGAAAATGGAGACCTTGGAATCTTACCAAGGAGTTTAACGGAGTGCCTCATTAAAAGAAAGAAAACTTTCTGAAATGTTATTTATCCAGTTGTTCTTTGTCAAAGATTTGTATAGCTCTTAGTTTAAAAAACAGTTTATGATAGAAGCACCACCTTCTTTTGACCACAAATGGGTTACTTTAAATTCACCCATTCCATGATTATGGCAAATGGATGCTTTATTGGTGACTACCAAACTTTTAGACTTAAATGTGAATATGAGGAGTGAAATCAACATAATCAACCTATAATTTGTCTCAACAACTCCAAGAAAACCCTACAGAGAATGAAAGTGATTGTTCTACGTGACATGCAAATCTCAAATTTAACCTTAATCTTTTGTTAGAGAGAGTCATTCTCCCCAGAACCATGCAGAAATCAACACAGTAAAACTATCATCTGTTACATAATTCCTGCTGTATTGCCATGCAATTTTCTTTTTCAGCTCATGTTCATATGATGTTGAATTGTCTTCTTTCTGTAACTAAGCACTGCTACTTTGTATACAATTTTTAGTACAATTACTCAATAGAATCGGAGCTTTTTCATGACTCAAATACAGTAGCCTTCTTATGGTATCAATTCAACTTTTATCTCCATCTTCTGTCTTTTGCTGCCGTCTAAAGCTACATCTAAAAATACTCAAGCACCAATAACTCATGTATTCTTAGGCTGACACTAGTAAATTTACTAGATTTTTTTGTTTATTTAGATTATTTTATATGCATAGTTTGCTGACCATTTTTCCAATTTATTTAAATGACGAGTGCAGCTTGGAAGAAGCCACTGGTCTTGCTTTCAGGTTTGTCATTGGTAGAACCAATGATAAGTCTAAGATGGCAGAACTGAAGAAGGAAGTTGCAGAATACGATGATTTTTTGCTGTTGGATATTGAAGAGGAGTATAGTAAGCTTCCATACAAAACGTTAGTGCTAGCTTATTGATACCATTTATCTTTGGCATTTTAATACGTTGTAAATAATATCTCCTTCTTCATTACAGGTTGGCATTTTTCAAAGCTGCCTCGCGCACTCTATGATTCTGAGTTTTATGTTAAAGCTGATGATGACATATATTTAAGACCAGGTGACTAGGTGTTTGAAACTTATGCTGCGTTTGGAGCAAGGATTTGTGCCATGGTTCGGATCTTGGTTCGTGGCTCGCTACAGTGTTTTCTTTTACAAAAAACATATGTAAACCAAGAATGGTTTTGAATCATGGTTCCGAACCCATGAACCAAACGTCCACTTATTGTTTTTTCCTGCAATTATCTGTTTTATGAGGAGATGGCATCTGACTAACGCATTTTCTAAAATGCTAGATCGCTTGTCATTACTCTTGGCAAAAGAGCGTTCTCATTCCCAGACTTACCTTGGCTGCATGAAAAAAGGCCCAGTTTTTATTGATCCAAAGCTGAAGTGGTCAGTGCATCTTGATGTTGTTTCATTTTTGTGATTTTCGTTTGAGCTCCTTCTTGCTAATGGGCAGGCCAGCTTGTCACCACTCATCAAAGCATTTGATGACCTTTGATTATACAAAATGTGAATAGAGTGAATTGTCAATGCTTGCTTGATATAAAAAGCTGGAAGCTTTTTCTCAATTTTCAGATTCTTAGCAAATAAAAGAGAATAAAATGGATTATGTAAGAGATTTCTTTGGATTAAGAAAGTTCATCTTAGAAATAAGAGCTTTTGTACTTTGAAAACCCAAAAGCTGAATCTTCAAAAACTTGTTAATACTTTACCTAAAAAAAAAAAAAAAAAAAAAAATCCTTGTTAATGTGTTTTGGGAAGAAAGCATCTAGACTTTAGAAACTTGAAAGTAAAGTTGAGAACTTTTATTTTGTTGGTAGGAAGGGTTAATTACTTACCAAAAATTGGTGTCTCTCTTTTTTTTTTTTTTTTAAGTTGGTGACTAATTTCGAACAGAGCTGCGTGGAAAAGTGAAATCTATATAACTGATCCCAATTAAGTTAGGATTAAGGTTTGTTGTTGTTGGTGTTATTGGTGTCTATCTTTTTCTATGCAATTGATCACATCACTTAAGTGTTTGCAGGTATGAACCGCTATCCTATTTGCTTGGGAAGGAGTACTTCCTTCATGCTTATGGTCCAATATATGCTCTTTCTGCTGATGTCGTGGCAAGCTTGGTTGCTCTTAGAAACAACAGGCAAGTTTGTTTCTCAGTGGACCTACCTTTTTTTGCTAGATGTCCCTTTGCTTTTGTACCCTGATTTTTAATTGCCTTACAGAATTTGGTCATGTGCTTGTTTATCATGTATTCATGGATTTTTCAAAGTTCGGTTCACCTTATAAGTTTGTTCCTTGTTATTTTGAACTTTGACGTACTCTTCTAGTTTGCCATTGGAAATTTGTTGATCATATTCTTGAAAGGTAATTTGTAGTAGTTTTTTTTCCTTTGCTTACTGTGATTTTTATTTTTTATTTTTATTTTTTTGTGAGGATATCTCGTCCTCTCTTACCTTTATTGATTCATCCATTATCAATTAAAGGTTTTGTTTATTATTAAAAAAAAAAATGATGGTCTCAACCAGTATTTTATTAAACTTCTTTGCCCACTTAGGTGAGAGCTCAACCTAATTCCTGCAAGATTTTCATGACCAATAATGTCCCATTTGGTCAAACATACTAGGCTCTCAATGCCATAACGGATACAAAATTGTTAAAACAACAAGCTTGGTCCTTGATGTTGCACCTTGAACTTAGCTTGGCGATTAAAATAGTTTTTGTTAAAGTAAATTCAGTTTCTACCTCTTGTGCCTTTGAGGAAATATCATTTCCATAATAGGGGAGTATGAATCTCTTGATGAATGCTGGGTTGCTCTGCAAAAACATTGTACCCTGTTTATAGAAGAATTAAAGGTTTACTGTTAAATGTTCTGGTATATCTTTGACTGTCCGAGATGTAACACAAATATAGAAAGCGTAAACTGGAGTCTTGAAGCATGTTTCACCCACTGTCTGGATTGATCAAGTGGGAACACTGTGTGGTGTCATGATTTATGGCACACAAGATTAACACGTGGAACTAGTTGAAGTTTAAGTAGGTGTTCTGTGTTGTGCTGAGGGTTGGTATTGGCTGAATATGAAAGTCTGTAAATTTATTTGATTTAAATGTCAATATGGTATAACTTGACTTGAGAAATATCTTAATGTGGTGTTGCTGGTTATTGTCTTGACTGTTGGCTTGTCCTAAATATTTATATATATATATATATATATATATATATATATTAAAAAGTTTATAATTCTTAAAATTTTAAGATGACTCGCTTAATCTCATTTCCAGCTGGTCTCCCTTTCCTTTTCCTGAAAAACCTATTAATTAAAAAAAAAAAAAAAAAAAAAGGACTAAAAAAGGGTGCAGAATTGTGCCTT